>OZ018388.1:35955824-36293792 GCA_963969525.1 Ontholestes murinus
CCGGATGTCCAAGAGGATATTACCCCCCTCAGCATCATGAAAAATGTGATGGTAACTATCTTCAGGAACTAATAGGGTATTGCACCTATGTACAATATTGTTATATTGAGCGTAGTTGTTTTCTAAAAAAGCAATTCATGCTTCTAGTATATGTGAAATTGGTCCGTCCTTATACCACCACTAAAGCTTTATTATATATATATATATATATATATATTTTTATTTTCAATGATTCTGCAATATACAAAAACAAAGTATTTTTATACAGCAATAACATGAAAATACGTCAAAAAAAGATGTAATATAATTGATAAATAGGTGTAAATAAATAACATAACATTTAGTTCTACTATTAGCGAAAAAGTCATCCATACTATATGGGTCTAAACTTAACAAAAATTTGAGAAGCAATCTCTTCATAATTACGTAAGATGTTGCCGATTTTATTTCGTTCGGGAGACTATTATAAATTTTGATACAACTATAATGTGTACATTTCTCAAAAAGACTTAATCTATGAATTGGAATGTGTTTCCATAGAAATTTTGTACATTCTAATATGTATTCACCATAACAGGTCAAGAGGTTTGCACGTTTAAAAACCCCCTTACAACTGGCATCGTGTTTCAAATTATACATTACACGTAGTATTTTTCGACAATATTCTGAGACCATAGCATGGTTTGCTTAGTATACTTACTAAGTGTGCAATGTGCTTCTTAAAACATAAGGTTTCATCTAATACTACTCCTAAAAATTTGGTACTTGTTGCGAAAGAATAGCTTATTTCATATAAAGTAATGGTTTGTGATGTTAGTGACATTTGATTAGTTCTGAATAATATGCAGTTAGTTTTGCCTGTATTTAGTATTAATTTATTACTTAAAAACCAATCTATTAGCTCCATATAAGTGGCACCAAATAATAATACATTTGTATCATCTGCGTAATTGAGAAGTTGACAATTATTCGTTATAACATTACTTATATCATTTATAAATATGATAAATAGAAGTGGACCTAATATGCTTCCTTGTGGGATGTCCATATTGATACCCAAAATATCTGACAGCACATTACCCCCACTTGAATCCTTTATTTTAACAGCTTGCTTTCTGTTATGCAGATATGATTCTATCCATTTATTAGCAATATCCCGAATGCCATAATAAAATAACTTATTTAATAATATTGGATGGTCAATAGTGTCAAATGCCCTAGACAAATCTAAAAATATACCACAAATCTGATTTCCCTTATCCAAGCCTGAATAAATAGAATGTAGGAATTCGCAAAGTAACTTACTTGATGTTTGATAATGAATAGCTTATATTCGAAACTATAGTCACTGTAATTGTTTAAAATATAGTGGTAAAACAAAGTTATTGTGTCTCATTTACAAAACTGTATTCAGTTACTTGCGTTTTCTTCGTCCATCTTTCCCATCTCAGTCTCGTCGGTATCTTTACCATGTCTTCTCTCATTCACTTTTTCACAATTCTATATCCATCTACCCAATTCTCTTTAACTCCCTTGCTCTCCTCTTCCAGATGACTCCACGTATCCTTCCCTTCCTCATACAACACGCATTCTCCGTATCTCTCGCCTATACATTTCTTCTTCCCTCTGTCTCCTCCATCCCGCACCTCATCCTTGCCAAAGTCACCGTCTCATCTCTTCTGAAGCGGTTATCCTCCAGGTTCCTTGGTCTCTTCCCATGTACCTGCCACTTCTTACAGCTCTCATTGTATACTCTCTTCTCCGTGCATCTTTATCTCTCTTGCCTCTCCACTCCTTTGCCTTGGCCCATCCTCGTAATTAAGAATATTAAAATCATCTTGAACAAGAATATTTTCGCAAACTGTAGCTCAATGCGTTCAAATTTTGAAAAACAATTTTTAAAATCGATTAAGCCAAGCCAAGTCTTATCATGACCTTTCTAATCATATTAGTTTATGAAGGTTATATTACAGTTTTAAAACGATCGCCTTATTCAAGCCCTAAATTATTGAAGTTTTCATGAAATCAAAGATGGGAAAGAAAGTATATTGGGGTTCTCTATAATGGTTGGCGAAATTTGGCGTAATTTAAACATAGAAGTAATTATAAATAGTTTCAGGAAAGCTTGTATCTATCTCTATTTTTCGAAGAAAATCATTTCCGACTCTATCTTTAATCCTATCAGCTTAAAATAAGGGAAAGATGCAAACGCCGAACATTATTTATTATTGAAGATGCTATTACTATAATCTTTAATTGTTTTTTTGCTATTTATAATAGGTTAAGAATTACATAAGTTGGAACGCTTAGTATTAGAAACTATGAAAACAAACTAAAATCCTAATATTAAAAAAAGAAACTAGTTGCTAAAGGAACTGAAGATATAACTGCAGAAGCAGTGAAGAATAATGATAAAACCGAATAATCAGATTAATACTAGAAAACGCCTTTGAGAAAATTCCATAAATTTATCAAACGTAGATTGATTTGTAATATTATAAGGATATAAAAGAATGAATTCAAAGTATTACTTAGATCCCATTTCATCTTCACATTGTGGAAAATATAATAAAGAGTAAAAGTTGTTGTGTAAATCATACTTGTAAAAATTATTATGATAAAGTTCTCATTAAATTAACAAAATTCATCAAAGAACTTCACAAGTCTGTAATCATTTAAACTGGGAAATGCGACACATTGTTTTTTTTTAAAGGTATTGTTGGATGAGTTTGTTAGTACTAAATCTGAAAATTTGGCTCTTCATTCAGAACTGGATAAAATTAAACCAGCTGTTAATGAACTTGAATCTAAAATTTTAGACGACCTTAGCATTTAATATTTCAATAATAATTAATGTTGTATAATCTCCCGGAAACAAATACCAATAATATTTATAATGATTTCTCTAAAATGTATTATTTTTATGCACACAATTCATAGTTCAGTTATAATGAAAAGATGTTTTTGAGTGGGAAAAGGGGAGAGTTCGTTCCCATCCAGTTAAAATAAATAAAATTATTGATATAGTCACTTAAGTTTGGAAAATATATACATATTTATTGTACCTGATCGAATAAATATGCAGCACGTTGTACATAAAGTAGTAGAAAAAAAGCTGAAGGAATAACAAGTTAAAGATGAAGATGTTATAATAATGTATTTTAAAAATATTAACAAATTGCTAATCAGAGAGCATAAAAAAACTAAATTCTACCTAAAAACCTTTTATCGTTTATCAAAATTTACATAGCTTATACAATAACCTAACATAAGTTTATAATATTAGATTACGCTGTAATTATAATATATAATGATAAATTGAAACTTGGTTACACAATTGTGACATTGTGACATGGAGGACGACCCCTAAGGCTACAACCTAAAAATATTTTCGACTAAGTTTTTTGTGCATCTAATGCAAAATTTAATTACCTTTCTAACGATATAAGGTTGTCGGCTTTTATCTTTTACAGATTTAACTATTTCTAATAATAAAGTATTTTTGTTTTTCGATACCTCTCAGTATTAGTGCGCCTTGAAACCTTAATAAATAACTTTTCAATTATAAAAAAATTACTAACAAGTTGAAAAATAAAAATGATAACACTAGTACAGAAACAAAACCGTAGAATGAAAATATTAACTATTTAAGTAAATGTTTAAATTTGAATTCTTCTACGAAAAGAAATTTTAACCCTATTTAACATTTGTAAATTATTTGTAGTGAAAGCGTTTCTTATTCTTCATATTTTCCATTGTTGTTGGTGGTTCTGCATAAACTTTCTTCTTGCCCCCCACAAAAAGAAATCCATTGGAGTTTATGATTCGGTGTAGAGGCTCCATCTTGTTGAAATTAGATTCCTCTAATTTGAACAAATGCCATATCTTCAAGGTTTCTAAATAAATCATTATTTAGGAAATTTAAAACACAACCAGAAGTGCCTAATTTACCTGCCCATATATTCCACCGACCATTTTTCTTGACTATTAACACGGAAGTAATGATTTTCCTCCAAACAATGATGAAAATTGTGCTGGTTAACAAGTACATTGTGGTGTAAGGTAAATAAGATTTTATCCAAAAAATATGAATTTTCATTTACATTTTGTTCTACCCAATTGAAAAAAATATTTCGGTATCGAAAATCTGCTTCCTTGAGTTCCTAATGCAGTTCAATATGATAGGGATTTATCTTAATAAAAGTTGGTGTATACTCGTATGAGGATTTTCCCTGTTAAAATGTTAAATTAATTTTCTTCGTTTATCACGGGTTTAATTCTTTCTCTTTTTCCGATGTAAGAAAAACTTGCTTTATACACTCTACTTGCCTGCAAAGGATTTCTAGAGCATTCCCCAAGAATAAAAATCATGCTAACCAATCAATTTTGAGAAATATTAGCCATTTTTATCAATAAAAGTTAATGTTAACGACTGAACAAAAACTGTAATTAGAAATAGCAGGTGCTACTAATTTCTAATGTCAAAGTAAAGTAAAGTTTCAGAACTAAATCATTTGTTTCGTGGCCTAATAATTACTGAAATGCATTTAAAATTAAAAATACCGCTAAATGGTAAAAATTCACAAATTAAAAAAATCTATAACATATAAATGTAAACAATCTGATATCGTTAGAACGGTCATTAAATTCTGCATTGGGGGCTCAAAAGTTGGCAGTTCTATTTAAAAAAAATCAAGCTCCCCATGATTGAAATATTGTAAATTGGCGTAGTAATTTCTTTTAACACAAAACAGTTTGGCTTTGTAAGTACATTTCATGATTAGTAACATTGCAGAGTCACAGCCCTCTAAGTTTTATGATCTCTGCGATATTCAATTTTTACTGGACGATTACTTTTTCGAAAAATGCATACTTGCGGCTAAACGAATTATTTTAGATACTATGTATGATACATAAAATTACACCTGAATTGACTCAGGAATCCAAATATGCAATAATATATGGAGTATTTCATTTAAAAATATGCGACTTTGAAATTATCCTGTATAACAATTGCAACTCACTCAAAAATATGTTTTTATTTAGGTTGTAGCCTTAAGAGTCCTCCATCATGTCACAATACGGATTTAAAAAATGTACGTTAAGAAATCCACAATCTTCCATCCACACACTAATGGCTCACCCTGTATTTTATAGCAGTATAAAAATAGGGCGCATAAATAATTCACCCAATAATCTTCTTTTGAAAACACAAATATAATCCATTAACGCCTTCGTATTTATACAGAACGATTTATCAGCAAAGATCATATTGTAAGATCATTTGTTTAAATCACAAAACCTACATATTACATCAAAATTAAAAAGTCTTAACATGACCCTTTATCAATACTTGTACACCCTGTCCTGAATTCACTCTATAGGCAATTTATCTAATACAAAACGTTATGTTTGAGAATTTACACAGAAGAACGGATCCAGACATTTTTTTCTCTTTTATATTGTTCAAATTGAATTTGTATAATAATTTTTATGTCAGTTTTCTGTATATTAAATATTGAAGGTCTTAATTTGCGAAGGATAGCATCAGATTTATTATTTTTATTATTTTCCAAAGAACTAATATACGAAACAGAGACCAAAAAATAAACTAATTTAAATTAAGTGTTTTGCAAATTAACAAACATTATTATATTTTAGATGTCCGATTACAAATAGTATACTATTGTACCTAAAATTATTGTATCGAAAATCCCTCCTAGTTTCTATCGATATTTTCTAAGCAATGTTGTGTAATTAAAATATATATAATAGAATAGAATTTTATTTATTTGTTGCTACATCTAGTAAATAACACATTGCTGATTACAGGGTAGATGATTCGAACGCCAAAATAATAAACTTAAATAATTAATTGAGAATAAATTAAAATTTTAAATTACATTCTTTAAAGTGTTCATCTATTGAATGATAGGCATAATTAAATGAATGAGTTTTAATTTTTTTAATGTGGAAAATGGCAAATTTCTGAACTGTGAACTTAATTAATTAAATAGTTTTATTCAGACATTAACGACAGATTCGCCGTAAAGTGCACTTTTATGAGATTGTATCCACAAAAGTGATTTTCGGCGAGTAGCATAAGAATGATTTAACAATTTAATTTTATAAATTGAAGGTAAAGTTAAAATGCGTTCTTGAATAATACAAATTTTACATGTTCCTCGGTAATATTAGCCGCAATACTTTTTTTGTAAAATGAACAGCCTTTTTATTTGTGGTGCCTTACTCCGCATTAAGATATTTCTTGATAAATGTGAATAGACACAACCGTGATAAATTTGCATGATAGCATCATTGCTTAAGGTATGCCTTAATTGTAATATTGAATAATTTTTGTACAAACATGGTCTATTTGCTTATGCCAATGTAATTTGCTGTCAATTACTAATCCTAGAAAATTTACAGAATCTTTTAATACTTGTTCTTTCCCTTTAATATTTATTTTAAAGGAAGATGGCAATTGCTTCTTTTTGCTGAAGTGTACACAAACAGTTTTTGCAAAATTTGTTATTAAAACATTCTGATCACACGATAAATTAAAATCAGTTATTATAGTTTCTTATAAATTTGACGATGAGACCAAATTAGTTGTATCATCTGCAAATATTATAAGTTTACCAAGAGATAGTGATTCTGGTAAATCATTTACAAATAGTATGAATAATAAAGGTCCAAAAACAGACCCTTGAGTTATTCCTACATTTAAGATATTTACTTTTGATATATTATTCTCAATTTTTAATTGAAACTTTCTATTTTGTAAATACGATTTCAAAAACATTTTAAATTTCTAAAATAAATTAATGCGATACTGTGTCGGAAGCTCTTAACAAATAGAAAAAAAGTCCAACAACGCATTTTCTTGAGTCCTGAGTTAGAAATGATATATTACAGTAATTGGTAGCCTAGTGTCCCTGATGGTTTTTTTTGGATCTAAAACCTAAGCTTCTCAAATGATTTTGAGATGATGGAAAGTATAGAAACAGGCCTATAGTTTTAGAATTGGCGTTATAATATATATTCTGGGGTGACCGGGAAAAAAATATTTTTTTAGAATCGGCTCTTCTTCTGGAATTAGTCATAGTGATCCTTGAGAAGTTCTGATACCAAATATCAGATCATTTGATTGAAGTTTAGAGGCCGCTCAAATCAAACTCAACAAATCCGCGAATCATTGGTATTTATCCGATAAAACGAAAGGATTGTCGTTATTCGATGAAAATGTCTCCGTCGATAAGAAAAGGAAAATCGTCGACACGTTGAAAAACAATATTAAGTGCGATGTTCAGTCCAAGCGGGTTAAAATCAATTTGAATAGTGCACCCGAGTTAGAGTTGTGAAAAAACCGTGAAATTCAAGACTTGGTTTCGAATAAAACGAAAAACTGGTCTCGCGTTTCGGAATCGACAAAGATTTTCTGAACATTAAACCTAGTTTGTGGGAATCAAATGATCAATATAGTAAATTAAAAACATATTAATCACAGTTGCACGTGGTAAATGATATGGCTGAAAGAGCCGTAGTGTTAGCTAAAAAGTTTAACACTTTGATTACGAATTCAATTGTTTAAATCTGACCTTGACCACGTTTTGAATTAAAACAGGTTTTTCCACATAAGATATGTTATTAAAATATGAGTACTTAATTTCATAAGTGTTTAATAAATAAAGAAAAAACTCTTGAAATCGCCGCTCAGAGCACCTGGAAATCCCGGGTTACAGAAAGTTGGAGGTACCAGTAAGTGGTGCAAAGGTATTACACTAAGTCTCACATGTATTATTTAGTGTTTAAGATCAAAAACAGCGATGATCTGTCAGCCGAAGTTATACGTCAAGTTATCCGGAAATACGAAAATTTTGACCAAAATTAACATCTAAAAATGCGCGATGCGTTTCAGTTTCAAATACCGCCAATAATATGAGTTTAATAATCAAAACCTTTTCTATATAATGTTTTTCAATTGGAAAGTACGTTATGGCAACTTAGTAATGGGTTTTGGAAATGCCACAGACTTTTATCCGCCGAAAAAACAGATTTCAGGTTTTTCTTCATACTTTTGATTTGGGCGACCTAGGACTTCTCAAGGATCACTATGACTAATTTCAGAAGAAGAGCCGATTCTAAAAATAAAGTTTTTTTCCTGGTCACCCTAATATATTCGGATAAGTTTCATTTTCCAAAGTTCAATTAAATAAAAATGTTAGTATATGTGCAATATCACCATTAGATATTGAATAAAATAACTTGTAATAGCTTTCTCCGCAGTTTATTTTTTATTACGCTAAGTGTACATTTCGTTTACAAAGTAAACATTATCACTAGCTGTACAAGTACCATACTTTTAAAAATATTTGAGGTGAGATTATCATGCCAATAGGACTGTCTTGTATTCAGATTGTCTTTTGCAACTTCAATATACATTACATCAAAAAATTATTAATTTGATATAGAAGCTTGTGCTACTTTACATTCTTTTGAAACACTAGTTCAAAAGTGTTGAAAAAGTTTTTATTTTATTACTGCCGCAAATTAATTACCAAACATATTTGATATTCAATAACTATCTTTAATTACAACGTCATTCACTTTTAAAGTCATGTTTGTATTTGTTTTAAAATTGCCTTCTTCCTTTTTAATAATTGACACATTTTATTCGATTTAAATAATAATTCTTAATTAAGTTAAAAATCGAATATTACAAAATAATTTGACATTTTGTGAGAATGTTCGCTTTTTAACGAGTATTACGATTGCCACATTTTTTTTGTTATTATTTTTAAATGATCCCTTTCGAGTGCCAATTGCTTTGTGTACCATGGATCTTTAGATATATTTATCTTCCTAATTATAATCGGACATGATTGATCTAATATTAATTGCATATTTTCTATTAATATTGTTATTGCACGATTTACATCCAAAGCGTTATAAATGGTTGTCCAATCAAATTTATTGATTATATGCGCAAATTTAGTTAAATTAAATTCATTAAAAAAACGCGATGTTAGTGTTTTAAACAATGTTACATTTTTATATTTTGGACACCAAGTACTAATGATAAATGATCTGCAATTTTATTACCAAAACTTAAATTCGTTGCCAGATAGTCTAGACATGATTTCGATATAATGAATTAGTATCTCACTTAACCCGTGGTGAAAAATTTTTGTATTAATTTGGTTGAATTAATGATTTCGATATGTTTCTATTTGCTCCAGCACTAATACGGTGTTTGTAATATTTAAATTAAATGCATTTAATACATCCAAAAGTTCGTTTTTGCCATTATTTCATATTAAAATCTCCACATAAAAATTATTATTTTTTTATTATTATAGGCTGTATATTGTGCGAAATTAGCATTTTGAATATTAAGGAAAATATAATTATTACACTACCAATTACATATAAATGTTAGACCATCTTGATTTGCAGTCTTCATATTTTAAAAACGTCATAAGTAAATGACAAAAATAAAAAAAATCCTTGTAGATCATTGTTGCTTATAAAAAATATAATTAATAATGGATTAGAATGTGGCACGACTGACGGAATAAATAAAATAAACGAATAAATAAAATCTATTAAAAAATCCTTAATTTTGACATTAAGGTGAATACTTTAAATTCAATTGACAACATGGAACCTTAATGCCGGTTTTTGCGACTAAAATGTCATGGTTTACTCGATCAAAGGCTTTAGCAATATCGGGGAAATTGTTTGGACAGTATAATTAACTTCAAATCAATTGATAATTGAGATTTTGTAAAAAGGACAGTTTGTTGTGTCCACAATAAAAGCCATGCTACTCATCGATGATTAAATTCTTATACATTCAGTTCAACTTCAACTTGTACTGAAATTCCGCGGTAATTTGCTGAGATAATCTTCTGCGTTACAATTGATTGAATAATAATATTAACTGAATAATCTCAATTATTTTATTAATTGGTTTCATAATCGTTTTATAATTAGTCGATATATATTTTTTCAAATAAGGAACGCATAAAGACAGTTTATCACTTATAATATGTATCTATTATTTCATTTAATTTATATCGGTCAACTCTTACAGGGAATCCCCCGTTAGGTAATAAATCGGTGTGCACGCGCCAAGTGGTCTCCTCCGTCTCCCACCTGGTCCGGATCGGGAATCTCCCAAAACGCCGCAATTGTATTTATTACCTCAGTTCCCATTTATTACCCGGAGGTGCGTTTTCAAACGTGCCGTCGCAACCCTAAACAGCATTAATCTCGCCTGCAATTACCGACGATAACAATGCGCTGTTTGCACATTCACCTTCTGCATAATCTTCTCGGTTTACAATATGGGAAACACGCGAATTTTAATTAGATTCACGGTCGGCGTAAAAATTGGGTTATTCCTGTTAATGCCATAATTCAATAATTCACCAGATGTAATATAGTTTGCACAAAAATAATTATGTTTTTCGCGTTTTCAATTTTAATTAATTGATTTAACATTAATTTACGAGTGGACATTGAATACAATAAATATTAATTAAATTACTCCTACTGTATTTAATTACATATATAATAATAACATTAATAATAATTAATTGATTTAACATTAATTTTCGAGTGGACATTGAACACAATGAATATTAATTAAATTACTCCTACTGTATTTAATTACATATATAATAATAACATTATTAATATGCCCTTATATTTGTCAGTGCAGTGGCATTTTTTGAATCTACTCTAAAACATACCACCAATACAATGGATACAAAATATAAGTCAATATGTACGTACACCTTCCTAAAAAAATAAATAATTATTACAAAATTATTAATAAATATCGAATATGTGCTGTGTGAAGTAATTCGGTCATATACTTATGTTTCATAAATATTTTATCGAAACACAATAAATGTACTACTTCTCCCAGTTTATAGTCAATATTACATAATAATTAACTCGTTTACTTTACATTTATATATAATCCACATTCTAGTTTCGGCTTAATAAATAGTTGAACTATTGGACTCAAACGGCGCGCATCTCTTCATAAATGACTCCGTGGCGGCATATCAAAGCGCGCAATTAGTCAAGGCGGCTGTTTTCTTTGGCAAAATTGTGGACGTTTTGCAAAAAGCAAAACAGACGCTGGCTAAAATTACGCCGCGCACATTTTGGAAACTGGAAAGTCCTCCTAATCCCGTTTATTAACCACCGGTGAGCGGGCTCGGGGGAGCCCCCGATAAGGGCTAATGGTTTTGGTTTTCCCACGGATTTCAAAAGCTAAAGGTGACAATCGGATTTAATGACCTACTAGTTTTCGAATCCGTAGTTGCAAAACGTGACCTATTATAGATTATGATCCATTTATTATGATACTGCAAAAAAATGAAAAACTTTTGCTACTATTTATATTATGATAAATCAAATGTTTCAAAGAATCAATATTTACTTAAAATTGAAAACAAAGTACCAGTTTTAAAATGATCTTTACATGTTGTTACTTATTGATAATCCTTACATTTTCTGCTACAATCTAACTTTTATGTAAATCTCGATTATTTGACAAAATTGTTTTTATTTTTTTTATTATTCTTTAGAAGAAATTTATACAACATTTTAAAAAATATTAATAAACAACAATAATAAACGATTTTATAATACGTACAAGTTTCATTATAGCGGAAAATATATTCATTATTTCTAAAAGAAAAACCAGTGAATAATTGATCAAAGCATTTGATTAATAAATGGCAAAGGAACGAAAGTTAAAATTTTGATATCAAAAAACAGTTCAAAACATTCTAAATAAATATATCCTTTTTTTAAATTGCTAAAATTCAATTTGAAATATGTTTAAAAATATTTTGACCACATCTTTTAAAACTAAATTAAAACTATTGGTATTTGCTAAGTAAAAAATGCATTGAAAATTTTCTTTAAAAACTTCTAAAAAGATAAAATTTAGTCCAAATTAACAATTTGTTTAAAACTTTTATAATTCATCAAAAAGAACAATATTTGTTAAAATATTGTCCGCATTGAATTTGCCGTATATTGCCGGTGTGGGAATTTGAGTACGAATTTTCATTGATTTATCATGGATATACTGTGAATTAAACAATTCAGATAAGTAAAAAATTTGTTAATAACTCAAATGTTTAGATTTAATTGTGTTTTCAATGAAAGAAGTGTGGGCACATCACGCAGAACTCGAGACCAGCCTGCAGTTTTTCTTGCGTTAATTTTTTGCGGCATTTAAAACTGGCCTGCGTTCGATTTATTTATTTATTTGCTATCAATTAGAAATTCGAATTTATTTCAATTAATTCATTTAAGGAATTTATTTGATTATATTAATTTGCATCTGTTTTACTGTGTTAACCTTACGTGGCCTACCTGTTTGTTTTTGTCAGTCACTCTGATCGGCCCCCGAGTGTGAAAAGTGTAATCGTTTACCTACCTAGCTTTGTTCCTTTATTCCTAATTTCTAAATTTTAATTACACCACGATCTAAATTTTAAATTACACCACGATGTCTAATAAACAGGATACTTATAAAACTAAATCATCGACTGATCAATTATGTATTGGTAAATGTGAAAAAATGGTAGCTAATAAAACGACTTGCCCCAATTGTAATAAGTATTGTTATCCTTCATGCTTAGCTAATCACTCATGCGAGAACGAACAATTAAAAGATCTTATGTCGATCGTGAAGGAATTACAAAGTTCGATTAAATCACTTGATCAATGAAAATTCTGAAATTAAACTGATAATATCTGAAATGACTGGTTTGAAACAGGAGAATACGAGGTTAAACACTGCAGTAGATCAATTATTAAATAAAATTCAAGAATTGGAAGTAAAATTGGATTCCTCGAATCAAATGAATGACGCGAGTGTGGGAACAACTGACTGTACATCGTCTAATTCTGCGATAGATCAATTATTAAGTAAAATTCAAGAGTTAGAAGTAAAATTGGACTCATCGAATCAAATCAATAATGCAAGTTTAGGAACAACCGAGTGTACATCATCTAATGTTATAAATGAGGTGAATGATAGAGCTTCCAGAATGTGTAATATTATATTATATAACGTTGCCGAGACGTCTTCGTCCGATATTAAAACTCGAATTGAACATGATAAAGCGACAGCCAATCAGATTTTGCAAACATCGTCTGATGTTAAGATGGATTTTAAAATTCTTAGGTTAGGAAAACAAACACCTCGACCATTAAAACTCATATTTGATAACCAACCTACTGCTTTGAATATTTTAAAAAATGTTGCTCCAGTTATTAATAAAAATTCTGAAATAAAAATCTTACAAGAATGCAACGCGAATATTTAAAATCACTATACACAGAGCTAGAGGTTAGGAAAGAGAAATGTAAAGATGATTTGGTTATTCGGTATATAAATAATTATCCACGAATAACTAAAAAGAAGAAGACGCTCACTCCTGCCAGTGCGACCCCCTCGAATCTTTCTACAAAAAACTGAAGTTATATTGCCATAATGTAGGTGGACTACGAACAAAAATCAACGATTTTATGCATGCGGTTAATTTATGTTACTACGATGTTATCATTATTGTGGAAACCTGGTTGAATTCTAATATTTATGACAATGAATTTCGTTTAAAAAATTATACAATTTTTAGAACTGATCGATCAATACGGAACTGTATATTGTCACAGCTTATTTCTGTTGAAGCAACATGTGTTGAACAATGTTTTATCTTATTAAGTATTGGTTCTAATAAATTAGTAGTAGGTGGGGCTTACATACCTCCTAACTCTCCTTTTGAAAAATATGAAGCTCACGCGAAAACAATTGAATCTTTATCTGATACTTATATCGATACAGATTTTTTTATTTTTGGGGATTATAACCTTCCTCATATCCAATGGACATTAACCGAATCGAATCATATTAATGAATCAAATAATATAAACAATTTATCCGCAAATATTTTAATTGAATCGTTTAGCTTTTTAAACATGACACAGATTAATAATATACCGAACAGCATCATTCCAAATTGCTCTACCAAGTCATGTCACTAAGGATATGTTATGGTTCTTGCTAACATATCCTTAGTGACACGACTTGGTAGAGCAATTTGGATGTGTGCGACCTAATAAGTGGCTAATAAGGTAAATCTTCCGCAGTTTCATTCCAACGTTAAGGCGGAAGAATTAACAACAAATATAAGTTCCAAAAATTGTACTGATGTGCGAGATTGAGAGATACGCCGTGCTGACGAGCCACAATAATGCCGAAACAGCTGTCCGCGGATTTTCCCGATCTTGTACATCGGTACATTGTTTGAAAATTTTTCAACGCCATTAGCACAAAAAATTAATTTATATATATATATATATATATATATATATATATATATATATATATATATACATATACATACATAGACATACATACTCACACACACATACATACACATACACATATATATACATAAATACATATGCGTACACACACACACATACATACATATACATATATACACAAATACATGCATGTACACACACAAATATCACAAATATATAGTGTGATATCAACAAAGAAAATGTTTTATTTAAATAATCAGGATGTATCATGAAATGATTAACCAAATTTAATTTAATTTAATTTATTATACGGAATCTCCATTTACATAAATTAAAACAAAAATAGTTACAACAAATATATTCATACACACTACATGAAATTTAAAACCCAATCCCAAATGGTTTAACTTATCACAATCACTATAGGTTATTAATGTTACTCTCGGTTATCCTGAAAATTTAATTTAAAAGTAGTAATATACAAAATAAATAAGTAAATACATAAATAAATAAATAAATAAATCAATGAATGAATGAATGAATGAATGAATGAATGACTGAATGAATGAATGAATAAATAAATAAATAAATAAATAAATAAATAAGAGTTATATCACAGATGAAAATGACTAAAGTTTTTTGTAAAAGTAAAATATCACAGATGTATAAATCACATAATAAATTGTACATAACAAACGTTGTACAAAAAATATAACAAACAGGCATAAACATAATAAAATGGTTAAACAAATACAATCAAGATAAAATAAAACATTTAAATAATACAAAGTAAAATGTGAGTTTAAATAATATAAATAATGGAAAAATTATTTGGAAAAACTGATACGTCTCAATCGGTTTTTAAAGCCTGCAAACGAAGGTGTAAATAAAGCAAAATTGTCATTGTTACTAAGATCGTTTGGCTTCTTCATCAAGCGGTTAATGGGGTTGTATATACCATATTTAGTAGGATGGAAGGCTAAACGAAAGAACGGCTTATATCTCGACTGTGGGCCGCGTGGTATGTTGAAGGTTAATTTTTCCACTAAATCCATACAATGAATATGACCGTTTACAATC
Organism: Ontholestes murinus; assembly: GCA_963969525.1. Lineage (NCBI taxonomy): Eukaryota > Metazoa > Arthropoda > Insecta > Coleoptera > Staphylinidae > Ontholestes > Ontholestes murinus. The sequence continues at coordinate 35,971,275 of OZ018388.1, forward strand.
TTGTATAAAAGAGACATATCTAAATATATTCTTCTCTCCGACAGTTACTTGATGTTCAGTAACACGAGCATTTCACTATGACTATAAGTGCTAGTAAAATGCTTGTTCATTCTAAAAAACATTTGTTTTAAAAACTTGCTTTGAACCATCTTCAGCTGATGACTTAGGCTATTGGTATATGGCGACCAAACGGTTGAGGCATATTCAAGATGAGGCCGAACTCGTGGGACGTATAAGAAACGAATAGTGCTGACTTTAAAATTAGTGCTAAATCTAGAAATGAATCCCAAAAGCTTTAATGCTTTGGTGCAAATAAATCGTATGTGATTCACAACATTTAACTTTGATGTGAATATAACACCTAAGTCATTAATTACACAAACTCTTTCTACAATATTATTATACAGTGTATAATTATTATTCCTAATAACCTCCCGATAGAACGATATACATACACATTTTTTAGATTTAAATCTAGATAATTTGTCTTGCTCCATAAAGGCACAATATCTACATCAGCCTGAAGTTGCATTTGGTCATTCGGTGTCTTTATGCTTTTATATATCTTCAAGTTATCGGCGTAGAGAAGAAATTTGCTGTTTATAATATTTTTACCAATATCATTTATAAATAGTAAAAATAATAAGGGTCCACAGTGAGAGCCCTGAGGCACACCCGATGTTACCTGAATTCTATCTGATAAGTATTTGCCTATTCGAATACGCTGAGTTCTATTAAGCAAATAGCTACCGAACCACTTTAATACATTGGCACCAAAACCCATCGATTTTAATTTATAAAGTAGTATCCCATGCTGTACGCGGTCGAAAGCCTTGGAGATGTCGGTATAAATTGAATCAACTTGTGACCCGCTCTCCAAAGACTCTGCAGATATGTTTGGTAGACTATTAAATTTGTTATTGTCGATTTACCTCTCAGAAATCCATGCTGTTCATCAATAATTGCATGAACACATGACCACCTTAATTCTTTAGAGATAAGCATGTCCAGCATTTTGGGGAGCACGGATTGAATTGACATCCCACGATAATTTTCTATGTTTCCCCTACAGCCATTTTTAAATATAGGTACGACAAAACTATCTTTCCACAATGTTGGAAATATCCCAGACAATAATGACCGTTCAAATATAGCATGGATAGGTTTACTTAGAGTATACACACATCTTTTTAAAAAATAAGCGGGAATGCCATCAGGACCGGCACTGCAAGACTCCGGTAAAATTGACAAAGAATTGAAGACATCTACGAGAGTAACATTAAGATTATTTACATCTATTGATGAGAGGCCATCGTAATTGGGTAATATAGCATTTTTCTGCTGGTAGGCTCTAGAAAAATGTCTTGCAAATAAATCCACACTAGTAGCTGTGGAACGGCTTATATCATTATTTAGATACATTTCTGTAGGATATCCAGCAGTTTTATTACAACTATTAACATGGTCCCAGAATCGCTTTGAATTATTATTAATATCATGTTCAACACGATCAATATATTGTTTATATAATAAATCGTTAAGATCACTGCATTGTTTTCTCAAATTTTTGAACACCTCATAATGTGATGTGAGACCTGTGCTTTTGTACTCATAATGAGCACGCTTTTTTGCTTTTATTAATTGAATCAATTCCTTATTAAACCATTTGGGATAATTAAATGTTTTTACACATTTGACGGGTACAAACATTTTAAAAACATAATATATAATATCATTAAATGTGGAGACATAATTATTGACGCAATTGCCGGACAACATTATATTCCAGTCAATATTCGCTAATAAGTTATTAATTGCACCATAATCAGCTGCTTTAAAGTCATATATGTACTCTAAATTATCATTTACAAATTCAGCCGTTTTGATTTAGATAATAAAGCGATTAAAGTATACTAACAAGATAACCCTTGTATGTGGCATATTCTATTTTTGTTGAAAAACGAAGCAATATTTTTTATCTACAAGAACAGATAAATTATTAACAAAAAATGATAAATTTCTATTCTACCTTAACCTCGTGAAATACTTCTATATTTAGCCTAACTGTTTATTGCAATTTTGCAATTTTATAGATCTCCAGAAAACTATATGAAAAATGTTAGAATAATAATTTAAACAGAAAACACAATTTTATAATGCATAAATTTAAAGTTTAAAATGAATTTATTGGCTCCATTTAGACTTTTCTATTATTATTAATTATTATTACTTAATTCTTGTTTTTGGTTTTCAATTATTTGTATATATACAAAAATTCAAAGGGTTCTTCCCTGGAATATTCAAAGAATATTTTGTACATTCATGATTTTTGAAGATATAAAGCGAACAAAATTTTGCAAAACAAAAACAGTTTACTTAATTAATAATAAGTGGTTGATTTTCAAAATGTTTATTTTATTTATTTAGTTAACGGTAGCAACTTTTATACGAATAACTTACACTTATAAATTGATCATAACTAAATCTAATAACTAATATTCAATAACATAATTTATTTAAATTAACTCTAGATAGATTTCGTTTAAAACTATTCAAAGACAAAATAAATCAAAATTAGGATTAGCTTTAAGGATGTATGCACAACTCATTAGTCGTTGAATAGGATTGTTGAAACTATAATTATTAGTTGCAGCGTTCAATCAAAAGTGGTTTCGTCCGTAGAGGTCTGAATGAAGTAGAAATATGAAAATTAACAAATCGAATTATTTCACAATTTACTAAACTTGTTATAATTTTGAATAAAATAAATAAGTTCTACGGACTTCTAAGGACTCAATATTAAGTATGCAACGAACAACGCCATAATTAAAAGAGCTGAAATTGATCTGGTAATTAAATTTAAAAACTACATATGAAATAAATAGCTTTTTTCTACTCCTATAATATAATATTTATTATTTATTTATTTATTTACGGTATTACCATTTTACAAATATTGACATTAAATAATACAATCAAAAGAAAATATATACATAAAAATAAGAAAAGAAAAGAAAAAGTAAATAAATATAATTCTATAAAAAACTATATATTAGAACTAAACATACGTATACGCAAGACATAATTAATATAACAGAAATAATTTTAACATAAAACAAATTCTTTTTAACCTGATTTATACATTTGGACAAAGCGAAAGGTCAATCAATTTCAAATGGTACTTAAAACTATCAAAGGAAGTACCGAATAATAAAAAGTTGGGGGAGAGCAAATCGTATTACAAAATCTAACCATCCTGCAGAAGGGATTGTTTCTAGCAAAACAACTTCGATGAAAATTTTCTCGGAAAATTTGATGATTCCTTGTTCTTGATGGCGTATTAAAATTTAATTGTGCCAGTAGCTCACTGCAATTAATTAAACCATTTACTATTTTAAATAGAATACATAAATCACAATATAAACGTCTTTCACGAAGAGATGATAATTTTAAAAATAAAAGCATGCCACTACGACTATAATCTAATCTGTTTATTAAATTACGGTATGAAATATATAAAAGAAATTTGTTTTGCACTCGTTCAATTTGATCTATATATTTTAAATAAAATGGAGACCAAATACATGAAGCGTATTCCAATTGAGGAATACTTTAAGGTCGTCTGCATATAATAGAAAATTGCAATGTTTAATATAAGTGTTAAGGTCATTTATAAATAGTAAAAATAGAATGGGTCCACAGTGGGAACCCTGCGGAACACCAGAAGTAATATTGATTGCTCTAGAAATGAAACAATTGATTTTAACAAATTGTACTCTATCAGTCAAATAACTCTGAATCCATTTTATAATATCACTACCAAAACCTATGCGATGTAATTTATCTACTAAAATAGTATGAGAAACCCGGTCAAACGCTTTGAAAAAGTCTGTATACACTGTACCTACCTGACAATTGCTCACAAACGCCTTTAATATATAATCCTGGTATATAAGTAAATTTGATACAGTAGACTTTCCAAAACAAAAACCGTGTTGCTCATTACAAATAATATGTTTACAAGAAAACATTACTTGCTCGGCAATCATTTTATCAAACATCTTTGGAATGACAGATTGGATAGATAGACCCCTCTATAATTCATAATATCTTCTCTTGAACTATTTTTAAAACAGGCCTAATATAACTTTCTTTCCATATTATAGGAAAGACACATGTTTTCAAAGAAATATTAAATATTTTATTTAATGGTGCACAAAGAGAATAGATACAATGTTTAATGAAAAAAGCTGGTATTCCATCAGGACCAGGATTACAAGAGTTTGTTCACATGTTAATGGCCTTCGGCTCATGCAGCAAATTTCATACTCGTGGACAATGAGTATCATTGTATGCTCATTATACAATATACTTTTACACGCGCTCTCTTTGTTCTTTGTACACTTTATAATATGGCCACCAAATAATCGACGCATACTTGACAGTGGACCTGTTTAGACTATAATACAAAATTTTGTAGTAGCAAAACTAAACTTATTACAATTACGAAATAAAACCCATTAATTTGAACACCTTCTTAGTAATTATTTCAATGTGGTCGGTAAAAGTTAGTTTCTTATCAAAATAGACACCTAGATCTTTAATACATTCCACTCTTTCCAATATAATGTTGTTAATCTCATAATTATGCATTATCAAATTATGACGTCTACTGAAGGTAATAACTTTACATTTGTTGATATTTAGATCAAGACAATTTTTTCTAAAGTAAGAGGACAGATTATCTGAATCTGATTGGATTTCATGGCAAAGAAATATGATCAATAGTATGAAACAATACTTACAAATATCACTAATATAAATAATGAACAATATCGGTTTTTTATCTTAACAACTTGAAATCGGTTTGATAAGAAACTACTAACCAAATTGACTATTTGTTCAGAGAGCCCCTAGCATTCAAGTTTTCTAGATAAGACATTATGTTGTACACGATCGAAGGCTTTAGAAAAGTCTGTATTAATTGTGTCAACTTGTCTGTGTCCAATAAGAAGGTTTCAATTCTAACAAATTAGTTATTAAAGATTTCCCCTCCATAAAACCATGTTGCTGAATATTGATTACATTTTTAGACATCCATGATAGCTGACGAGAACTTTAGGTAAGATCGACTACAAAGAAACGCCCCGATAATTTTGAAGGTCTTTAATATCACCACTTTTAAATATAGGTTTAATATATCTTTTCTTCCAGACATTTGGAAAACAAGAACTATTAATTGATGATTGAAATAAAGTGTGAATCGGATAAGACAGTGAACATACACAATTGTGGCAAATTTGCCAGAACGTGTCCAGGGATTCCATCAGGGCCTACACTGAAATTTTTATTAAATGATACCAATTCTGCATATACATCACAATTAACAATTAACTTTGAAGGATTAACATTTTTGGACGGTTCATAATTAGCACTGAAAACATTACCAGGAACCACATTGGTGTAGACCTCCGAAAAGAATTCACCAAAAGCGTTTACAATTTCGACCTCTAAAGGTCATTCAAGAAGGTCCACCCGACTAATTTTTCTTATCACTAATAAAGTTCCAAACAAACGAGGGATTGTTTTTTATATTATATTGAACATCTTCACAGTAATAATTGAAAAACTCTTTATTGTTCTCGAAGATTACAAAATATGGTGTAGTCATTATTATCACCGATGTTTTTATATTTCGCGTTTATTTAATTCACTATAATTGTTTCGCAAATCAACCACTTGTTATTATTTAAATATAATATGGATTTTCAACTATGTGCCTCGTCAATTAGTTCAAAAACATGTTATTACCACAATTTACAAGTTTCTTAAACTATAAATTCATTGACTGCCGAACTCTTTCAAAAACATAAGGAATATATTCCATTGTGTTACATCCAATGTCGCATGTCTTCCACGTTCTCCCTTGAGTGGTGTTAATCAATGGCATTAAATATCTCCAAAGGAAATGCGATCTCCGTATGTTACTGTTAAAAAGTCACGAGCAACCACACTTAAATGTACTGATGCACCATCGTACATAAACCACTTTGCATATATTATTGTCAATAATACATACTCCAGAAACTGAGCTACAGTTTGGTTTAAAGGTTGCGATACACCTCACCAGTAATTAGAAATACCAGTCATCTACAATATTAACCCAAATGTTCAACGAGAACTGATGTTGAAAATGATCTTCAAGTATCTCATGTAGATTTTTCAGCCCACACATGGTTATTATGAAAATTTCTTATTGCATGTCTTGAAAAATTCGCTTCATCGGTAAAAAGAATCAGCATCAGTGAGGAATTTTAACCAATAAGCGCAAAATCCATTGAAAGAATGCAATATATAGAGAAAAGTGAGCAGGAAAAAGTGCCTGAACGCGTTGTATGTGTTATAGATACAACAAATAACTCTAAGAATTTTCCAAACTTACATTCAAAGTGCTTGCAATTTTTTGAGTAGAAGTACCTGGATCTTTCTCTTTCATGTCCAGCAAATTCTCTTCCATTTTTACCGTTCTTGCTGCCATTGCCCTCATTTCAATGTGCCTGTTTCATAAAGATGCTGATGAATACTTTGTAACTTTTGTAATTAATTGCTATGAGCAAGCCCATAAATGAAGTGTACGCCAGTCATCTTAACGTTCATATAGTGATTCATGAGAAAGGGTTTCACTAACAAAACTTTAACTGTTATTAGAAGAATGGACAAAAAATGTAGAAAATGTAAAAAAATCTAGAGAAATAGTTTACTTTCATGCGAAATAACAGACGAAATTATAGAGGGAGTAATTAAAGATTTCACGGAGGAAGTGGTGGAAAAAGCTTTTAATGAAGTAAAACAAGGAAAAGCAGTGGACATGGACAGAAATGCGAGATTTAACCGTAGTGTTGTAGGAAATGTCATTATTTAATTGAATAATTAAGTTTTACTCGCCGTTTGATTGCCTTTTAATAAGTTCACTTTTTATTTTCTTAAAATAATCCATTTGTCTTTTAGTACGATCCGGTCGAAAATGATGAGAAGTTGATGTATCATTTTTGTTGCTCCTCTGTTTCATTTTTGAAGATTATCGGAGTCTGGAATCAACTTGAGCTGTGCCTAGCCTCAATTTTTTTGTGGTTTGATATTTACTCCATGGGGTTTCAATACCCCTGTACGGAGTTGTAATCATCTTTTATTTTATTTTCGGGATATATTAAATAGCAAGATATAATATATATAATTTACTCTTCCGGTTGGCAGTTTCCATTAGTACATCTTCAATGTAAGAATTACTATTAGATACAAAGTCGGCATCGCAACCTCTTAATTGAGTCATATTTACATTCTCTAGTTTCATTATACGAGACTGTAGAGTATGTAGGCGTTCAATAACGGTATTTCTTAATTCAACTTTTAATTCTTCAAATTTTGCATCCAGTATTTTATTAAGAAGTTCGACAGTAATTATTTCACTCACAGGCTCATTATTAAAGTGTATGCATTTTTACACTCCCATCCTAATTTCTATTTTCTTGCGATCAGAACATCTGACACGAATTGAATTCCTGTATTTTCCATTTTGTATACGGGGTATTTGGATTAACGCCTTGATTACAAACACCGTTAACCATAGTGGGTATTTGTTGTTATTTAAAATGTTATGTTAAAATGAAAATTCGCACCTACGGGCCTATCGTGTTGACTAATAAAATAGACAAACAAAAACGACCACGAATAGGATTCTATGTTAAACAAAATTAAATTTTAATTAAAATTAAAGTATAAATTCTAAAATAAATATTAATTTCTCTGTGGAAGAGAGGAAAGTGATTTGGTGTGGCGCAGTATGATATTAATGTAAAAAAGATTGAGGAGAAATAAAAGACATTTTGAAGAGAGTGGAAAGATATATGGATAAGAGAGGACTATGTGTGAATGTAGGGAACACGAAGTAAGAAGGTTTAAGAATAAAGGAAGCAAAGGAAGAGTAAAATAATTAGAATGGAAAGGTGAAGTAATTGAAAGGATAAAGGCATTAAAGTATCTAGGATTTATTTCTAAACATACAAGTAGATTCGTGGAACATGTAAAATGGGTGCAAGGAGAGTGAGGAAAATGGTTGGTGAACAAATTTCGAGTGGCATGTAAATTATTATATGCCTGTGTGAAGTCGAGCTTAATGTAAGGAGTAGAAGTATGGGAAACAAGAATTTATGATTGCAAGAGAAAGCAACTATGGTTTCTGAAGCATATGCTTAGGGTTGAAAAGTCAAGTGTTTCACAAAATAAATGGAGTAAGCCTCTGGGGTCTCAATGCAGAAAATAATGTGTTATAAAATGAAGTTGTTCGGATTAGAGAAAGAGAAACTGGTAAGATGGGTATAGAAAGGGTACATAGGTATAGTGGAATCTAAGTGGAGAATAGATAGAAATAGAATGTAAGAAAAAGTATGGTTATCGGAGAAGAGCATGGAGTAGCGGGTACGGATTGGGTAAAAGAGAAAGGGAAAAAATTGAAATTCTTGAAAGGCAGGGTTTTATTAAAAGGAGTGAATATAATAACATGTGTAAAATGTGTGTGAAATTTTGTGGGAAGAAACAAAACGGTGACTGAATTGAAGAGGAAAGCTGGTGCCGGGGTAAAAATTCTGATTAAATTCGAGTAGGAAAAAGATGAAAGAAGGAAATTATTATAGGTATTGTTATTGTATTATTATATGATAATAGCGGTCTTTATGAATTTTGTCTTATTCGAAGCAGTGTGGTTTCAGATATTAATCTATGGTAATGCCTAGATATTTTATGGAAGTAGAAGGAGAAACAGTTATTTAGGACATAAAAAAATCATTTGAAGAATAATTGATGCGGTAATAAGAAATTAGGAGCGAAATTATTTTAAATTGGCATTTTTCAAACAGTGCTGTAGAAAGTCAATAAGCTGTTGAAGGGATGGTATATCTTTAGGTACTGTAGGTGCATGTGAAATTAGAGTCGACTCATCTCCAAATTGTAGTAAATAGAATCAGGATTGTAAATTTATTAAAGAAAATATTATAAAGGGGATCGAATAAATAATATTGCTGTCAAAAGTGAAAAAAAAACAACACAGTTTAATTCTAAAAATCATCTTCTAAGATTTAATTAGTAAATATAAAAACTGGATATTTGTTTTTACTATCTACGAAAAATACTGTTTGCCAGTACAAGTTATAAATATATTTAAAAAGGAAATTATCATTAGATTTCTAAAATATTTGCTTAAATCTGATATGAAGGTTAACAATAGCTTTGGCTTTTATGAATTTTTATTTCTAATTTTATATTTAATATCTATAAAACAAATTCATTAAAAAAATATGGACTATTTTTATTATATTTGATAAACTCTTTATATTGTTTCTAACCATTACAATTTGTTGAAGTTAAACTGTTCTTTTTATTATGGGTCTGTAGTTTAAACCTTTGCAAACTTATAATTAGTTTGTGAACATTAAAAACAGGGCCTCTTCATAAAACCCAATTTGTAATATAAACAAGTGGAATGTATTTTAAAGTCTCTCATAAAAAAAATAATTAATGGTATGAGCCATTTAATATATCAAAACACGCCAGTTTTAATTTTTAAGTTAAAATATAAACAGGCTATTGATAAGATGAATTGATGTTTTACCAAGGTTATATGAAGTGTTTATATTTAATGAACTAAATATTTAGTTGATCATAAGATAAATATTGATTTCATTTTAATCAAAATATATAGTACTTTAAATGTTCATATTTTCTGGATAATTACGTTTTAAATTTAGAATGGGATTTTTCTAAATAAAGTATTATTATTAAAAGATTATTGTTAACAAACTGCTGAAAATTGTCTTCAATTAATATATCTCTTTGTTATTTTTTAATAAAAAGTAAACTTACTTTTAGAATTTTAATTTTAAATACGATAAATCTTTTTTCGTAATAATTAATGATATAAAATTTTAAACGAATTATCTCTTTCTGTGATAAGTTTATTTATTTCCTCGCATAAAATATAAAGATACTTTACTTACATACAATAAAAACTTGCCCTTTTTCATTCAAAAAAGAGAGCATATAAATATTTGTCCTAGAAGAATTTAAAAATAGTTTAGTTGACTGTTGAATGAAATGGGAAAATAAAAATGAAAGGTAATCTCCCCTCGAATACGCGCCGAAAGTTTTTGTCATGTCAAAGTATCGGAATTTATCTGTGTGATGTTTTGCCGCCCACGATGGACATTTTCAGAGGAAATTTGAAACCAGTCCACCCTAACAAAATCAAACACCGTGGCCGCATCGAATTGTTTAAGCACAATCTGATGATGACACAATTTATATTTTGTTATTGGTAAATTACTATAGAAACGAATTATTTCTAAAAAATGTGAATGACTATTATTAATTTAAAAATAATAAGGTGCACATACAATTGATACTTATTTTCATTATCTTTTTAAAAAGAAGACATCGGAATTAATTAATTATGTATTTAGATAGATTAATATATAGATATTTTAAAAGAATCTATATTTTTATCACTTTCTCTATTAAATGACTAAGGACTTAAAGTCATGACCTGCTTACACGAAATCCAGTATCGTTAACCCTCATTCTCATTTCTCGGACCACCAATTTTTCTGCTGGCACGAACTGGTCGTCGCGGTGTTGTGGATCTAATTTAAAGCTCGGTCGTCGACACTTTTTAAGCTTACTTTATCATATATAATATTGTAATAATGTTTAAATAATTAAACTTTATTACTTTTGATAATAAGCTATTAAGTTCGAAATACGTGTCAGGAAACTGAAAATATAAATATGGAACATTATTTAAGGTACAAGTGTAAAAAGTGAAACTTTTTACACGTGTGCCTTACAAAATTTTATCTTCGTTCGTAAAGGATTTTAAAGAATATATTCTTATGAGTAATATTTTAATGTCATTTCAATAATTCAATTAATGAAAACATATTTTACCCGCAGTGCACTAATGAAAGCGTTACTTAGCAACCAGTAAACAAGTCGCACAAATGTCGGCCGCCATTATTATTTATGGAAAAAATGTTCGATTTATTGTAATCGCTTCGACTTGCATTAAATGAAATCTTCAGAGTTCTTAAATCTGCCATTTCGTTTGTATTATATATTTTATTTATAGTTTATTAGTTATTTGTATCAATTAATAAAAAAAATAAGTTTTTCGTCGAAAATTTGTACTATAATATATTCATTTATCAAATTTCACTTTTCTGTGCAATAAAAACAGTTTGACATTACCGTGCAATAAAAACGTAAAAAAAGCACTAGTGCTTTAAAAAGCCACTTTTACAATGAAAAATGATGCAAAAAGCGTCTACTTTCTGTACGATCGTAGATAATAGTTATTTAAGGTACAAGTGTAAAAAGTGATGCTTTATATTTAAAGCCAGGAGTGCAATAAAGAAACTTTTTACACGTGTGCCTTACAAAATTTTATCTTCGATCGTAAAGGATTTCAAAGAATATATTCTTATAGTAATATTTTAATGTCATTTCAATATTTCAATTAATGAAAACATATTTTACCCGCAGTGCACTAATGAAAGCGTTACTTAGCAACCAGTAAACAAGTCGCACAAATGTCGGCCGCCATTATTATTTATGGAAAAAATGTTCGATTTATTGTAATCGCTTCGACTTGCATTAAATGAAATCTTCAGAGTTTTTAAATCTGCCATTTCGTTTGTATTATATATTTTATTTATAGTTTAATAGTTATTTGTATCAATTAATAAAAAAATAAGTTTTTCGTCGAAAATTTGTGCTATAATATATTCATCTGTCAAATTTCACTTTTCTGTGCAATAAAAACAGTTTGACATGGCTGTGCAATAAAAACGTAAAAAAGCACTAGTGCTTTAAAAAGCCACTTTTACAATGAAAAATGATGCAAAAAGCGTCTACTTTCTGTACGATCGTAGATAAAATAAATTATTGTAACTACCTTTTATATATCACACATTTTTTATCTTTATTCGTGACTATAGTTTCGACAGATTTTCTGTCATTTTCAAACTATACTTCAAGAAAAATTTTACAAACAACTGTATAAAACAATTTTACAAACAATTTAGATGTCGTTGAACAGAGGGGTGTATAAAATACTGAAAAACGTTTTTGATTTTAGATAAAAATCTTTTTAAAAATATTTTTCTCGTGACTTATTTTAAAATAAGATTTCAATCAAATTTTAACATAAGATTATTTTCTTATTTGCAATGGTTTAAAATTTAGGGCTTAAACTAGAGTTTCCAGGCAATAATTGGAAGTTGAAAGCATTTTTGGAGAATTTTTCAGATAGGTATCGAAGGCATTCTTTAATGAGGCTAACTAAAGTGCTAGTTACTTTCCGGTGTTTACTATTTTAATCTTTGTTTTGTATTGTATTACTCCGTATATATGTATGTAATTGTATTTATATTGTATATATGTTTTTGAATGGCATGTCCGTTAAATAAATATTATTATTATTATTATTATTATTATTATTATTATTATTATTAAAGTGGTATCATAGCGGAGCATATATGAGGCTAGGATGATAAGTGGAAGAGAAGTTGATCGACGGAGAAGAAAATCAAATTGGTATTTGAGGATGTGTAAATTAAATACCCTAAAATTAGTCTTAAATAAATTAAAAATTGCGGGACTCAAAATGAGTCAAAATAACTGTAAATTTTTCCAGGAAAAAATATCATATTTAGGTCATGATATTGATAAACATTGTCTCTATACCAGTACGGATAAAACAAATGATATATTAGAGATGTAACGGAACTGAAATCCTTTTAGGTTTGATAAATTACTATGCAAAGTTCATTAAGAATGCTAGTACAATATTGAATCCGTTGTATTCTTTATTAAAAAAAGTTCCGAATGGAAATGGACAAAATCATATGATCAATCTTTTAACGAAATAAAAAAAATATTAACATCACCGAAGGTATTAGCACATTATAATTCATCATCTTGCATTACGATGCGTGCTCTTATGGGGTAGGTGCAGTAATTTCGCATACCTTCGCTGATGGATCAAGTAAACCCATAGGGTTTGCTTCACGCACGCTTTGGGCTATAATTTTAAAATAAGAAAATTTAATCATTAATTATACGTATACGGTAAACCCTTTACAAGTCATCGTCCGTTATTAGCATTATTTGGCAACAAAAAGGACATACCAACGTTGACAGCAAACAGGTTGCAGAGATGGCCAATTATATTGGCTGCGTGTAATTATGATATTAAATATGTTCGCTCAGTTCAAAATTATGCAGACGCATTATCGATTACGATTACCTCTTGCTAGTAGTAGTACCAGAAATGAGGATAACGATCAGATTCACTATATAAATGAGATATTGCCAATTTCATACAAAGAAATTGCCAATGAAATCTTAAATCAAATTTATAGGTTTTGTTTACATGATTAGCCAAACTATGTACAAGTAATGAAATGAAACCGTATTTCGGTAGAAGGGAACAGTTACATATTGGACACGGATGTCTCTTGTGGGGTTATCGGATTATTATTCCACAAAAATTCAGAGAATTCGTTTTGAATGATTTACATTCGTCCAATTTAGGGATGAAGTCTATCGCCAGATCATTTTTTTTAGTGGCCGTCAATGGATGAAAACATTGCAATTGTATGTAATAAATTGGGTGATATTCGAGTTCGAGTAATGTATTTATAGCAAATCTAGAAAAAAATGTCGTACATCCATGGACAGTTCCTACCAAATCATGGTCTAGAATCCACATAGATTTTTAGGGTCAATATTTAATAATAAATATTTAATAGCAATTGATTCATTTACCAAATGGGTAGAAGTATTTAAGATATTGAATTGACGAGGCGGATACATGATGAAACTCCATAACAAATTGAAATAAAACAACACAGTTGGGAGGGTTTCACATTTATTGTTGAACACTGCAACATGTTTCGCCACACAGTGGCTTCATCAGGCAGATGAATAATGATTATTCATCTGCCTGATGAAGCCACTGTGTGGCGAAACATGTTGCAGTGTTCAACAATAAATGTGAAACCCTCCCAACTGGGTTGTTTTATTTCAAGAAGTATTTAAACTAAAAATGACTACCACATAAGCTGTTAAATAAATTGCCACTTCACTTTTTTCATGACTAGGGTTACAAGATATAGTTATCAGTAATAATGATCCACCCTTCAATTCAAATGTGTTTGAAAATTATTTAGAGATAAATTGTATAGTAATCAAACACTCTCCGCCATATCAACCAGCAAGCAATGGTGCAGCCGAGGTTACGGTTAAAATGATCAAATACGTATTTAGTAAATGAAAATTTAGATTGTGCCCTTAATAAATGTTTATTTGACTACCGGGTAGTAGTACATTGTAACACAGGGGTGAATCCAGCAAAATTATTATCCGGAAGGGAACTTAAAACGAGATTTCATCTCTTAAGATCAGAAAATTTTTAGAAACGAATAATAACAAGTTTACACAAAATTTCATACAGAATCTAATTTTTTAGTTATTCAAAGAGTTTTCTTCGGAAATTTTAAGTTCCCTGCAGAAATTGCATGGCAGAACGGGGAGATTGAAAAGGCAAATGGGCATGTGACGTATGAAGGGAATCTTGACAATAAAATTCTAAAAAGACATTCCAATCACATTTTTAAGAGGAAACCTTTACTAGTACACGTCGAAGTATCTTAGAAAGTGTTAGTCGTTGAAACAAGTAGGAATAATAGTAATAATAGTAATAAGGCAGATTCATCATCAGCGGAATCGGTTTTGGACCACGATACAATTTGCGTCCGCGTAACAAATAATGTCCGAATACATAACGGTATATATGTATGTAAGGATAATAGGATAAGTGTATTTTAAGGGCGAAAATAAAAGAGCATTCTAGGTTTAGCAGTATGTGTTACGAACCTGATCCGAGTAATTATAGATTATAACAGTTAGAAATTAGAGAAAGGATTTTGTTTTTGAGAAGAAATTCATAGATTTTTCCAATAACAGGAAGGAGTGTAATGAGACAATAGCTGGATATTAAAGTATAGGGTTGGTCACGTTTGGGGATACAAATCATAATTCCCATTTTCCACAATTCTGGGAAGTATTGTTTTTTGTAAAGGAAGTTAATATTATTAAGAATGTGGCCGTGTATATGGAATGGAAAGAATTTGAGGATGTATCTATGTATATGATCATGTACAATCGCTGTACTTTTTTCTTTCTTTAAAACATCAAAGTATTCGTCATGTGTAAAAATGTCCGTCGGTTCTGAATCGTCATTATTTTCGAAATATTTAGCGTATTTTGAAAATTTTTCTAGTCAAAGTTTGGAGCTTACGTCATTAAATAAGTCTTATTAAAATTTTTGGCAAATTTTTGTGCAATTCTCTGTAAATAGTCTGTCTTTTTAAATTTGCCGAGTTTGTTGATAACGACTAGAATTGTTTTATTTACAAGCAGAAATAGAGAGTGACCACCACTTACTAAGAATAGACATGAAATGGAGAGATAAACAAAGACCTGACAAAAGAAGAAAAAGTTAAAATGAAGATAAGAGTGCTTAAACTAAAGGAAGCACAAATACAAGAAAAATAGCATACAGGGGAATGAGAGACATTCAAAATAATTATACCAGAAGCAGCGAAGGAGTGCTGCGGAACAACAAAAATAGGAAACTATTTTATAAAACAATAAAGCAACTCAAACAGAAAAAAGAACACAACATGATGAACATTAAAGACAAGTACGGAAACATAATCACAAACGAAGACAAAATTATGGAAAGATGGCGACAATACTTCGAAGATCAAACCGAATACGAAACAGAAGAGAATGAGATACATGAAATGGAAGAAGAGACAAATATGGCAACGATAGAGAAAATAAAAGAGGAAGAAGTAAAGAAAGCAATTAAAACATTAAAAAAGAGGGAACATGGGAATAATTCTTCAAATATACAAGAAATGAGATAACCGAGATGGCAGAAATTACAGAGGAATCACACTAAAAAGCATACCAAGCAAGATGCTAACAAGGATATTAGAAAAAAGGATGAGGGACCAATTATAAGAAACAATAGAGGATAATCAGGGTGGATCCAGAAGAGGGGGAAGTACTCAGGATCAGATATTTATAGTAAGACAAATAAGCGAGAAATACACATATGCTTCATAGATTTAAAAAATACATTTGACAGGATAAAAAAAGAGGACATATGGAAGGAACTAGAAGACAGAGGAACGAAAATGACAATGATAAACCTGTTAAAAACATGTATAGAGAAAACAAAAATATAGTGAGAATAAACAACGAAGAATCACAAATCATAAGGATTGTGGCGACCGTTACTACGTGGTAAATCATGATAAACACTTAACTAACGCAACTAAGTGCGTTAGTTAAGTGTTTAAGAATCAAAAACATTCGAAACAAAGAAAGAGGCCAAACAAGGATGAGTGCTAAGTCCACTGCTATTTATAAAAGTACTGGATAAGGCGAAGAAAGAAGCAAAAAAAAGATGAAAACTTTAAAAATTGGATATTATAAAATGGTGATGATACAACTAACAGAGATACTATTTGCACATGACATGGCAGAAACAGAGGAAGACCTGCAATACAATATGGAAATATTGTATAATGAATTATCCAAAATCAACATAAAAATAAACCTTGACAAAACCATGATAATAGCACAGGATGAGAAAAAGCACAAAATAAAATTACAAGGAAAGAAGATAGAACAAGGTGAATAATACAGATACCTAGGAACAATAATTTAGAACAACGGGAAATAGATGAAGAAATAGAGGATAAAATAGGCAAAACAGCAAAACAATTTAACATGCTAAAAAAATACGTTCTTCAACAGAAAAGAAATTACCAAAAGCACGAAAACAGAAATAGTTAAGAAAGTTATAACGTTAATATACAGTAGCGAAAAAAAGAATAAACGCGATGGAAATGGAGTTCCTCAGAACAATCGAAAATAAAACCAGAAGAGACAGGATAAGGACCGAGATATAGAGACATGATTGGAACAGCGCAGTAAGAGATGATGCACAAAGAAAAGGGAAGAACTACAGAAATTAACAAAGGATAGAAAAAAAACGGATCTATTGGAAAGAAGGATAATAAATATAAATGTAAATGTATGTAACGCCCTAGACCAAACGGTAAAAGGGCAAATGATTAAATGATTAAATAAATAATGGTTTTATTATAACACATTTTAAAATTATTTGTAAAGTTTTCAGCATTATTAAAAAAATAATAATAATTCAATTGCTTTTGTATGCATATTTTAGACAAAAAATATTTTTTAAAATATATTTTCATATTTTATTTCAAAACAGTAAATAATGAAAGAGATAAATAAAAGGAATAATCTATAATAATTACTTTTTTCATACGAATTAATTTCAAAGTGTCAAAATGCAGTTTTAAAGTGGTCAAAAGTTGATATTTAATTCTAAATTTTGTCGAATGATTTCTATAAGTTGTTAAGTGCATCTGTGTTAAATTAGTTTTTGATTTTAATTTCGGTGTAATTTTCACTCCAGTGCTCAACTCTGTAAATACCATACAAATTTGCATCCACGCCGTTGATGCAAATTTGTTCGACCTAGACGGACGATATCTGCGCTGCAAAGAAATTCGATTCTCCACAAAAAAGTATCGTATTTACAATTACCATCTATTGCTATATATTGTTGTTCACCGCTATCCCTGTGTATCATATATAAAACCTATCCGTTGCCCTCTTGTTTGTTTAAAAGTCGTCATAATAGGCACTGTGACGAGAAGCGAGTGATCCCTGTCTATTAGTTCCTATATCCTACATTTACATTATTGTCTTTTTTATCATATATATTTGCAATATTTATTACCTTACTTCTAATAATGCCTGGAAATAATGTGTGTGTCGGCGTTTGCAATAATACTGTTAATAAATTGACAACTTGTGATAAATGCTTAAAATACTGCCACCCGGGATGTTTATCAAAGCACAATTGTTTGCAAAATAATTCACAATCAGAGGCTATAAAGACATTATCTGTTGTAATTAAAGAGTTACAAGCCACGGTAACTTCCATGTCAAATGAATTGAAAGAGGTTAAATCATTTTTTGATGAAGGAAACAGCTCCGTGAAGAAAATATCAATTTTAAAAATACGATTGCAACTTTAAATCAGCGTGTTGAAATTTTAGAAAAAACACAAAATTCTAACAATCCCCTCTCTGATTTATCAACTTTAATGAATGAGATAAATGAACAGAAAATTCGCGAAAATAATATTATAATTTTTAATCTCTCAGAATCCACAAAAACTAATGCCGGAGAAATTTATTCAGGAGATCTTCATAATATACGTGAAAATCTGAACATAATTAAAAATAATATTGCAATTAAGAAAATAATTAGATTAGGGAAAGTCGTCAAATCGTAGATCAGTCAAGGTTACATTATTCTCCGCAACAGATGCAAATTGTATTTTAAAAAATTGCACTAAATTTAGCTCCATTAAAATAAAATCAGATGATACTCCATATCAACTTCAGTATTTACGAAACCTGCGACAAGAACTATCTTCTCGAATCGAATCAGGTGAATCAAATTTAACAATCAAATATAAACGTAATTACTAAAAAAAATTCACATTCCTCTAGGCCAGGAAACTAAAGAATTTCCGACAAGCAAACCATAGTATTAATTTTTATTATCAAAATGTGCGAGGTTTAAAATCCAAAATAAATCACTTTTATAATATGGTTGAAGCACAGAATAGCGACATAATAGCTCTGACTGAAACGTGGCTCTCGTCAGAAATAAATGATAGTGAACTATTTTCAGAAAACTACCATGTATATGGAAATGATCGAGATACTCGTCGAGGTGGAGGTGTTTTAATAGCAGTTAGATCAGTTTTAAAGTGTCAACCTATTTATATTTGCTCCCCTGTAGCAAAAGTTGAAATTACTGGGTGTAAAATATTTAAAGATAACGTATGTTTTGAAATATTTTTTTTATATATCCCACCAGTTACACCTACAGATAATTATCAAATATTGTTGGATTATATTGGTGAAATCATAACCTCGGAGTTCTATATTATATGCGGCGATTTAACCTCCCACATTTTAAAGTATATCTAGAAAATAATAAAAATATGCATTCTAGCCTTAATCCTTTGATAAATTGTATTAATTTTAACTCTCTTAAAATGTTAACTATGTCACAAATTCTCTACATAGAATTCTTGACCTAGTAT
Source organism: Ontholestes murinus (assembly GCA_963969525.1). NCBI lineage: Eukaryota > Metazoa > Arthropoda > Insecta > Coleoptera > Staphylinidae > Ontholestes > Ontholestes murinus. Next base: position 35,990,617 of record OZ018388.1, read on the forward strand.
TTATATCCAGTAATATGAACGCACAACTTGAAAAAAGTACAAATCCTATTGTAGATGTAGACAATTATCATCCAGCATTAGACGGAAAATTAGAATTCAAAATTGAAACCGTTAATAAATTCTCCCCAAATTCATTAGCAACTAAATACAATTTTAAACATTAACCTGTATGAAGATATCCGCAAAAGTAACTGGTCTTTGCTTTATCAAAGTAAAACTGTTGAACATGCCTGTGATATATTTTATAAAAATCTATACAATAGCTGTAATAAATATGTGCCAAAAGTTCCTTTTAAGTATTCCACAAAATATCCAAAATGGTTTAATGAGGATATAATTAATGATCTACGTTTAAAACGTCGATATAGACGGCAATATTTTAAAAATTAGACACCTTCAAATAAAAAACTATTAAGAGAATTAGAAGCTAAGACCAAATCTACTATAAACAAAATGTACAGCAACTATATTAATGATGCAGAACAAAACTTGCGAAAAGAACCCAAAAAACTATGGTCCTTCGTAAATAGTAAGAACAGTGCAAGCAGAATTCCTGGAATTATGAAATCAGGATCGAAAATATTGAAATGTGAGCATGAAATTGTTGATGAATTTTAGTAACTGGTTCGCACAATCAACATGTGATAATACAAATAAATTACCACTTCAGACAAAAATGAGAAATTTCATAATTTCTGAAGAGACAGTTCTTAATAAATTGAAAAAAATAAAATCTAGGCAAATTATGGGTCCAGGCGGTATACCGGAATTTTTATTTAAGGATTCAAACAATTTGAATTGCAAAGCCCTTAACCCACATTTTTAATTTAATATTAAGTACTGGCACATTGCCGTTAATATGGAAGCGAGCAAAAATAACACCAATTTTCAAGAAAGGAGATAAATCTGATATACATAATTATCAACTAATATCATTACTTTGCATATGTAGTAAAGTATTCGAAAGTATTATTACAATAAAACATATTCAACAATTAATATTAGGCAACATGGATTTATGAAGATCAACTCTTACAAATCTGTTTAGATTCACGCAAGAATTATACACAAATATGGAAGACCATCTTCAGACTTACCACATAAAGCTCTAGTTGCAGAACTTAGGAAAAACATTCACATTGACACAAAACGTCACGTCACATAAATATTCTCATATAATATGAGCATAAAGAAGCCAGCAATGGCTAAAATATTTTCTGTAGAGACAAAATATACTACTGGTGAGGATGCCTTCATCTAGTATTATGGGTCTGAGTGGAAGAACACCCCGTGAACTCCGCCCGCATGTCTTCTGCTCCAAATTGCTAAGTGTTTATATTATAAATTTATATAAATTATTAGAACATTTTTTTAAAGTAGACATGTAAAGCAAAATAAATAAATAAATAAAAATAAATAAATAAATAAGTATGTTATTAATGACAACATTATATCTGTTATTGGCTCATATCTTAACGAACGAATTCAGTATGTGGAACATGGAAACCACGTCTCCAAGGAATTTCTAGCTACAAGCGGTGTACCCCAAGGTTCCAACCTAAGCCCGTTGCTGTTCCTTTTGTTTATTAATAATGTCTGTGAAATCTTTAGCTGTGATTTTTTAATGTACGCTGATGATTTAAAACTATTTAATTGCATCAAATCTACCACTGACTGTGATGTTTTACAAGAAAATTTGTACCGTTTTAATAATTGGTATTGTGAAAATGACCTTGAACTAAATGTTAAAAAATGTCCTGTTATTTCTTTTACAAATAAATTAAATAACATTATATATAATTATAATATATATGGACAATCCATTGAGAGGTCAAAAGAAATAAAAGATTTGGATATTGTGTTTGACCACAAACTAACATTTAAACCTCATATTGACAAAATCGTCAAGGATCGCTCAAGAATATTAGGATTTATAATTAGAACCACAATAGAATTACTTTGTATAAATCTTTAGTCTTGAGTAGGTTGGATTGCTGTGTCTTAATTTGGCTACCATCTTCGCAGGTACTTCTTCAACAAATTGAAAATGTACAACGTAAATTTCTAAAATATTTACATTACAAAAAAAACAGGACAGTATCCGCCGAGAGGGTATTCATATGAATATCTTTTAGATGAATTTAACACGATATCTGTGAAAAATCATCACACATATTTAAATTTGGTTAGTTTGTATAGAATAGTTCACAACGAATTTGATGATGGAATATTAACATCAGAAATAAAATATCATGTTCCTACTACACATATTCGAAATCCACGAACATTTAAATATTCACTCCTCGCACATGCCATTACACTAATTCACCATTATTAAAACTTTTAAAGTCATATCATAATATATATACTTTATAACAAAACATTCTAACACATTCACTTTATACCGACAGAATATTGTATTCGGTGGATATTTTTGATGAGTTTAGTCGATATAAAGTGAATGTGTTAGAATGTTTTGTTTCTGGATAATCTGTTATTTATTGTTTATATAGTTAATGTTATTGCTAATTATTTGAATTGTCTTATTTATATCTTACCTCAGTACTTTTATATACTTTTTTTTAATCTATGTCAGAATTTTAAGGTGTTTTTACATTTATTTTTAAGTTTTACCTTTGTAGTAATATTAATATGTTTTTCTATCTATTTTTATCTTTAGAATCATTTTAATAGTCTTTTTAATTTTACATTTACAAGCATTTTAATTTTATATTTACAAGCATTTTAACGTGTTTTTACATTTAGTTTTTAAGTTTTATCTATACAAATATGTTAATGTGTTTTACGCTATTTTTAAGTTTTATTTTTACCCCAATATTACTGTGTTTTACAATTATTTTCTAGGTTTGCAAGAAATTTACCCTATTTTTAAACTGTACACTTTTTGTAGTTATCCTATGAAATTTCCATTAAAAAGTTATGTAACTTGTTGGAAATAAATATATTATTATTATTATTATTAAATGTATTATTTAAATTTCAATTGTTTTTCTTATTTGTATTTTTTTAAATCCTTTAGGACTTTTTTTCATATTTATATTTGTTTGTTTTCTAGGCATTTCCAATATTTTTAAACAAACTATTTTTTTCCTAAAGTTTATTATAACTGTTGAATTTAAATAAATCTATTTTTCATAAAATTCCACTATTTTAAACTTGTATTATTTCAAATGCACTTATAGCAATTTTCAATGGTTTTTCCTTCTTCTTAAATTATCTTCTTAAATTTCAACTTCATATCAACTTACCTTTTATAAAAAGCTCATACATTTTATTTTATTAAAAATATTTAATTGTTTTGTTTAACGTTCCAACAGTTTTTCACTTATCGAATTTCAATTGGTTTTCGGTTAAATATCAGTTATATTTCTTGGTGGCCAACTGTTTTTTTTTTTTCATATGTAAATTCACTTTTTCAAAAATTACAATGTTCATTTTTCAAAAATTACAATGTTATTTTTTTTTGTTTAGAAAATGAAATCATTGAACATTTTAACTATTAATTTTGAAAAAAAAACTGACTATTTTAAACTTGTTTATACTTTCAATTCTTTTTGCAGCAAAGTTCAATTGTTTTCCCTAAAATTTTAATCGCAATTTACTTATATTCCAAATACTAATTTTTCAACTCTTTTAGTTTAATTTTCTGATTAAATTTTATTGATTCAAATCCTTTTTGTTAAATTTCAGCTGTTTTTAAAAATTTTGTTTTTAGAAAATTTAAATAATTAAAAACCCAATTAATTTCCAATAAATTCAAATATTCTAATCGGTTATTTATATGCCATGTGCATTTAGAGCAAAGCCAAATTATTTTCCTTAAAATTTTAGTAACTTTTTTTAAATTCAACAATTTTTAAAATGTTTTTAATTGGTAATTTTCAATTGTTTATTTTCTAAATGTTTGCCTTTAAGCTTTTTATCAACTCATCTTTTATTAATAACTTATCCACTATTATTTTATTAAGAATTTTTAATAGTTTTCTTTAAAGTTATTTTTGCCAATTCCAACGGTTCCTTAACTAATTTCAATTGTTATCTTTTTTGGTTAAATGTTGACTATTGTTTTTGATTGCCAAATGTTTTTTTTTATATAAAATGTCCTTTTTATAAAATTGTTTTAAGCATTTTAATTTGGTTGATTGAGTTACTTGAAGATAATAATAACTTTGATTAAAACACAATTTTAATCAATGTTTTAAGCATATTTAATATTGAGAGCTATAATTTTAATTATACCACGAGTAATTACATTGCATTTTATTATACCATAGTAAGCACTCACTACAGGTAAAAATATACTAACATTTATAAAAGAAAAAGGTTATAATGGTAACACAGTATGAACCTTATCTTTAATCGGAATATTAAATTACCGAATCAATTAACGTTGATTGTGACGAATTGAAGCTCCTTGCACCTTCTCGACTTAATCGTTAGCCGGAGATAATGAGTGTTAAAAGCGTCGGTTTCAATTGAAACCGTTAAAAGAAACGCTTTCTCACATGATATAGGAGACACCCTCCATATACTCCTCTTTTTTCTTAGTGTTTTTTTTTGTACACTCGCGCCGAGAATTTTGTCTTCGAGGGGGCACCGATTTAAACCTCCTCCGACGCGGCGTTCATCTCTTTGCGGGGGCCACCGACACACAATAAATATTCATCCCACTGCTTCAATAAACCACACATATGGTGTGCGCGCATTAAAAATTTTTTAATTGACGACGTCCAATGTTGGCGACAAGTCTCTAATTGGATTCGGGGATAATCGTATTTGATACCGGTAATGAGGTGTTGGGTTTTTCGGCTTGATCCGGTAAATTCTTGCGACAAAGAAAGGGTGGTTTAAGGTATTAGAATAATTGAGTTTACACAGCTTAGGATTGGTATTACCGGCGCAAATCTGAGATTCGTGCTTTCGCCGAATTATTGGGCTTGTAATCCCTTTGTGAAGATTCGGAAATTCCGCAATGCTAATAAATTTACAAGGGATTTATCACTGGTGTAAAGGACGGTGTTTAAATCCCTCGATTTTGTAATTTCCAAATCTCTTGCGACCAATTGATTTCAAATTCCCCAAGAATATTATTTAGTCAATTATTTTTTTAAAAGTGCTCAAAAATAATTATTTAATTTTTGTTTTATATATGTTCTCGCGAATATTTTATATGATAAAGTACAAGTATACTTATTGTGTTTCATATATGTATTTATCATGTTCATGAATTTAGTTATAATTTAGAATTTTTCATTATAGTACTAGTTATTATTTTGTGCATTATGTAAAAGTTAATTACGTTAATAAATATTATTATTATAATTAAACAATTAAAGTGATTAATTACTATTCATTCAAACTATACTTCACTTTGATTCTTGTGAGTTACGTGAAGATAAATTTCATTAATGAAAAAAGCACCTACCTTCACAAATTTTATTTAAATTCGCAGATATTTATTTCGGACACAAAGTGACCATTAACTTTTTTAATACTCAAACAAAATACTCACTTTGTGTCCAAAATATATATCTGTGAATTTAAATAAAATTTGTGAAGAAAGGTTTTTAGTTCTTTATTAATTAATATACTTGTATCAAGATGTTTCATTATAATACCTTATTTTATATCCATTTATCCAGAAGTTAAGAATACAAAATGATTTAAACAATAAACAACTAATACTTTTCTTTAGAATTTATTCTGAATTTTTCAAAATGTATCACGAAGTGAAAGCCTTCACAATTACTTATATAATACTTTTTTTAATATTATGGCTTTATATGTAAAACCTCAATTTTGGTAACAGTGTGATAATTTTTTTCTAAAATCGCTAACATTAATATTCTAGTTAGCAATATTCATCACATACCATATATTTTACCTTTATAATAAATAATAGCAATATGATTAAATAGCTCACAGTGACTTAATTTACAATTTGAAAGCGGCCAACTTTTATGTAATTAGTAATTTTCTATCGTGTATTTACTGGTATGAGTGATAACGATGTTAAAGTTATTGCTGTGTTCTAATTAAAATAATTAACCTTTACGCACGAGGCCTTTTTGGCTCGAGTTGCTGGTGGATTTCGGCCAAATTAGGAAAACACTTTAAAAGTACATTAAAATTATTTATGAGTACACAATAAATTATGAACAAATGATAAAATAATAATTTAACAATTAATTTATATTTATATTGAAATCCACAAAATTTGATAAATGCCTAAGATGCATCCTAGATTTATCAGTATACGAATCATAATAGAACGTTACTTCCCTCCTACATCCAGGCGTGTTACGACCAGAGCCAACCTTGCAGTCCCTTTTTGATCCTTTTAGTACTACGTGAAGCTTTCCATTAAATCAGATTTCATTGGAATGTGACGTGGACGCTTGGTCACGATGCTGGCGATATGTCAAACTCAATTGCGCGACAAGTGTTTTTAGAAATCGCAAATGGCTGAATCCGGTCCTTCCTTTCTTGTTTATGCAGAACACAGAAATTGATCATTGAATTGAATATTTTATATAATTCAATAAAATATTGTGGTTTTTACTATTGTTCGCACCTCCTCTCGTGTAATCCTTTTGACACTAAACAATCCTGTGTCACCCTTTGTAGTCAAACAAGTGATACATTTTTGTCATTGGCTTTGGACAGGTATAAATTGTACTTTTGGCGTAGTTTCTGCAAAGTTCGAATTTCGACTTTACTTTTAACTTAACGTCTGCTCTCTATAATTCAAATTTTTCGCTATTTCACAACTCTTACTTCCTCACTATCATCTTCTCCACTGGATTAGTTGTAATTATAATCCAAATAAAATCGACTTGATTAGCAAAAACAGCGCGGAATGGAATATATGACTAAATCATCATTTCCCGATATATTTTTCAACGCGCCAGATGAATTGAACCTTAAAAAGGAGGAGTAAAGTGACAACGATGTAGTTTGCTTATACGAACTGGCTAAGAGAACACGAAGTCGATTGCTTCCGTATTAAAACTTCTTGTTGGGACCATACTTCACAAGAAAATAATTTATCCATAGAGGGGTACTGAAATTATTCAAATATAATATGTTTCAAACCCCAACATTACGCTCAAACTCTCTCCTAGGAAAAAGACTACAGACTCGAGGCAGCTCTATTACCAAATCAGAATTTAATTTTAATAACTGTGTACCGTTCACCATCTGATTTCAATAATTTTATTCTTATTCTAAGAAATCTATTGGATAATTTAAATCATCATAAGCATATAATCCTTGTCGGCGATTTTAATGTCAAATTTTATCAGCGGAGACTCTTGAGAAGTACATTTATGCGATGTATTATCCTCATTTGATTTGTATAGTAATAACACCTTCAATACTAGGAAAAATAATTGTTTAGATAATGTGTTTATGAACATAAGAGGATATCAAATAAGTGTTAACTCATTAGATTTGGATCTATCCGATCATATTGGGCTACACATACAGCTCAAAACTAAAAATATATACACTGATACTAAAACACATATAACAAGGCCAATCGCAGAGGAAGGTAAATATAAATTATACAACATGCTTCCCAATTTAAAAAAAGTCAATGAGCTGGGCGTAAACAATTACAGGCACCAATAGTGGCAAAAGTAATAGAAAAATTGTATTTAACCAAATAACTCACTTTTGTGAAATGCATAATATACTACATCGGGATCAGTTCGGCTTTTGGAAAGAGCTATCAACTACGGGCCCAGGTAATGCCTTGGTCGAAGAGATCCTGAAAGGATTTTACTATAAATCCTACATAACAGCTTCATTTTTTGACCTTAGTAAGGTACTGAGCGCTTCTTGATGTTCTGTTACGAAAGCTCTACTGCTATAACTTTCATCCGACATTATGTCGATTAGTTAGTTCTTTTTTTACAAAATAGGCAACAGCGGGTACTATTTAATGGGAAGTTATCCTCGGAAGAATATATCGTACATGGGGTACCTCAAGGATCAATCCTCGGACCCTTGTTATTCTTACTTTACATTAATGATCTTCCATCACAACTAAACAATTGAAAAATGTGGGAGGAACGGGAAAAACATTTCAGGCCTCAATTTGGATCCCAAATTAAATTAGTACTGCCATGGCGAATTTTTATCTATTAAGCTATGTAAGGTTACTTTCTTACTAAGAACTTCTTACAGGGCAAAGCAATGAAAGCAGCTAACTTTTCCCAGATCTACACTCACTTAACCTACGGTATTGTAACAACGGACACTCTCCGATAATACACTGAATATTTACTATTCAAAGACGAGCTATTGGGATGGTATCTATCCCAGGTTATATACCAATCGCGACGATTGTAGGAAATATTTTAAAGATCTGAACATTTTGACATTACCGGGTATATTTATCTTGGAATGCCTAAGGTATGTTCGTAAACATATAACTTTATATGGACCAAGTTCAGAAATACATGGCTATGGGACACGTAACAGTAATTTAATTTATCCGTCATACCACCGTATGGCATTAATTACTATAACCTTCTACTCATGAATATAAAAGCAAGTACGGAAATAGTTATATTTCTACTCCTATAATGAAATAACATAATTGTAGGTTACTTTTTGATTATGAAATGTAGTACATTGTATGTTATGTATATATAATTATATCAATTGTAGCACTAGTGTTACAATATATCTATTGTAGCAGTAGTGTTACAATATATCTATTGTAGCACTAGTGCTACAATAGTTAAACAGAAGAGGGATATTACAATAACATAGCATTAATAATATTAATATTGAATCAGACTAAACGATTTTCATAATGAATACATGTAAATTTCCTTAAATTCAAAAAATTAAGTTTTTTAATTACACGCAAATATTATACGAACACTATAAAATTTATAACAAACATTTGATTTTTGAGTTGACTTTTCTGACGTGAAATTACACGTCAAAATAAAATTGCGAATGTGTTGAAATTGTTTGAATAGTAAGTAGTAATAGTGAGAGTAGTTTTGTTAAAAAAATCAAACCCTACGGTAAATGTTCCATCATATACATGATCTCCAAGAACATTAATAAATAAAAATTTGTCAAGGTTAATAAGTAGAAATCTATATTTGTATTTTTTAAATCATATGTATAATCGTAGAAAAAGTATAGTGTATAATTCGCATACAATGACCATTGCCCACTCGTATGAATTGCTGCTACTCGTGGGCAATGAGTATCATTGTATGCTCATTATACAATATACTATTGTACAACAAGTGTGAAAATGTTACGCTTTTCTGCGCGTGGTACGCACTATTTTTTCACATACTGCATATAACATCAATTATAAAGGTGTTTGCGATTTCATTTTTGACACTGACATAAAAATTAGGTTTGAATTACCGATCAAACGTGTTGTTCATATTACTCAATGTATGTAACTGACATTAACATTGATTAATAGTAAATAAACTTAACTTTTTGTTTTAGTTTGTTTACTTTTATGTATTTAACTATTTTTTTTCGAAAGTTAATGTAACAGATAATAATTCAAATACCAATTCAAATATTACTTCCATTAGTTGCGTAAATTTTACACATTTAATTATAAATAAATCAGCCATCTTCAATGTATTTACAAGATGACTTAAATAATATATTTAAGTGATAAACTATATTTTAATTCTAATAAATATGTGTCTATATTTTTTAGAAAAGGTCGTATTGTCAACATTATGTAGACTTATCCCAGTTTGAACCCTCTAGTTAGTTACATATAAATTTAGATACGAGGAATATCCGGAAAGTAGTACAGTGTTGAGCGCTGGCGAATATAACATGTTCAGTTTTATTTCAGCTGACTGTGTGCAAAGTTACATCTCACTGGTACTGACGCTGTGGTTTATGTTTATGTGAGTGTTTATAATATTAAAGAAAATAAAGAACACCACCAGTTGTGAAATTAGGGCTGTGTTTAGATTTCTCAATGCAAGATATTCATCAATGAAGAAAATGTTATGGAGGAGTCGTCTGTTTGATGCTGGTGTCATAATTTCAAATTTGACTATGTAGAGAAGTAGTTTAAGGAATGTTCATTACAAATAAATCGTTAATATTTGTTAATAGGAGAAAGAAGAGAAAACGGAAGAAGTGGTATCAAAAATTATAAAAGGAATATAATATTAACATTGAAAGAGATCAAATAAAGTCTGCAAAACAGAAAAGAGCAAAACAATGAAAATAGTCCAATCATTGTACAATTTAAAACAAAAGAAACGAGAGAAAATATATTGCACGCGAGGAAAACAATTGGTTCAATAACTAACTCAGAATGTGCTCTTAACGAAAAACACATAAATGAACAACTCACACCATTAACAAACACACAATAAAAAGCAAGATATCTAAAAAAGAACGCAAATATAAGTTCCTATGTACAAGAGATTGAATAAAACCTTGTAAACAAAATAATAATTTTAGAATCAAGTGTATCAGACCACATAAAATACATAAAAAATATTACCAAAGTAAATTCTAAATAAACACAAACGAACAATACGCAATCAAATAAACAAGAAAGAAAACAAACAACATGGAACTCTCACAAAAAAACAAAACAGAAATTTCGAATGAAATCAATTATAATTTTGCAAATATAAGCAAACAACCGAACAAACCATGGATTAAAAAAAAAACACCGACTGCAACAAAAATGAAAAGACAAATTACTGCATTGACTTTTAAACATACAAATTACGAAGAAGTTAATAATATAATAATTGGACTAAAAGATCATAAAACACCTGGATTTGAAAAAATTACAAATTACCTAATAAAACAAAACAAAAGAGCACTGATACATATACTTGTTAAAATAATAAATAAAGTAAGAAGGATGTTACTCAGAATATATGAAGAAAGAAGTTATAATACCAGTACACAAAAAAGGAAATCCCCCGAAAATTATAGACCAATATCACTACTATCAACAAAATACTGGAAAAAGTTATGCAAATTCAGATAAACAAGTACCTAAGTAAGCATAATATTATTCAAAGAGCATCCAGGAACAACGTATGCATCCTACAATCTAATTAATGATATAAAAACAGCATCAGATGAAAAATAAAAAAAACTTTCGCTATATTTATACATTTAAAAAAGCCTTCTCAAACGATATTATGATAGAGAAGCTAATGGTAATAGGAATACGAAATAAAACAGACATAAACCTAATGAAGGCATACTTAACGAACCGACCTCAAACAACAAGTATAAATAATATAGAAAGCCAACAGATGTATGCAGAATACGAAATACCACAGGATGACATATTTCCCCCAATATTATACATAATATACACGAATGATATGATGGAATTAAATCTTAAGGGAAAACCATACTTACATGCAGACGACACATGCTTAATATACACAGGAAATACCTTCCCGGAAATACAAGAGAACAGAAATTAAACTCTTGAAACTTGGTACTATAACAACTAACACTAAATGGAATGAAAACAACATTCATAGTATTCAGTGCAGAACAACAACAAATAGATATTCAAATTAAAATAAGAGGGCAGGAAATAAAACAAGTAAATGTAAAATGTAAAAACCATAGCTTCGATCAACAAAATAAGAAACTACATACCAACAGAAATAAGAAAACAAATATACCACGCACTTTTCACATCAAAAATTAGATATCTAAGTAATATATGAGGAATACAAGTTCAACAAAACCGTATTAAAAACACAAAATAACTAATACAAATAAACTATACAAAAGAACACAAGAACTAAATATAGAAAACATCATTGCACTAAATAACCTACTATTAATATACAAAATTAAAAACCAACTTATCAAAACGAATATCACACTAAAAACAAACAAAGACATACACAACTATAAAACAAGAAGAAAATCAGGTCTGCGAGCAGAGAAATCCACAACTAAACTATACTAACAAGCACTAACAACAGACACAATTAAAAATACAACGACCTGCGGGAACATATACGAACGCTTAAATATCCTGCTTATAAAATAAAAATTAAATAAATAAATTGCGATATTACTATTGTATAAATTGTTAAATACAATGATATCTTGTTTATTTTTGAATAAAAATATATTATTATATTATATTATTTTACTAGGGCTTTTTATATTCCCAAACCGGTACAACTTTCCGGAAGGCCCTCGTATAAATGTATATTTAATGTTTTATAATTATTTTGTTTTTTAATATTATTTACTTTTTATTTTTATTACACGTTAACTAATAAGCACTCCTATGTATTTTTGTAATTAAATGCACTGTTAAATAAATAAATAAATAATAATTCCCTTTTCTTCTTGATATATGAACCATCTTTTAGCATACAACATTTTATTAAAATTAATATTTATCTGTCAATTTCCTACTCAATTAACATTAAGACATAAAATTCGTTGTTTAAAATTGTCATAAGTCTTTACCAATACCTACAATATATCGAGAATAAAATAAACTTATCTTAAATAAAAATTACAATTACGAAGTCTCCATAGGTTTTATATTAAGAACAAACTCTCTAAACAAGAAATTGCAAATATACACACACTTATAAATAAACCAGCGACATAACTTTTTCTTCACGGCCAACAATAACATTCTATAAATGTTTCAATTAACTCGATTCAATTTCCTTTCGGCCAGGAAAAAGGATAAAAAAATTAAAAGCGCGTTAATGGCATGTGATTTGTATAAATATTTGGCCGGGCCGCGATACAGTCCGTGAGAGAAGCGCATTAAAATCGGAAAAGTCAATCAAGGGAAAATGCGTTCCTTGTAAATATTTGCTCGCTGATGTATACAAAAGGCACTAATAAGATTCAGATCTTTCAGCCCGAGCATCACACTGTGTTTCTGTTCTTTCGGTTGGAACGCGTGCCACGCTTCGTTTCAGTTCCTACTTGGCTGCAGTGTCTCGGAATCTTTTTTTTTCAATACTCAATGGGATCATTGTTTCGATGGAGCTTGTTACTGGGAGGCAGATCGGTATCGGAAGGAGGTTATTTTCTAGAGGGTTATTATCTGTCAATTTTTTTTCTATTGCAATCCAGGATCAATGGCGTAGCGAGTAAAGGGGTGAAGGATGTGATCGCTAGCGGATTGTAAAATTAATACCTTCTTACACATTGACTCTCTCAAGTTGAGTGAAATAGTACAGATAATATTCTTATTGGCTTACAATTGTACTTAAAGCAAGTAAGACCATAAAGGAGCCATATATTTAATGTAGTTACTTGAGTATGTGAAGGTTAAATATTACTTAATTAAAAACACAGTTATATTCCTTTCTTCACTTCAAAAGTGAAGAAAGGAATATAACTGTGTTTTTAATTGAGCCATATATTATCTAAAGGGTTGCACTATAGACAATATATAATACTATTATAATAATTTAAACACTTTTTAATTTTGTCTCGTTATTATACAACATGTAGGTTTGCGAATACATGAAGAGTTAAAACTCGATAGTAAAACTACTGTCTTCAACTGCGTCACGCTGGTGAGATCCAAAATAGATCGAAACCGGTGCATAACGGTTGTTGACAATGAAACAATAGTAATATAATATAAATTCTATTAAGAATGGAAAATAATTTGTGATTTCGTGTAGTGTTTATAAATTTTGTTAGCAGAGATCAATCATAATAAAGAATATTATATTATTAAGATAATTAAACATCAAATTTTATATTTTTGAGTTTTTTGGTTTTTTGCTTACTAATACAGAATAGAAATGGAGACATTAAAATTAATACGTCATTATAAAAAATTATTATTGATTTATATAATAATAAGACAACTTAATAAAATCTACAATAGAATTACAAATGGCCACCAACCGATGTCTTGCAGCCTGAATTTTTATAAATGACCTTGATTCTTTATGAAGGAACGAGCGCGTGTTTTTAAGGCCATTAAGTGGCTAAAAAAATAAATAAATAACCTTAACTGGGTTTGCACTAATATGGCTACTATTTAAACATTTATAAAATGATTTTTAGATAAACTGAAAATAATTTTATTGAAAAATGTTAAATTTTTATTTATTATACTTAGTTTTAATAAATTGTCAGATTTATTTCTTTAGCACTTTTAGACATTTTCTATCAGATAAGAAAAACAGTTTCAGCGAATGTAACTTTTTAATAAATTAAATTTTCTCTTTTATTAACAGATCAACTGTTATCAGCGTATTGAGTTTACATGAAAATATTAGAAAGATTTCAATATTTACTGGTTCTATCAAATAAACTAAATTTGTTACAAATTTTCATTTGCGTTTTTTATAAGAAAATAGACTTATTTAGAGACAGTAAATTCTACGAGGACGGTTCAATTAAAAGTAAACTTAACAAATAAAATAAAGACGTTCAAATCTTAATTTTAGGAAACAAAATCTATCAATGGCTCGAGGCTTGTCAAAACATAAATGGCAATGACGTATTAGAGTGAGATTTAAAAAACTAAAAAAAAAACCTTTATTGGCATACTTTACAAAACATATATACATCAAATAAATCATAAATATACTGTAATACTATTCCTCTTATCTCAGTCCCCCTTTCTTCGGATTTCTTTTTCCCAACCCACTCTTATCACAATATCTACGCCCGCCCCATCCTCTCTCATGCATTCCCCTGTCTTTTTTATTCCCCCTGACCCATTCTGTCTTTAATAGGTACTCAGGCGCCCTTCCATACACTTGCCGTCTTCCATACATTGGGTTATACCCACTCCTTACAATACATTCTTGCCGCTCTTGCGCTTCCACTTCCAGCCATTTTTCTCTCATCCACGCCGCCACATTCACACCCTGTTCCAGCCATTCATTCACTTCCGTTTCCGCCACACCCGCTCTTTCATACATCATTTTCCTTTCCAATCTCCATTTACTCTCTCCTACCCCCACACAAGTTTTCCATACCTCTTTCACTAACCTTTCACTATTCCACGTACTCACATTCATCTCATACCTAGTCACTCTTTCCATTGTCCCTACATGCATACTAGACCTGTTTGATTCCTGAAGCAAAATATACATAGAAGTTGATCTCTCCCCTCCCAGAAGCTGCTTCAGGAACTTCGCCTGCTTTCTCTCAATGCATTCATACTGTTTCACTCCCCACGTTTCCACACCATACATCAATATCGGCTTCACACACGAATCCCACAGTTTGCACGTCATCAGGAAGTTTCCTTCCATCATGTTTCCCCACTTCTCTTTTGCCACACACCATGCCTTTCTTGATTTTTGTTGCAAGTACTTGACGTGCTCCCCGTATCCCCCACCACTCGTAAACACAAAACCCAGATATTTAAATTCTTTCACTCTCTCAATCACCTCTCCCTTCCATTTCAACTCTTCCATTCTCCCCTCTCTTCCTCTATTTCTAAACTTCATCCATTTTGTTTTCTTCACATTCACGCACAAACCCCTTTTATCCATATACCTCTCAATTCTTCCTAACATATCTTTCATTTCCCCCCATTCTCTAGCCAGTAACACTACATCATCCGCATCCGCCAACATCCATACTTTCATTCTTCCAATTACTACTCCGCCTGCCTCACAGTGGTTCAGAACGCGAAAAACGCGATCGAAATTGTTTACTCTTTACTTTTAATAGATTTTACATTCAAAGTTGAGTAAGCTTATGTTTTTGGGTATGCTGAATCTGAAATTATGCATTTAAAACCCATATTTGTCAAAACTACCCAAAAATACAAGCTTTAAATGCGAAAAATTGATATCACTTAATACAAGTACGAAGAATATTTTTTATACAAATTATAAAGTTTAGTTTGCAAATTCGAAGTATTTGTTTGTCAAAAGAATCCCTTAATGCATTGACTTTGACATGTTTAGTAGTATGTACTGGGTTAATAAAAAAAAACAACCTTCAAAACATCTTCAAATTATATTGTAGTAATTTTTGTCCAAAATACAAAATTGCTTGTAGAATAGCGTGTTAACTTGGATATAATTTGCAACCATGTTTTAAAGCTGTTGCTCCAATAAGCATATATTGCTGATTCGTAAAACTACCCGAGATAATAAATGACAAAGCCTCTTCAGTTGTTATAGCATTTTGTTCTTCTTCGGGACTCCTCCATTTTTTCATTATTCGTTTGACTCTACTTGGTGTAGTTGAAGTACTTTCAATTATCGAATCGGCAGTACTAATATCTCCACTTTCTCATACTTTGATTGCACAAGTTTTTCCACGGAAGTACTTTTTCTGAGCTCCTGGGTTTTAAGCCTGTTTATAACAGCAGAACTTTGAACAAAACTCTTTTAAGGACGACCTCGAATACCCGAAGTTGATTGTCGATCGCAGTAAACGGATTAAGGAAAAATAATTTCTTCTCGCCAAACATTTTGCTTTTTCATAAAAACACTAGATATTTTATTGGACGATTTCCAATATTTAAAATAACTTGGAAAAAATATTTGTTTAAGCCAATACAAAATATTTTTACTTGATTTCTCATCTCGTTTCTTACTTTCAGTCGATTTATCATCATCTATCACAGAGACTTCGTCTAATACCAATAGACATATTTTCTTCGCGGCCATTATGTTACAACGTTTCAAAAGAACTACTGCAACAAAAACACAATCTTTTACAACGTCACAAATTTCGAAAATGCGCCCAGAATAATCTGCATACAGGTTCGACTTTATCCAATAATAAGTAATGTTACTTAATAATACACTTAGCAATCTATAACAATATTATAATGACATTAATAAATAACTGCATTTGCTTGTGGTACAGTCTTTTTAATTACACCCTAATTTCTATACGCTGCAACGTCTCAATTTTACTGAACTTTGAAAGCAAATATAGAAAAACTTATGTAAATAAGATGCATATTATTGATACTATCAAATAGAACAATTATTTAAGATTAAATTAGTGCAATTTTAACTTTGTACGAAGAAGTTGAAATTTTGATTTTCGATCACGTTTTTCGCGTTCTGAACCACTGTGCGCCTGCCCTTTTCTCAGTACCTCCTCAAGTTCACTTATATATATTGTAACATTGTTAGGTTAAATTTTGCTCACGGCTAGATTAGGTTTGCGGTGCTAGATCGAGGTTCATATAAACTTACTTCAGTATCAACTGGGCGCCAGTCACCGAGGTGACAGAATTGGGGAGAACTGTTAATTTTTAAATATGACTGTTAGAAAAATTATGGCAATCAAACTTAGTAAACAATTATATTGGAACAACTAAACAGGTTAAAACAACAATGAATATGCAATTATGAAAAACTAAACAATGACCTTAAAACTAATTTACAATATTGATATTGATAGCCACTAAAACAGCGCGATACATAATATTTACTCAATAACTCTGCCGTGCTTAATGGGTGGTATTGGCCCGTTATCGACAATTGTTAAAATTGGAAGATCTCACGCTGGTACGGTCTAGCTAGGGACGGGAATGTAACAGCGGGTGGCCACAGCTCGAGCAGGAATTTGGCATGCAGGCGTCCGGTAACCAGCAGATATAAGGAGAATTCGCCCTCGGGTCTTATTCAGGATTCTCTCTGGACCTTGGCCTTGTCCTGTGCCAACTCGACTCCCCTCCTACTGATTTAAATGGCGGGACCACTTTTCCTCCTACTTCCACGTACCAAATAACGGTGTCCTATGCAGGATGCAAATCCTGGCACCACGGTACGCACACACTTCTACGCCGCTCGCAAAGAACCTCCTCCTCGCTGATTCCGCCGAAATCAACTCTGACCCGCAAAAAAAAGGCCGTGCGCTCTCGATATATATCTTCGCTCGAAATTTGAAATTTAGGACAGGACCGTACCGGAAAATTAACAAAACGGAACGTTACAATATATTAAATAACAAAGGGCTGAGCGGGCATCCTTGTCTTACTCCCTTCCACATCCTAACCTTGTCTGACACATTTTGCCCTACTTTCGCTCTCATCCATGTCTTTTCATACACCCTTCTCACCCATTCTACTGTCACACTACTCACACCTCTCCTCTTCAGACACTCCACCAACTTTTCTCTTTGTACAGAGTCATACGCCGCTTTCAAGTCAACAAACACACTCTTTTTTCTCTCTAACATCCTCTCAACCACTCGTGCAAGCGTACAGATTTGATCTCGAGTTCCCCTCCCCTTCCTAAACCCGCCCTGAGTTTCCGGCAGTATACCCTTTTCCTCCACCTCTTCTTCTAGCCGGTTCTTCATTACCGTCATAGCTATCTTGTACCCGGTACACATACTTGTTATTCCCCTATAGTTTCCAATGACCTTTTTGCTTCCACTTTTATGTACCGGGCACATTACCCCTACTCGCCATGACTCCGGCAATTCCGACTCGCCTCTCCACATCCTGTTTAACAAGGCCCCGAACCGTCTTCTTCCTTCTTCTCCCACTATCTTCCACATTTCGGCCTTCAGCCCATCCAGTCCCGGTGCCTTGCCTCTTTTGATTTCCTCAAAGGCCCTTTCTACCCCTCCCTCCGTAAACAACTCCACTTCATCCATGTGTTGATACTCCCTAACCCCTGCCGGCTCCCCACACATCGTCTCATAATGCCCTATCCACTCTGCTAATGAGATCTCTTGCTTTCTCGTTTCGCCTCCTCTCTTTAATATCGTCCATAGTTCTTTCTCATTTCGACACCTCCTCATCTCCAATTCTACTTGTTTAATTAATTGCAGCTTCTTCTCTTCACAGATCTTTCTATATTTCGTCCTTTTCTGTGTCACCAATTTTTCTTCACCCCATCCCACTCTCCAGTCTTTGACCGCTTTTCTTAGTTCTCTTTTCGCCTCAGCACACTCTTCATCAAACCATGGGTGCTGTCCTCTACTTCCTCTTCTCACTCTGTACCCACAATTAGCTATGGCTTCTTCCATCTCTTCCATGGTCTCAATATCTCCCCTTTCAATATTTTCCAGTTGGAGTCTCATATTCTCCAATTCTTCCATTCGCTATCTTCCAACCGTCTTGTTTCTGCGTATTTCTTTCATACCCCTCCATCCATACATCTGCAGCTAACGGCCAGTAGTCTGACCCCAGTATCTCCTCTACCTCCATTCTTCTGATGTTTTCTCTTTCTATTCCCTTTACTAATATATAATCAATAACTGATGATCCTTGTTGCCCCAGGTACGTCTTTTTTCCCTCCCAATCCCCATCAGTGCATCCATTTAATACCTCCCACCCATCCTCCAAAATCCAGTCTCCAAAGATTCTTCCTTCATTATTAACCAGCCTGTCATGTGATCTTCTCCGTATTAGTTCACCTTGGTTATTTACTCCCCCACATCTCTCTCCAATCCTTGCATTAAAATCCCCACCCACTATACATCTATTTCCCCTGCTCGCCTCATCCTCTATTTCTTTTCTCACTTCTTCCCAGTTGTTATTCACGTACACTGTTCCAATTTTTAGATGTGTTCTTCCCTGCTTGCATTTTATCCATACCACCCCTTCTACCTCCTTCCTATATTCCATATCTCCATCCTGCAGCCTCTCCCTTGTTCCCACGATAATACACTCTTTTCCTCTTCCTCTAATTGCCTCCTTAGTTGCCCCTCTTATTTCCCATTTAAACCCCGCTGGTAGCTTTTCCTTCACTCCCTCCCACTCTTCTTCTACCAGCCACGTTTCCACTACCCCTACTATATCTTTTCCTGTTACCCACTCTTCAAAATCCTTTTGCCACTTCTCCCCCCTGCATTTTGATTTTATCCCCGCCACGTTCCAGAACCCCAGTTTTAAAAACCCCTCGTATTCCCCAAACTTTTTTGTTCTTACTTTTTTGCAATTATTTCTTTATATTGTACTTTCACCTCATCCCATAATAGACACTTGTTATTAATAACTAATTTACTATATCCGACCTTCACTAACTTTCCTCTTCCTCTTTCTTCTCTGGCTACTTTTCTTAGTTCCGTCTGCATATTCCTTTGTTTGTGTTTTTCATTACCTTAACCTTATTCATAAAATCCTTCATCCTGGCTAATATTATTCCTTGTTTCATTTCAAAGGCATCTTCCACCTCGACATCTATCTCTAGCTTCTCTTTTATTACTTCTTTGACAGCTTTAGATAAATTCTTTCCTTTAACTACCACATTTCTTAGCACAATATTATTGCGTCTCTTCTCCTTTTCTCTCTTCTCTTCTTTTTCTTCTAATTCTATTATCTTGTTGCGCATATCTCTCTTACAAAATTACACTTAAAAATAGAAAAATATTACAACCAGTCCAATTGATTGATTTTCGATATCACATAGATATCTATGTAAACCTAATAAGTCAAAAATAATCAAAACAAAGATTACCAATTCTAGTAAAATATGTTTTATATTTATTTTATTATCTATGAAACTAATTAGGGGTTTCTTGAAGAAACAACTATTTACACAAATACAAGGTTTGATTTATTTATACAAAGAATTCAATAAGGTATTTATAGTCTATTCGTTGGATCTTTCGTCGTACGTCACAAATTATCGCTTCGAGAAACGACGCAAAAACATTCAGTCTGATAAAGTAAACCAAATGCGTTAGAAAAAGAACGCACTGTAAAACTTTCGTCGTTTTTTGAAGCGATAGTTTGTGACGTACCACGAAAGATCCAACGAACAGACTTTATGAATCTTTTCCGCGACAAACCTTAAACACAAACAAAATAGACGTCATAACACGCCGGTGGTGGCGAATCGGTTACGGCCCCGAACTGACGTAGACGGGGGCGATCCTTTAAAGTAACAAGCTCATTTACACACACACACAAGTACACAAATCACACGGCGGTAGGACCACATGGTCGATAGCCAAACACTACTACTACTAGACGTCATATTAAATTGTAATTAAAACAAATAAGGTAGGCGCGAGGCATCTGTTAGAAAACCTGAATGTATACTATATAGGGTACAAGAAGTCTTACAATCTTCTATATTCCATTCAAAATCAAACCAAATGTAACACAACCGGTCATATCAACCCTAAGAATAACAATTCTTTTCATCCAAACACGAAATCAGAAATACTATAAAACATCTAAAGAACACAAAAGGTAAGGATATGAATGGGATTAACGTGGACCTTATCAAAAGTATTGCAAAAGTAGCAGTATTGTGAATCTTGAGAATTTATTTGTTAAAGTGGGTAATGACTTAATATTATCATGGGTTTATATTCCTCCAGAATTAAATTCAACTTTTATATCGATTATTCTTCTACAGTTAATTATATTTGTAATTTGTATCCTAATTTTAAATTTATTTTTTGTGGTGACTTTAATTTACCGCAAGCATTGTGGACTTCTTATGATTGTAAGAGTATTTTATCGTCTGCTAATAATTGTACATACGCTCAAAATTTAGCGGAATCATTTGAGTTTCATAACTTTACACTATAGTTAATGTTCCAAACAATCACAGCGTATATCTTGATTTAGGTTTTTCTAATCTATCTAACATTACCGTAATAATCTTCTTTTTAAAGACAGTTTTCACCACTTGCCTTATACGTTATCCATTAATACCAGTGATTACCAAGATTCTTTATATTATAGTGATATTGTTTATAACTTTAAAGTTGCTGATTATACTCGTATTAATGCATTTTTATCCAATATATCATGGTGAGCATGATGATATTAATGTTATTGTCGATACATTTTATCATGTATGTATGTATGCCATAGAAAAGTTTATACCAATTAAAATTGTGAAGCCATCGTCGTATCCAACGGTTCTCGGCTAACAAAATTAATTAAATTAAAAAAGAAAGCTTATATCCAATACAAATATAGTGGTAATTTTTCAGATTATGAACAATTTAAATCTCTTCGATCTCAGTGTAAAATTCTAAGTGAAAAACTATATTCACATTATATGGCGAAAAGAGAATCTAACATTTGCACCAACACTAATTCATTCTGTAATTATGTAAATGAGTCGAGAAAACATTAGGCTTTCCTAAGTCTATGTACTATAAAGGTATATCTTGAAATTCTGAGGAGAGCTGTGCTAAACATTTTTCAAGCGTTTATATTAATGATGATATTCAATCAAATAAAGCAATTCGGGAATTTCCTGACTCAGTTAATATATGTAATTTTAAAATTGATAGTGCCGGAATCTTTGAAGTAATAAACTCTCTATCCGATTCCCCCAATCCTGGATCTGATGGTATACCATTTTTTGTAAAACGTTGTATTTTTTCACTATATTCACCTTTAAATAAAAATTTTAACGTCTCTCTGCAAAAAAGTGAATTTGTATTAATAAGGAAAATTAGTTTCATTCAACCCATATTTAAAAATGGTAAAAGAAGTAACATCGAAGACTATAGAGCGATTTCAATTCAATCCACTTTTCCGAAATTATTTGATAAACTCATAGCAGATCAATTAATGTTTTTTCATGTAAAAGCATTATCTGAAATGAACAACACGGTTTTTATGATGGAAGATCTACTGTTTCCAACTTGCTTGTTTATCAATCTTGTGATATTAATGCTTTTGAGAAAAATGGCTGTATAACGAAATGGATTCGTAGTTTTTAACTGATAGATAATTTGTAAAAATTACCAATTTCATCTCTAAACTAATATCGGTGTTTTCTGGTTGTCCACAAAGGTCACATTGTAGCCCAGTATTATTTTTATTATTCAATAATGATATTAGTACATATGTTAAACAATGCAGTTTTTTTTATTTACAGATGGCCTTAAAATATTTCGGCCGCTAAACTCGACCTCTGACTCAGCGTACTTGCAATGTGATTTAGACAATATTTTTAAATGGTGTTCGTATAAAAATTTATATTTTAATTACAACAAATGCATGTCAATCTCTTTTGGAGAAAGTCGCATGATTGAAAATATATATACAATCTGTTAATCAGGTCAAAGATGTAGGTATATTATTTGACTCCAATCTTTGCTTCTCTAAACACATTGACTGCATTTGCTCGAAAGCTTTACAGACGCTCGGCTTCATTAATCGATTTGGTAGAAAACTTTTCGACTCATGCACAGAAATACTATATACATACTTGGTAAGACCTCAAGTTGAATATGCTTCTTGAATTTAGTCCCCGGCATACAATAATAAGTTTTGCCATATAGAACGTGTTCAAAATAAATGTTTAATGTCAATTTCTTTTAAAGGTGGCATTAGTAGAATTGAATATAGTCGCAGCAGTATTCTTTCCTCTCTAAAACTACCATCCTTACGTGTATAAATTAGTAAATGGTCTAATAAATTGTAGTGAACTTCTTGCATGTTTAAATTTGAACATATAAGAAGCAGTGTAATTTTTAAGGAATCTTTGTATAAGTCTGATTTTTGTTGAAATAGTGCCTTTTGTAGAATGGTTAGGTAATTCAATCTGGTTTGTGTCTCCAAAATCTATCTTGTATGGCAAATCTTATAGTAAGTTTAAGCGTCATCTTAAATATACTGACCCAACACTATATAATGTTTATATTTAATGCTACTTTGATTTTATGCATATATTTTTTGTTTGATTGTTAATTCCGGCTCAATGTATTGTGTAATAATTTATTTTGTAATTTAGAGTTGTTATTTAGTTATTATATTGTGCAATATTTTGTTTCTTTATCGTACATATTTATATTATATTTTTCTTGTAAAATGGTTAATTTCCGTCAACAAAGTTATTATTATTATTATTACTACAATCCAAATCAGTGAGTTTATTGGAGACCATAATCTATTTTCAAATGTACAGTTTGGTTTTTGGGAGGGAAGGTCGACCTGTAGTGCGATCATCCGTTTTGCTGAGGAAATTTTCAAGGATTTTGAGGAAGAATTATATTATCGATAATTTTAACGTTAAGTTAGAAGTTAAAAAGAAGGAATCTTGCCTCTTTCTTAGAGCATTTGATTGCATTTCACGTGATGATCTCTTGCAAAAACTTTACTGCTACAATTTTATGCTATCCAGCTGAAGGCTTATGAATTCATTTCTCACTGACCGATGTCAAATGGTACAGGTTGGTGATTAGAATTAATATGCAGCTATAAATTGCGGTATTCCACAAGGCTCTATTCTTGGTCAACAGCTGTTTTCAATCTATATTAATAATCGGCAGAACATTTACAACGATTCGCCGCTTATACTATATTTCGATGACACTACCATTAAATAAACGTCATATAACCTTCAGGCAGCAATGGGCTAAGATGTCCGTGCAAACAAGGTTGCGCTTACATAACTAACTTCAAACATGCTGACTTTAAATAAAAATAAAAGCATCTGTCCCTTTCCAGGCAATGCATTCCATGTTTTAGGTGTCATATTGTAACAAACATGCGGATGTTTTTGCGCAAGGATTTGTAATATTATTTACTTATTAAGAAATCTGAACTGTCCACTCCCCCAAATGACTCTTCGACCGACTTATTTTGCTTTGTGCCAGTCTCATATCTCATTCTGTATCGTAATAGCATTAGTATGAGAATATTTAAGCTACAAAGAAGAGATATTAGATCTATATTACCATATAGAGACGATTGTAAACCGAACTTTGTTGCTTTAAATTCTACCTTCCTTGCCCTCGAATGTATGTTTGTAAAAAACTAACATTAATAAATAGCCCATGATACAAGACAAGCTATATCATTTATTCAGACTGCCCAAGACTAACGAAAACACAAAAATGTATTAATTTTATGGCCCTAAGCTATTCAACAAGCTCCCCGAAAGAGTTAAATGCTTATAAAAATTTTAATATACTATTAAACGATATTTTATTCCAAACGCGTTCTACAAAATCCAAGAGTTGTTATCAAGTAACCTGCAATATAATAATAAAATTACGTAATTTTAAATTATTTATGACTTATAATTAAATATTTTATTTTATGTTAAATTTAAGGATAAAGATGACTTACTCAATAATAGATATATATTTCCGTAGTCTTAACTAACTGCATTTTGTTGGTCATTTCACAATAGGTATTGTGAAATGACCAACAAAATTTAATAACTTCCATCTTGAGTGCTTTTTCTGAACAAGATTCCACATTAAATGGCTCCTTTTTACTTTTTTTACTTATTTCAGAGAAGTATAAAAGTGATTAATATTATTTTGTATATATGTATAATTTTGTTATCAACACTATGCTGTTATCCTAAAATTAAAAACAAAAGTTTCTGGGTTTATTTTACAAATTTTAGCATTTCAATAGTTATTGATTATATTCTAAGACCAAAGGCACTCAATCAATACTGACTTTGATATCATAGCACTGGGTTAAACTTAGCTAACCGATTCTATATTGGATAGTTAATTACTGGCTTCTAGCTAAAAAAAACTTCAGATGCTCTCTTATGGAGGTAGGATTCTTGCTGCTGCCTCAGATGTAATTTTCTCTTGATCACCAATCTTGTTCCACTCACAGACATCGTTGTATGGTAATGTATATTTAACAGATTACTGTTTTTTATTATCTTAATTTACATTCCGCCTGATTTATCTTTGGATTCATTGTCATTACTATTGGATTTGTTGGAACAGTTAATGTTTAACAAAGTTTGACAAGTTCTGCTTATTGTGCAATTCAGTTATTCTATGAGTGTGAACATTCTTCACCGAAATTAAATTCTTTAATTTTATTAACACGTTAAACTTCAATTCAATGTAATAATATGATTAATAGTAATTGATTATACTGTGAATCAATGAGTAGAATGCAGTAAGCGCTTTATTTGCATCAGTGTAAGTCTTAAGGAAAGACCAGTCAACCGACAGAAGTGTGAGTTGTATATTTTGGGAAAATTGGCTTTACGAAAATTATAATATGTATTATTACTTGTTGTGAATGATTCCGATTTTACAATAATTATTTCTCGATGATACGATTCCTTTATATGTAAGACGCATTTTTTCCGCTGTGACGCGTGACATTAAGAAGCCAATTAAGCTCAAGGAGATTATTATCGTCATGAGTGGAAGTTGATTGATCTAAATTACTCATCATCAGAAGTTTAATCAACTTAGAGCTGTCTTATAAGTCATAGAGCATCTTACTTAAACAAAATTGAATTATTATAATAATGGTTGCGACCGTTAATTTAAAATTGAATAAAACATGATAATTGACCTCAAAAACAAAAAAGTGGTATCTCAAGAAATACCTTCCAAATTCATAATGGTGATGGAATCCTGAGGAAATTGTTAACTCTTTTGCTGTTGCTTCTTCATCATCAAATGTTACTTTTACTAAACCTTTTAAATAAATCATTCCTTATGATATTCTGTCATTTAATGAAGCCGACATTATTAAATGTATTAATAAGCTTAAAAACAGCAGCACATGTGGTGACGATTAACTACCTAAATTAGTGACTGACGAAAAGCCTTTGGTGCTGTATCTCGCTTATTTTTTATCCGATTTGAATAAATAAAACATCAAATTAAATGATTTTTAAAAGACTTTAATATGAACTGAACTGACATTTTTTCTTGTTTCACGTTTTTAACAAAAGATTTTTTTCAAAATGCACTGTATATATACTTTTATTGAACCGCAAGGTGATTTTTTTCTGAATATAAAATTGTAGACATTTCAAATCGGATCAAAATTAAGCGAAATACAGCACCAAAAGTTTTTCGTCAGTCACCCTGTATAACGCAAATTGTATAAGTAAATAGTTTCTTCATTAACGATTGAATATTGTAATATTGCTGACCTAGCTATTCATACTCAGATATTTCCGGATTGATAAATATGTTCGTCAAATCCCATTATATAAAAAGAGTAACAAGATCCATGTTGATAATTACCATTCTATCAAACTTTTCTAAAGTTTTTAAGCAAGTATTATACACACACTTGTTTAGGCACATACAAACTTTAATCTAAATTATGGTATGGCATGGACCATACTATTTTGTTAAATAATAAACTTTCCACATTTGGACTTGGTTATCGTACAATTAAATTTTTAAAATCTTAATTCTGCTGTCAACCATACTATGTGAACTTTAATGGTTAAAAGTGTTACGAATTTATTCCTATTCGTAATATTTGCAATCTGCATTATTCACTTAAGTTACAAGATAATTTTGACTTACTTTCTTGGTCGTATGATAATAATAATTTGAGACTAAGTGTCGACAAATGCGCTACCGTGATTTTATCACGTACATCACCTAAGAGCTACAGCTACAATAATAGCTTTCTCCTTTAAAAACTACAGAAATTAGAGACGTTGGCGTAATCTTTAATAATCAAATAAGCTTTGTGAAACATATCAATGCGTTATGTATCTCAGCCACTAAAATTCAGGAAGGCCAGTTAAAGACGGTAAAATAAAGGCATTAATTGAAACAAACCATCATTACACGACTCAAGATATCGCAGAAATATTAAACTTTTCTTGGTCAACCGTGGAAGGACATTTATACAAGCTGGGATATGTTACTAACGTCATTATGATGAAACGAAAATAAAATTCCTTACTTCACTTATTACTACAATAATTTTATTCACATTACTCAGCCCGAAATTTAGTGACTAACGTCATTATTTGGGTTACTCTAATGTACTACTAATTCATTTAATAAAGCGAATAAAAGCCTAAGCTCTTGAAAAATAATGACAATAATAGTTTACGACAATGACGATGTCGTGCGAAAACGATCATGGTGCAAGTCCATCAAAAGGCTCTCAATTTGATGGGATTACAAAAGTGTCGTGTCGTGTATTTTGATCTGCTACCACAGAACTAAACTATCAATACGGCTGTGTACCCTAGCCAATTGGTCAAATTGATTGAAGCGAAACCACACACAAAATTAGTGTTCCGCCAGAAGTTGCTGGAGCTTGAGTGGGATTTGTTGGAGCATCTATGATACTCACCAGACCTTGCGCCATCCGACTACTATTTGTTTCGATCTTTGCAAAACTCTTTGAATGGTAAACAATTCAATCCAGGCAATGATGTCAAACACTTCCTTCATTTTTTGCTAAGGCCAGAAGTTCTTGAGCGTGGCATCAATGTAATCCGAAAGATTGCAAATGTCATGTCAATTCATAACAGAATAAAATTATTTCTTTCTATACGAACGCCTTTCATTATTACAGTAAAAAGCAGAAATGACTTAATACTCAGTCCAATAATTTTCATATAATTCTTTTTTTATAAAATATAAGAAAACACATTTTTTTTTAAATTACTCTTTCAAATATGAAAATAAGTTGTAAATTCCAGCTAGAATTATTATAATAAAAATGCTTATCTTTAGATTTTGCTTATTTATGTTTATATTTATAAAGAAAACTCCGTGTTTACTCGTCACACGCAAAATTTTACAAATATTTCACAGTTTCAGTTTAAAATCTTTAGTGTTGTATGCGATAATTTATTTGTTGCAAATAATATATGTAAATTGGATTTAATTAGCAATTCATTTTTTTCATATTTGCCTTATCTGACTTTTATTCTTTATAGCATGAGACAACGTTCCTTATTTCTTTGAAAGAAATGGGGTGCTAAACTAATTCGGAGAACAAATTCGACATTCATTTTATCGCCAAACCGGTTCACACATGCTTTAAATAAATAAATAAACTTTAAACGACAGCAAACGTATAGATAAGAAATTTAATTGGTATACGATTAAATTTAAATGAACTAATTTTGACCTCCTTTACAATAAATTGGTAGTTTTCTAACAAAATAGAGAGGAAACTCGCCCCCTATTTTAAAAAATCTCCAAGTGGATGAACGACCAGCCCTTAGAATATTAATATAAATAAGGCATTCTAACAATCCCCTCTACAATCTCTCTATCACCTTACTGTACGAAAAAAACACAGGTAATCCCAATAGAACAACTACTCATACATCTAGCATCTAAATTTGCCACTAATCCCCATAACCATGTCGTCCACAATCATCTCCGTATTGCTCGTAATCCTAATATACCACCCAAAAACCAAACACTCAATCACCACCATTTATCAATTCATTTCATTATTTCATCTTGAATCATCTAAAAAAAATACCCAGTGTATTTTAAATATATATTTTTTATATTAAATAGGATAATATATAAAGTCAAAATGTTATTGATAAATTTTAATTTTTAACTTTAGCATTTTGTAAGTAATATCTACTGTTACTATTTTATTTTTATAAAATCCCAAACAGAGAAATTTTCACTAATGTCATAAAACCTTAAAATCTAAAATTTTAATTCCAGATATTAAAATAATAATAATCGACTTTTCAATTTTTATTTCCGAGCATAAATTATAAATAATATTCCATAATTATGAATGATTGAATATTAAAAAAACAATTGTCTAAGTAATAAATCCAATGCCATTGACAGTTATGAATGCACATAAATTCATTAAATGCATGTAAATTTTGGAAAAGTGTAAAATTCTCCATCAGGACGGAACCAATTGCGTCCCCCGTGGCTAATTGACGATCGGTTCGGCCTCCAGGAGAACGAAAAAATAATCATAATAAAGAAATCCGAATGCATAATGGTTTCTGTGCACGGACGTCAACTCTAGACTCTGACAGGTCATTTATTTACACAGTTTTCGGTCCATAATGACATTTACACACGCACCCCGCTGTTCGTTTTCGGGCATACGGGATTGATGACCACCCCGAAGAGGCTTTGGTAAAGTCATCTTTTTTGTGAGGAGCTTAGAAAGTACTGCGGTTGATTGTTTAAGCAGGGCCTAAGAGCAGGTCGTTAGAATAACCTAAATCTTATTGTCGATGCCGAAACGCGAATGGAAACCCCCTGACATCTGAAATGTTTAACGTACCCCAAGAAAATATTATTTTTTCTTGGTACGGTCAAATAAATAGAATTTTAAAGAAATTATATATTTAAACATTTATTTACAAAAAACATGAAAATTTATTAAATGTAAATCCTAATTTAATAAAATAATATGTTAGTAATAAAATTAATAACAAATACATAAAATATCGCTTTACCTTTTGCATGGAGCAAAAATGGAGGATATGTAGAAAGAAAATGGAGATTGTTACCTGTATTCGACTTTTTCTGTTTACCTGGTATTGGTTTATAACAGGTAAGGGCGGAGTTACCTGATTGACCATATCTGGATCCATTAGGGTGAGTACTAGAAATGGAGACGAAATTTAAGATGAAATAAATTTCATTTCAATAGATGACATTATTTATAGAATATTAGATATTTAATTTTTCATATGAATAATTTAAAAGAAAAACGCATAAGTAAATCAAAATATTATTATCATTTATATGTATTGTAAAGTCATGTTAATAAAAATGTATTTGTTGTTTTTTATAATAAACTACTGTATTATAAAACAATGTTAATGATGATAAAAAATCATATAATGCCACTAATAATAATAACAATTTTGTTTTAATGTGGATATAAATATAGTGTTTAATTTCTTGTTAATTAAGATACAATCCACGACAAACGAATGAAATATGAAATTAGCATTGATTTTATAATTATAAGGATTGGGCTTTCTTTAAGGATTTTTTATTAAGCATCTTTGGATTAAATTTGTAGTTGAATAAGTGGCTGCTGCCATTCGTCATTATAAATAGCTTAAGAGTGACAGACAATGCTCTAAAATAAAATAATAAAATACATTTAAGGATATAATTAAAAATTAAATAAAACACACATAGGGGTTTTAAATTTACGACTAATCAGTGATTATTTCATACTTATAATTTAATCTGTTGAATTCTAGAAGCGCCATTTTAAAATTTTTAATATATTGTAAGCACATATAAAAATTAAATAAAAAAAATTAAACGCCGACAACATTCAATAATTAAATATTTATATTTTTGTTTATTATATTAAATATCTTAATACACTAAGAAATTAATAATTTGTTATTAATTATTAATGCACACCTTTTATCCTTTATTAAGATATTATTATAGTAATCCAAAGTAAAATACCTTTAGACAAGTTCCCGGCCGCTTCCTAAAAAAAATAGTTCATATAAATACATTCACATAAATAATAATGTGTTTTTATATAATTAGTACTAGTGGATATAAATAAATGCAAATCAATTAGCGGGGTGTGTAAGTAGTTAGTGCATAAGTATTTAAATATACAGTTATAATAAATCATTTACACCCAATCGAACTCACACAAAGAAACGTTATATCGGTGCCATATATGTATCAAAATTGCAATAAAAAACAATAATGGATATAAAAGAGGCGGCATTCAAAATTGGAATTGGGGGAGATAGATTTGTAAATGAGCGACTACCAAAAAGAATGTCATTTGATACACTTTAATCTGATGGAAGAAAATAATTTGGAAATTTGAAGAAAAAACTTTTGCAAAACTCTAGAAATCTGCAAAAAATACTAAAAACTTCTAGAAAAATTTGCGTTTAAGATAAAATAATAAGAATAAATGGTAAAAATTCTCAAGAAATCAATGAAAAATGAGATAAATTTTGAAAATATTAAGAAATTAAATCATTAAATTAAATAGAATAATTACTTTATCTGTTCAAGAGATTAAAATGTAAACACGTCATTTTGTAGGCCAAATCCTTAAATTTCTTTTAGCTGCAGCTAAGCAGAAAATCCTACAATGTTAACTCTAAAATAAGAATATGCGAGATTTTTTGTTAGTTCAATTATGTGCATTTTAAATTTAAAAAAACACAATGTTTTCGATTTTATACTTCATCTTCTTATTAAGTTGTTGTCTATATTTTATTTTTGTATGTCACTTCTTAATAACTATTTAAGTCAATATGTAAAATCTACAAACTTGCGAAATAGTTTAATACTCGTACTATTTTATTACTAGGAAAGACGGAATACCTAACAGTACATTGAAGAAAGTTAAAGAAAGAAATAAACAGTTATCCTTAGGGTAGCGAAAATTTTTAGGTACATTGGCAAAATCTATTTTCTCGATGTTTAATCCTTGCAAGTGGATGAAGCTGACCAGAGACAACACCAACTAGTAAGAGATGAGATACAAAGTTTAAAAAACAGCCGTTCTTCAGATATGTATGAAATGTATGCACTTCATATAAAAAACATTATCAGTCAACTTTTAGTCTTAATTCTCACTCAATAAAAATAGGTTCATAAGCCATGGCTTACTTCTACAGAAATTACACAAGTATCATTTTTATCTACGATCGTACAGAAAGTAGACGCTTTTTGCATCATTTTTCGTTATAAAAGTGGCTTTTTAAAGCACTAGTGCTTTTTTACGTTTTTATTACACGGTAATGTCAAATTGTTTTTATTGCACAGAACTGTCAAATCTGACAGATGAATGTATTATAGCACAAAATTTCAACGAAAAACTTACATTTTTATTAATTTATAGAAATAACTATTAAACTTGATAATATAAATGAAATGGCAGATTTGGGAACACTGAAGATATAATTTAATACAAGTCGAAGCGATTACAATAGAGCGAATCTTTTTTCCACAAATAATAATGGCGACTGACATTTGTGCAAGTTATTTACTGGTTGCTAAGTAACGCTTTCATCAATGCACTGCGGGTAAAATATGTTTTCATTCATTGTATAATTGAAATCACATTAAAATATTACTCATATGAACTTACTCTTTGAAAATTGCTGCACGATCGAAGATAAAATTTTGTACGGCACACGTGTAAACATTTTCTTTATTGCACTCCTGGCTTGTTCCTCGCTCATGTTTTTAAACGCCAGTTCGTGTAATAAAGTAACACTTTTTACACTTGTACCTTAATAGTTATATACTGCAGAAGCAAAATACGACCAGATTAGATTCCAAGCCAATCTTTAAAAATCTTGCATTATTAATATTGTCGTCGCTTTATATACTGCAATATACAGGATATATTGCAGTATATAGAGCGTCGGCAATTTTAATAATCATTAAAATCGTGCCATGTTATCCAGCTATGACCATCACCTACATAATACTAATTACAAAAGCAAATTATGTCTAAGCTTTTTATAGTTTCTATAACAAACTTCCTGATGAGTGAAAACAATTACCTGTAAAAGATGTATAAAAAACAATCAAAATATTTTTTATTCATATGAAGACTTTTTTAAATGTAAATTAATGAAAAGCTTTTAAAATATTATTTTTCATTAAGAACACTTTCTTATGCCATTTTTAATAAATTGTTTTTTGTTCTCTCTCTGTGTATCTTGTATGTGCATGTTTATAGGTATACTTGGTGCAGTTTACATTGTTAACGCCTATTTTAGATGTATTGTATTTTATTATGACTTTTTGTCCGTCCTGAGCATAAATAAATTTACTTACTTACTTAAAAATAAAAGAACTATTCGGGAAGGCCTGTCTGATTTACCTCTTGGTAAGACCACATAAACAAACAGTAATACGTTGTGGATGCATTTGTTTTCAGCATTCCATCACATGTGGGTTTATGATGATTTTACTTGAAAAATTAGCATCCACTTGTTGATCTTCAATAATCCATTCCATTCTTCGGTGGGCATGGTCATTAAGCTTTAGTTCTTATGATAATTGAATGTTCTTATTGCTTCTTAAAATTTGCAATTCTTGTCCACGACGCGGAATTGATGCTCTGGGATTTTCACCAACACTTTCAAGCACTGCTTTGGAGTTAATATTTTAATGGCTTGTTTTTGGACGACCACTGCATTCTTAAACTGATCCAGACTACCTGAATTTTTCAATTAATCTCGTCACAGTTGAAGTTAAAATACTATCTCCGCCCAATTATCATTATTTTTGAGATATTTGTTCAATACAAAAAACA
The DNA here is from genome assembly GCA_963969525.1 of Ontholestes murinus. NCBI lineage: Eukaryota > Metazoa > Arthropoda > Insecta > Coleoptera > Staphylinidae > Ontholestes > Ontholestes murinus. The sequence goes on from OZ018388.1 coordinate 36,024,530, forward strand.
CGTTCTTGTATCGTGTGACGCTCCATTTATACTATCCCTAAACTCTCAGCTCTCAAATTGTCAAATTCAAATCTTGCGTTAATTCTGGGACACTCAGTGTATATATCGTAAAAAATATAAAGGAGCTGAGAAAGGGGAGATTCTTGGAGTTTGGTTACAAAGAAATTATCAATTAAATTGAGAAGATGTTGTGGGATTTTTACAAAATTACATTTGACCAACAAACCTCGATACCATACTGAATCAAAGGCTTTGGGGATATTCAAGATGACTATGCCTAATTTCTGATTTTCGAGGTGTGCTTTCTGACAGTTTGATGGAAGAATTAATAAGGGTGAAGAAGTGGAACGGTGCTCTAGGAAACCAAATTGGTATATTGTGAGAAATGCGGGGCAAACGTTTTTAGAATGGTTTCGAATAACTTACTCAGTACTGAAAGTAGGGTAATAGACCGATGTTTAAGACTTCTAAGGCCTATTGTCTACATTTTGATATATATTTTAGTATTATCTCACCATTCATGTTTGGGTGATTGATTATTTGGGTATTGAATTGATGAATGTTTTCAGGAAGGGATTTTAGGTTATATCTAGGGATAACCGTCAGATGAGTTCTACCTTTATATAAGCTGGTGAAATATTCTTCCTCTGTTTAAGCGTCTTCCTGGCTAAGTGAAGAGATATTTATAAAGAACGTGCACCAAAAATGTACTTCATTGAAAAAGACGTTGTCGATTGTGTTTCTAAATGTCATGGTAAAATTATTTTCCAAATAATTTGCAAAAGGGTTCGCAATATCTTGGCCTTCTGTAATTATTATGTAATAATATGAAATGTAAAGTATTTTAATTTCGTCCAAATACTGTTTACGTGTGTTATTACGTGACTTAATCCATACATACGTCTTGTATTCTGAAATAATTCTCTGAATTGATTTGTTTAGTGAATTGAATTTCTGTTTTAATTCAGTATCGTTCGTTATTCGAATGTCTCGACAAAGTTATCGTTTATATTTTATTAGACTTAAGATGTAGTTTGGAGGAGGATATTTGAATTGTTTTTTTTTGTACACATTGGTGTGTGTTTTTCAATCGACTTGGATAATATGTAGGGATATTATGTTTTGGTTGAGTATTAATGAACCTGTATTTAGTCACTTTGTACGTCGGAATATAGATCTAGGGGGTCTGGAATAGGGGATTTTTGGAGGAGAATTGTAGTGATAGGTGATCTGAGCATAAATCGGGAATAAGGACAATATCGTGGTTCAGGTGCTAGATGTTGGAAGTGCAAAACATAGTGTAATCAATAAACTATAATATGGTATCATTAGTTGAACTTTTATTTCTGAATACAATTCGGTTTTGTAGAAAATATTCTGGGCATTTGAAATACCAAAAAAAAATGATATTTTAGGTTTTTCCTGTATTTTACTGATGATCTGTAGTGTACTAATAGGTCGATCATTTAGAATCACCTTTCTTGTATATAGGCAACATAGTTACTATTTTAGCAGCATAAGGAAATATTGATTTCCTGATATACTATTAATTTTGGTTACTAAAGAAATAATAAATAAGTTTTTATTGCGACCTTTTTTATTCTTTAAATTATTAAATTTATCTATTACTTTAACTTCAGATACATCACGAAGCTTAAAATATATTTCTAGAAGCGTCTGCTTCGTGTTAACTTAGAATTGAAAACACGGTGACTTTGTTTTGCCACTATATTTTATTACTTTTACAGTAACTATAGTTTCGACTATGATTCAGTCATCAGTTATAACATTATATAACATAATGTTAAAACAAAGTCATCGCGTTTTCAATTCCAACTTATGTTTTCTTTACCAGCGCTGGCACACAAAAACACTTATATATGTAAGTTCTGCGTCATCGCATATTGTGTCGCCATGTGAACATATTGTGGTATCTCTTTTCCTAACCTTTTCCAGATAGGATTTAAAATACCTCTTGTTGTTCCATACATATTTCCTCTCTACTGCCATAATATGAATGGGTGTGACCCCGGCTATTACCAGTAATGCGTATTCGGCTGCGGTCCTGTATGCACTGGCTATTCGTACTACGCCTGTTTTTTTTGGATTTTAGCCATTTTCTTAATTAACACTCTTGACATCTTGTCTACCCATAGTTCGCATCCATACAACGGGATTAAATATATGACGGACATGAGTAGTCTGCATTTCCCAGGCGAATGTCCTCCTACGTTTGCCAATAATTTACTTAACATGTAAGACACCTTAGAGACTCGTGCAAACATCGTCTCTATTCATGTACACGGTAGAATGAAATACATTTGTTGCCGGTATTATTGTTTCGGGTCCTACTAGAAACGGTACTCATACTGGTACTCTCTTCCTTGTGAGTAGAACAACCGTTTTTTTCTGTTGCGAGTCTTGGTCCATACTCGCTCATCCATGTACTTGATTTAGTGTTCATTGTATGTACTCTAGCTTTCGATATTCCACATAATGGGTCCCAGGATAGACCCCTGTGCAGCGCCGAAGGTAAGTATTTTGATAATTTCTCCATTTGTGATATCATATACTAACTTTCTATTTTTTAGATAGCTTCTTGTCATCTCCAGGAGGTATAGAGGTAGGTTAAAATCCTCTTTGAGTGCTTTTAGAATTACATATCTTGTTTGTATCCTGTTTAATTGTCTATTGTCAGCTTTCTCTTGTATTGCTTCTTTTTTTCTGCTAGCCTTGTGTTTGGCCCATTCAGGCTCTGCTTGTTTAGAAGAGTCATTTATAGTTCCGCTTTCCTTTTTCTTTTTCTCTTTACTTTGTAGCGGGCTTGTAGTAGCTTGCTTTTGCCGTTCGGATCTGAAGCTGTGTTAAAATCATCTTCAGTGGGTGTGGCTTTTTTCTCTCTAGACACCATCATCCAGTTTTCCCTACAAAAAGAAGCTACTTCTATAGCTTCTTCAAGCTCTTTGAGTCCGGTTTTACCTCCATTCCGATGTTTTTGCCTCATAGCGGCCGCATTCATTCGTTTTATGATAGCCTTGCACTTAGTAAGCTACATCATTTAATTGGTTTTCATTTTCTGTACGAATATAAACAGTCGTTTCGGCCCCCTCAAAGTGTCTCGCTAGTGTCTTTCTCTGGGGTTTCAGGTATTCAATGTCTGGGCGTACTTGAAACATGTTCCCTTGTGCTTTGTTCCCTTGGTGTTGAGTCCCTTGTACAATTGTTCTAGTTTCAGGAGGCATGCGAGAAATAGGGGAACTTCTTGCAAAGATCTCTTCTTCGTTATTGCACCCGTTTTTTGAATTGTGTCATTGGCCCTCCCCAGAATCCAAAGGGGCTTCACTAGCCACCGGGGTTTTCACCAGGTCAGAACCAAAGGTTGAATTATCAACCACCTTCGGTATGTCGTTAAATGAATTATACATCACGGTATTTTATTTCCCATATGGGAATGGTGCATTCATATCTAGCAATCCAGTATGGCGCCCGATGGGGGACTAGCACCTCCACACGGTGGTATTAATGGTAGTAGATAGAATGTATTCTTTATTCATATTTATAAGTATATTATCGATGTTCTATTCTAGAAGGAAATCTAAAATTGATATTAAAATCACCCCTTGAATTAACATTCACTTTTCCATTATGTTACTATATTTATGTATAATGTGTATGTTATAAACGAAATAATTATCTATATAGAAACATATTATAAAATGAATATTATAGATATAAATATTGATAATAACTTCTACAACGATCTGTTTACTCAAAGTGAGTTGTATTTTAGCATCAGTAGATATGTTGCAAACGAGGAAAAAAGCTGTTCATTAACTTCAGTTAGTATTGGTCGTTTGAAATTGTAATTATTTTAAACTTGTGAAAAATCGTTTTATTTGGGAACATCTTATCAAGTACAATATACTTATATTTAATATCATTCAAAAATATCTTTTCCGTGCCAAAAGAAAGCTAATTATTTCTCCCATGAATATTATCACTATCAGAACTACTTTCCAAAGATCTAGACCTGAGAATAGCAGCAGGTGAAGCATTGCCAAATATTTTCGAATTAGGTAAATTTTGTCTCGATGATTTCGCTGAAAATTATATTCCTGACTTCCTGGACATTTTGCTAAGAAAATAGAAAATAGGAAACAGCAGAGAGAGCCACATTTAGGAATGTACTAAGTTGCAAACACCAGAGCAGCGTATTAAATGGCACAGAAGTACTCATCTTGGATAGTATAAAGCAATATGATTCACTCTGTAATGTCCTAGGTTCCGAATTAAACATCTATTTAACAGAGAACGCACTCATTTGTAACATATTTGAACAAAATGTGGATTTTGATTAACGAAATTAGTACAAATAAACAATCAAAATTGGAAAGGCACAACACTGTCGCTTGCAAAGTTAAGACAATTGTGAGGGGGGGTAACAGACAAACGGCGACCAAACTTTTTATTTGTTTTTCAAGCAATATTTAGAATTTATACTTGTTAATTATGTATATTAAAACTCCAAATTAATTTGTAAATATGTATATACGGTTATAATTTGCCTGCAATTAGTTTAAGAAAATTAAAACAATGCAATTGATTGTTTTTAGATACATATAAGAACTAAGTCCTATTGATAGTTTAATTATACACATTTTCAACACATAAGACCAGTAGAACAAACAAAAAATAGTACCATCCATATAATTTACGCACCCCTCTCACAAATACACCTAACAGAGCCTATAAACATAAAACCCAAACACATCTCAACCAGAATGAGAATATCCATGCAACAATTAAAAAGTCATCACGCCCAACCGACAAAAAATCATTGAGTGTACCGGCTCCCTTTGGTCCCCTTGGGACCGACGACTGCAGCCAATAAATCATCCCCTGAAACACTCGCCCCTTCTGCCATTGTCCCATTGACGGAAGACATTCATGAATGGAACGATATTCTAATAATTAGCAGTCGTCCTGACATCCCGACAAAAGTAATGGCGTCACGCTATCGGCAGGACTCTGTCGCGATTTTTTAATTGGCCGATTTTTCACGGTTTCACCGGAAATGGCGATGATCAGGTTGCTGCACATCGCCTTTAATTAATGAAATCTAGTAGGTTTGTGAGATTATATATAATTGGAATATAAACTACCTCATTAGGTAAAATATTTCAGTTTCATTATTACTAAAAAACAATTGAGGAATGTTATGTAAAATGCGAAAAACATAAGTAATTGAAACGAAACGGAATATTTTACTGAAATAACCACGTCCATCATTGCGCTATTTAATTTTAGTTCGGTAACATAATATCGGCGAAGTTTTCACCGATACGACAGGCGAAAAGGCGTTACGTCAATCTTGTCGTCGAGGTAATTTAAAAATTGACGGGGCAACGGTATATTTTTTTCGTTTCGGCACGCTATAAATAACCCATTAGCGGTTATATTTGAAAGAAACGTTAATGGGCGATATGTATGTATTGAATTTAACGGACACGCGCCGTCAATTGTTTCGCCACGGGATAGATGACACCGGAAGTGAGGAGTGAGATTTTGGACGCACGTTACGTTTGATGTGTCTCATTAATTATATCATTTGAAAGATTTTGGAAATCTCGTGTAATTTTAATATACGTATATTTCACAACCACATATGTCCAACTAAGCAGACTAAGTTTAGTTTAATATTTAATTTGGGTCAAAATGACAACCAAAGTTAAGCATATAAAAGGTGAGATAATTAAAGAAATGTATGAATGTAAAAATAGGTAAAAAAATAATAATACATAGAAAAAATAAATCGCTAAGTTTTTTTTTCTAAAAGTATTCTAAAGGAATACATTTTGATCAAAATACATCACCATACATAAGCATCAGATAATTTCCTGGATCCAATAAACATAAATTATCCCAATACGAAAAAAATATTTGGCAAAATATTTAATTACATAATGCTTTAAAAAATATAAGTTATATAAACTTTACCTAATTCAAATAATTTCTTAATTTTGACTTTTTTAAAAAGTAGAATTACTAAAATGTACATTACATGTAATGTTAATTTTGTTATACTTTGTTATAATTGGCATATAAACTTTACAATTTAAATTAGTAATGGGAAAAAATTAGTATCTTAATGATTGAGCAAGCGATGATAGAGCATTTTGTCTGTTTTGTCTACAATATTTTTTACTATTACTTGTTTCATTTTTACCTACATCTTATTGTCGAAAAAATGTTGCAAGAGGGTGTGAATCAATTTATTCCTTGCTCGTTAAAGCGATTTAAAAGAGATGTTTTCTGTCTGAACGACAAACAATGCCAAATTCGGCACAAAAGCAGAAAGAGCTTGCAGAACAGCTGGGAGTAACACAATAATTGATTCCTAAACGCCTTCATGAGATGTAAAAGACCCAGAAAAAGAAACAAAATTGAAACCGACACAAATCACCAAGTGGCAGCGTATCTTTCTTGTGGAAAATCGTTACTAAATGGATACACTATGACATCCGAAACGCAGAAAGGGTAAATCCCGGAGAATCATCACAATCGGTCGCAAAATACAATCGCTTCGGAAAGAAAGTTCTTCTCTGCATTTGGTAAGATATCCTTTATTATGAGTTTTTGCAAGCGGGTGAAATAGTTGTTGTGGACTGCTACCAACGCTTAAGTCAAGAATGGAATGAAAACGTCTGTATACTGGCAAAAGAGAACGACCAATTAAATTATTGCATGACAACGCCATGCCCGAATACTTGGATTATTATATTATAGGGGCTAAAGATTAAGCAACCATATCTACTGCTTAATGAAGTTGAAACCATTTTGTTGATTTCCAGGACATTTCCAAGTTTTAAGTTTAATAGAAACAAAAGGGCAATTGCTTTTTGTTTCTATATTTCTTAAATTACGTGAAGATTATTATAGTAAATTTGTATTGAAACACTAACACTTTCTTCACAAATTGATTTTTATTTACTAGGTGTACATTTCGAGTACAATTAGTAAATAAAAATCAATTTGTGAAGAAAGTGTTAGTTCGAAAGTGTTTGTGGTTCAATAACAGTTTACTACGTAACAATATTTCATATGTGATACATATTGAATCAGGAACTTTATCAAATGATAAATAAAACTACAAAGTAAGTTTTATTTATCATTTCATAAAGTTCCTAATATTTCATATATTCATTTATGCTAAGAATAGATAATGATCTAATACATGGATCTCCAAGCTTTCCAGCCAAAGTGTCCAAAAACGCATTCAATACTTACTAAATTCGCTAGTTGAATTACATTCTAATTATACTTGTAACGAATGCAACACTTTAAGACATCTGTTGGTCACAAGAAGAACTAGGTAATGGTAGCACATACTATTGTTCCAAAGCTAGTAATATATTCGAAAAGGCAGTAACAAATAAACATACGTGAATAATCTCGTTCTTTTTGGTGTATTTCAAAAATTTGTCGAGGTCTAGCAAGTCAAATGATTCTGAATGTAGTGTGCATAACATAAAATGTGTTTATATGTATAGACATCTTTAAAAGAATGTTTTGATTCAATTTTCTGTTTTGTATATGATAAACTAATACAGAAAAGAAGTGAAAACAGAGCAGTTAATAAAAAAAAAAACAATTAAATTGTTTGATAAAGCACCTATTTAATTTACTTTGATTCTTCAATTTTCAATTTAGTGAAAAACATGTACATGACATAAACTTTGGGTTTAAAGTTTTAGTTCAAAAACCGCTGGCAATTATTGAGACACACACTGGGACATCAATATGGTCGTCACACATTAAAACATATATCTACGTTAAATTTTCTAAATCGATAAAAAAATCATGATTGCAATACTTTCCCTACATGTACGATGTAAAACATCAATTATGTCATTTTTGACAAACCACTATATTTAAACCACAACTCTTTAAAAACATCCCAAAATGCTATGCCAGTTTAGAGAATTCAAAGAAAGATTGCTTAGCGATGACTACCTTTCAATCTTCTGCGAAAAGAACAGTAATGGCACACAGAATCTAAGGTTGAAAGGAAATGAATTATATTTCAGAATTAAGTAAGTGCACCGTCTAAAAAATTAAATAATTTAACGAAAATGTAGTAATATATGTGAAAACAATTATTTTTATTAAGTAAACTTTAAATTATTTCTTTAGCAGTGGTATTTTGACTATTTACATCCAAACAATATAACCCTAAAAGGCCATTAATCAAGAAGAAAAATCTGTTTCTATAAAGATTAGGAATATAACTTTTATTTGTTTTAAGGAGAAGGATTCACGACAGTGATATGAAAATCATCGCCAACTTCCTCTCCAATCGTAAATTAATTGTAAAGCTCGACATACCTTTCAATGAAATTGGCGACGATGGTCTGCAGGTGCTCGTCAAGGATCTTCTGTCGGAAGAAAACTATATCACATATCTGAATTTAGTGGGCTGCAGCATAACCAACCAAGGCTTGAAGAAACTATGCAGATGCTGGCCCACCCTTAAACTGAAAACTTTACGATTGACGGGAAATAAATTAGGAAGTGGTGTTAGTAGATACAGAAACAATCAAAAACTATTATATAACAGTAGATTTTTATACTCTATAGTATAGAAGAGTATAGAACTTCATTATATATGAATAATAACATTTATCAATGTTTTACTTTTCATTAATTACAGTCTGGAGAATCTTTGGAATTATTGCTAATAAATCTAAAAACCTTATTAGTACTTGATATAGGAGATACCAATCAAACCTTAAGTAGCATCCCATACTACTGTTCTGCTATTCAATCAGGTAGAGGAGGGAACACTACTCTGAAAGTTCTTGATATTTCGACGGTCATTCCAAGTTCAGAATTTTATCAATATTCGCCGTCACATTTAGCGGATCAAGTCGGGGAGGCTTTACGTGTGAGTCTAAATAAATTTTTGGAAAGTTTAGATTAAACATCCCATAGTGTAATTATGCAATCGTAGAAATTCATATGCAAAAGTGCCAATTTGATGGACACGATGTTCAATTGCTGCTCTACGGATTGAAGTATAATAAAACTTTGAAGCTCTTAGATATTGGATACAACAGGATCAGCAATTTTGGAGCAGAATTGATTGCAGAATGGTTGAAAACTGGGCCAGGATTGATGGGATTGAACATTTCTGGGAATAGTATTGGGGCTATTGGTGGAAAGTATGTATTAAAAAGTATATTTATACATCTAAACTCATTTCCATCAACTACACACAAATTGTTTTACCTATGAAAAGAGAAAAGACTATATTTTTAGTTCAAACAATATCTACTATCTAAAGCAGTAACATACGGAAAATATGATAAACGTCTTCGTTTTTTTTTTTTTTAACAAACCAAGATTTCATTTTATCAATTTTTAGTGCCCTTTCTTTTGGAATTCCTTACACTGGAATACGACTTTTAGATATCAGCCAAAATGAAATAACTGATCAATCTTTATGTGACATACTGAAGACAATTAAGAAAACTTATCAAATACGGATGCTTTATATATGGGGAAATGAAATAGGGCCGGTTTCCCTAAAGGTATTGCAATTAATTTTAATTAAAATAAGTCTTGATTACTTTCATCTATAATAATTACGTGATAAAGCCAGACTAGGAGTTGTCTATCAGAAAATATAAATGAGCACAAAAAAAGTTTATGTTTGTAGCAAAATTAAATTAATAGTTTCATCTTTCATTCTTTAACAATATATAGTACCTGCTAGTGTTTGGCTATCAACCACGTGGTACATATTTGTGTGTGTAAATAAGCTTTTTACTTTAGAAAATCGCCTCTGTCACTCTAACACGCCAATAATTTTATCCCAATTAATGGCCATCAATCCATTCAATTGCTGACCCGGACTAACAATGCTGCACTATCTACAACATATATTTACTGCAATACATGGTATTTTAAAATACATGCTGTTACATGAATCTAAAATAGTTTTCTTCATTTTGATACCAGCTTACCTTTTTAATTCTAATTTAAAACAACAAATAATATAATACAAAACGCTAATAGAAAAATACTTATCCATTGATGTATTTTTAAGGAATTAGATAAACAAATGAAAGCAGGTGTTTATACGCAAGAAAACATCGATTTCAAAATCTTCTATGCAGATGATAGACTTCAAGCAGCTAAATATCCTAGTAATGAGTACAAAAGTAGATACTATTGTCAGCTGGAGCACAGGGAAGTGCAGGAACTGAGGATCAGGAGAAATAAGATGGAGAGCCTGTTTTGTGAACGTCGAGCTAAAACCAATCTTCTCTACTATGATCGAATCCAGGAAAGGGAAGAATGTAAAAAGGATGTCAGATACCTGCCACCGGATTGGGAGGACTGCAACCTGGACCTCGGACTAAATCCAAAATAAACTTTATTACTTCCTGTTCCTATATAAATAAATACATTTTTATAACAATTATACATATATTACAATATCGTAAACCAATTACTAAGTTAGCCATAACTTCGGTTATGGTAACTAGTTTATTCTGCATAATCGATTTACTCTCGACATGCATGCAAAATATATTTTCTGTGTTTGTATACTTATACCATCCATAAAAACGAATCCTCTTTGTTAGGCCCTTAGATCATATATCTCTATCTGAGTTATTTAATCTAAGGCATTATTTAGTTACAATAAAGTGTCTTGGTTAAGTTTATGTTCTAACTTGTCCAAAAACTAACAAGGACAGCAAGCAGATATGCAAAATTATATAGTTCTCATATTATAGCTTCAAGGGTTGTTTTTTTCACTAATTACAAATAAGTATAAATTTGTTCACCATAAATAGAATTTACTTTTATACATGACAAGCTTTAAAATTTATAATTATTGTTTTTATTTTGAAATTACTTTTGTTATGTGCTTAGCAGAGATAAATGTATTCTGCTACAGAAGCCAGTCTAAACAAAATTAAATTATTTCAGTTCGGATAAATAATATAAGATTAAATAAACCAGGGGTTAGTATTTTAAGTTTTATATGGGATACTATTCGTAAACGTTGTTATGAATCCAAGTGAGGGCCGCTCGGATGTTCGAAAGTCGGGCCCTTACAAGAAAGCTCGAAATCAGTAAGTACTCGGTGTAAGTACGACGACCTGCTTTATAGGAGGTATTCGGGGAGTCAAAGCCCTTGAAGTTTTGTTGGTGATCAAGTGGAGGATTGGGTATGGACGGCACTTTGTTACTCAGTCGTCCTTCGCACAAGACTTTGGTTGTGAGGCATAACAACCACTGGAGAATCTGAAATTTAATATCGTGTTATAGTTTTTACATTAAAAATTTATTAATATATAATATTCCTAAATGTTCATATTTCTACCACATAATTAGTAAAACATATTTTGATGATCTTCTCTTATTATAAATATACAATGAAAAATTATGGTTGCATAATAAAATTAAAATAATGAAGTAAACAATACAAATTAAGACATACCTCTGTGCTGGTTGGCAACTTAACCAACCCTGGACGCAGCCAAGAACTAGGTGCCCATAAATATAGTTGACAGACATTTGCAGCTACTTCTGGATCCAAACGCTAATATAAAACAAACCAGTTGAAAACAATTTCAGGTTAAAAAACATTTAACACATTTAAACTATTTCAAATATGAATAATTTAAAACATACCTTATTGGGATTCCTCATTAATAGATTATAAACAAGGCCCTTCACAACTGCAGGTACCTTATCGGGCAAATGTGGCAGCTGTTCCTCCTTATAATTATTACTTCTGAGTTTTTTCCAATCTTCCCCATCATAGAAAGGATTACAGCATCCAAAAACCTCATAAGCAATAGTTCCCGCCGCCCAAAGATCAGATTTCGAATAATTCAACACACTGAATGTACCTGGAGTTTGGTTTATAATTTCAGGAGGCATAAGTGCAGTGTTGCCTCCTTTATCGACTTCATATGAAGTGTACGATATACTCAAATTCTGAGCCTTATCGGCTAGACAACATCCAAAATCACTGATTACTAATATGGGTGCGTGAGATTCTGATGTGTCTATTAGTAAATTGTCAGACTTTAGATCCCGATGTGCTATTCCATGGGCGGTTAAATGAGCCACACCTTCTAATAGTTGGGCAAGGAGTAGGATTGATGTTCTTAAGTTCTGTTGATTTTTGGATAGATACTGCTGGAGACTTTTATTGTACCTTTTTAAGTACAGAAAAAATTAGATGTTCAAGAAAAAATGATTTCTTAATTATTCAATCACAAATAATCAAATCTATACACATATTTTACTATTACTATTAGTAGTTGTGTTTGGCTATCAACCAAGTGATCCTTGCGTGTGTAAATAAGCTTATTACTTTAAAGGATCGCTATAAAGCACCATTAACTGTATACCATTGGTGAATGAACTAACGCTAGCCGCAATTTAATGCGCCACCACCAACGAATACTATTACTCTTTATATGAAAATATTTTTTAATATTCAGTGCTTTACTAAGTAAAAATAAGCAATTTTAAGGCAATGCAAAGTTCAAAAAGGGGTATAAATTTACAATAATAATATTTTAAACATGCCAAACCTTTTGCTAATAATCATCATAAATATTTATAAAATGATATTTTTAAAAGAATTATTAAAAATATCATCATCCAGAAAAAGACACAATCCAAAAGTATAAAATGTAAATGTAAAATATTTTAGTCATAAAAATAAACTACTATATTATTTACCTTTTCATAATTAAGAAGAGGGACATATTTCTTCCCTCTCCATCTGGATAAATTCTGGGAGGCAGAGCTGCAGGATACAATCTACGGGCTCCCTTTAATTCAGGAACATAATCTGTGAAAACTGAGTACATGGCCACAATGTTAGGGTGAGGAGGCAAATGGCGTTTACGTCCAGATAATCTGAAAATATTTCAATATAATCCGGATATTATTCTCAAAATACTAAAGGAGTAAACTAATTATAAAATTTTTGTGATATAATTTCCAAATATAATTTGAATAATGATAATATATTGCTAATTCTGGGGCTACTTCTAGACCTATTTGACATTTAAATTCTAACTGAAATTTGTAACATACAAATCTTATCTAAAACAATGTAAAATATATGTTTTATTTTGAAGCATTGTTTGGCTTTATAAATAAAATAAAAATTATTTACTTTTTTAAATCACAACCATTTATTTTTAGTGACTATAGTTAAGATCAAGACCTGATCTGAATTAGTTTGATAATGAGCAGGTTTTGATTAACAAACAAATTTTATTTTTATTTTGTAACATAATTTCAACATGGCAAAAATATATTAACTAAAGTACTTGTGTAGATATAATTTCTTGCCTGAAATTATTTATTTTAAAAATGAACTTACTCTAATTCCCAATCCGATATGCCAACATTGCTATAGTACACCCTAGCAGGAATTGTTTCCTTGTACATAGCCCTCAAAATGGCCATCCCATTTGATTGTATGTCATAGTTAAACATCATTTTCACAGCCAACGGATACTTAGTTATATCTTCATCAATTCTGACCTTTTTTTCCTTCGACTTTTTCAACACGTCTGTATTCATACTACCCTGCAAATTAATATCCCCCTCATCTTTCACAATTTTGGCACTATATACCACAGCATTTGCTCCTTTTGCAATCGGTTTGCCAAAAGACAAATCTTTCACTGTTATCGGGTCGGAGTCAAAATGTTTCTCATCGATTTCTACATCTTGGTAGTTCCATTTTATCTTTGAAATTGCTTCCTGAAATTGAAAACATTTCATTATTTCATTTTATTAATTATTTAGTGATTTTCAATATAATCACATAAAATTTTTTATAACAGTAGATTTTTCACAAAAGCTATATTGGATTGATAAACCTAAGATTCCCATAAATGAAAACTATTATTTACAATGGAAAGCTCCTCTTCTTAACAAATTATGGTATTCAAATATTCTCAATAATTATATTAAAGTTGTAATTATAATAAGAAATGTTGAAGTTCAAAGTTTTCTATTCTTATTATGTTTATTTAGAGTTATCAGTCACTATATCAAAGGTTACATATAAAATATACATGTGCAACAAAATTCTAATCAAAAGTTTGTTGTTTGTGAAATCATTAATGATTTCATTTATAACAAGGTCACTTCATCATTCTTTAAATATACCTAATGCAATTTAGAATTCTTTATTTACTTAAAACTTTAATAAATAATAAAAAAATACTCAATAACTACCACATATATAATTAATTAACAATCATAATTAATGTTAATATGAATTACCATGTAATAATAGTCATTAACATCATTATAAACTAACCAATTAGAAAATTCAAGGATTTGTTAATTAATGATTTTTAATTGTAGATTCCATTAGAATAAAAACTAAATATTTGAGATACAACTGTAGACCTTAATGTTATAGATTATATAATAAGTTAATAAATATATGTATTATAAATTAATAAATCCACAGCTTATTTATCAAATAATATATTTCCTTTGTGTGCTATGTAATCTATTCCAGGATTACAAATATTTACATATTTTCAAGGTGAAACTATGGAATAGTTACCAAAATGTAAGGCTGTAAATTTAATTTGTTATTATAAATAAAGAATATTTTTAAATTAAATTAATTTAAAAAAGTCCTTATTATAATTTTACTTTTGCTAAAAGTATTTAAATTGTTTTAACGTCATATGTGAATTAGAATTTATCGCAATTATATTTCAAAATTAGGTAAATTTATTTTAAAAAAAAATGTGTCATTACATTTATCTTTATTATTACTATAGTTATCAATTATTAATTATTTTAAAAGAATTCGGAGAACACCTTGTGTTTATTTCAATGTAAATATGAATACGTAACAATAGAAATATGTTTTATTACAATATTATATTAAAATTTGTAATAAAAAACAACTCACTCTAATTTCCCAACAAACACCTTCAAGCTCCTCTTCCTTCGTAAGAATGCCAGTTCCAGAGGCCAAGCTAACACCAACAAGAGCAAAAAATGGCCGAGAATCGCCAAACAGAATCCTGTAACAATAATATAAATTATAATTCATACACATAAAAAATATATCTTGAAATTATTTTTTATGAATATAAGGAAATGAAAATTTTGAATTTTTTTCTTAAATAATTGCTTTTACTTATTCAATTATTATTCTTACTTTACATAAAAAAAGTCTATTTTTCTAAACTTTACACCTTTTTACTTTCATATTTGTATTAATTACAAGGTGGCATATTTAATTTCAAAATAATTATACAGGTATGTCATTTCAAAGTCACAATGCTATTATCAAATTAAATGTAATGTTATATGTAACCATTATTATAATGTAATTAAATAACAGTTAACTATATTTTTTTTTATACAGGGTGACTGACGAAAAACCTTTGGTGCTGTATCTTGCTTATTTTTTATGTTTTATTTATTAAAATCGGATCAAAAATAAGAAAGATACTGCACCAAAGGTTTTTCGTCAGTATATCAAAATAAAAAATATAAAATAAATTTTTAAAAGTTCGATAGAATATTTACCTTTTTGCTGCCTTTTTCCTTAATTCTGCAGCTAAACTATTAGTGACACGGTTTAGAACGTTGTCGATGAGGATCCTGCGTGCATGCAGGCCGACCTGCACACCAACATTCCGGAGGGCGAAGGCCCTAGGCACCAACTGGGCTTGAGGGCCCGGTGGGGCCGCTGCTGGCTGGGCTACATTAATTTTATCGGTAATATTGGTGGTGTTAAAGTCCCTCTTGCAGATGTGCTTGACGTAGGTCTGACCATGTCTAAATAATCGTGTGCCTAGAGCCCGTATAGACATCTTGGGCAGCACTCGGCGCGAACGCTAAACTCGCACTTAAAACACAACAAAATAATGCGCTAATTCGCCGTAAACGAATCCTCAAAATCAACAATTTCTTCTGAAACTGACATTTCTACTACCACCGGCCATTATTATACAACACGTTAGCACGGACGTACGTATAATTTACGTGGTTGGATGAAATTAAAATTGAAATTGTAGAGTTTTCTTAATAATTAGTTTATTTATATAAGGAAGTGCTATAGTGAAGGAAATTTAGAGTTAATAATTCCAAATGCAGAAATATTAAACAATATACGTTTCAACGTGCCCTTGACACGTTTGTCCTAGCTATGTATACGATATTTTTGTTATTCATGACTATTTTCGAATCCAGTGGCGTCCTGTCCGTTTTTCCCCTACATGTATATTATAAAATTAACATGGATGTCAATTTTTATATAATCGGCTCAAAATACTAATTTTATATCGTTGCATCAATACATCGTTGCTCTTCAAGAATTTTTAAGAACATCCTTTTTATAGAAAAAAATCTTTTTATAAAAAAATATGTAGTTTTATGCTA
Organism: Ontholestes murinus; assembly: GCA_963969525.1. NCBI lineage: Eukaryota > Metazoa > Arthropoda > Insecta > Coleoptera > Staphylinidae > Ontholestes > Ontholestes murinus. The sequence continues at coordinate 36,040,997 of OZ018388.1, forward strand.
CATTTTGCACAGGTGGTGGAATAAAAAAGTAATTATTATTAAGCATAAACCGATGAATTTTCTGTTTAAATTCTTTAAAAAAATAATTTATATATTTTTCGTTATTCGTGAAAGTTCATTTTAGTAGCAAAAATAATGTATTTAATGGGTTAACGCCATCTATTACTTGTATATTGAACCAAACACCATTAAGTAGGTACCTCTAATGTCTTAGTCTATAATATACTTATTGGTTATAAATTGGAAACAAGCATGGATGTAGAAATTCGGCACATTGATAATTTAAAGGTAAATTTATTAGTAACCGCGTTTTACGTATAAAGTGCTAATTCGTTAGCAATTTTCAGGGAAATGGTCTATTCGCAAAAAAGAACTTTAAATCGGGTAGTGTTATTTTCAAAGAATCTCCATTAGTGTGTGCACAGTTTTCTTGGAATGCTGCATATGGTTACAAAGCGTGTGATGATTGCCTGCGGTAATTAAAACAATTAATCTACAAAAGCCATTAAAATTATATTTGAAACATCATTACAGGCCATTAGAAACTGCTGAAGAAAATGTCAGAAGGTTAACTGGAAAGTACGATATTGTACTACCATATTCGGAGTGCTGCACGACCGTTAAAAGTGAAATAGTAGTATGTAGTACATGTGGTGTGGAATACTGCAGTACACAATGTCAATCCAAAGCATACAATCAATACCATCGCACGTTGTGTCATCAAAAAGACGAGATGCATCCTTTAAATCAATTAAATGAAGCCTGGAAGTAAGCAATATAAGTAGATACTAGAATTATTAATGCATACTAATAATATTTGTTTAATTAATTATTTTTATGTTGGTTGATGATTATATCACTGATAATTCCTAAATTTAAATAAAATAACATTTATTAATGATATATTTTACTGATCTTTTCTAAACTTTAAAATATAAAATAATTCTTATCTAGTAAAAGTAATAATTTATGAAAACTATTAAAAATACACCGGTCAATTTTTTACTTATCTTGAGAATAACTAAAAGTCAAAAATAGTCGAAGAAAAAACAAGTGAAACTACTAAGTTTTAATCAATTGTTAATTAATATAATAGTGAAATTGGTCTTTCTTTCAATATTTCTTTAAAATGTTATAATCAAAGGCAAATACAAAGATCTCTGTTTTAAAATAAATATGTTGATATTTGAAATACCAACATATTTATTTTGTCCCAATATTTCCAGTCTATGACTGTACTTTGCTAACTAATTCAATCATTTTAATATTACAGACTTGTGCACTATCCACCAGAAACCAGTACGATAATGCTGATACCACGGATTATTGCAACAATCCAACAGTCACAAAACAGAGAAGCAACACTAGGTCAGTTTTTACGGTTTTGTCACAGAAGTGTAAATGAGGATTCTGAAATAGCACACAAATTTCTCGGTGACAAGTTTACTGGGCAAATATCCAATTTGCACCATAAGTTGGTTGAAGCTGTGTCCAGTGAGGGTGTTGAACAACTGTTAACTCCTAATGGTTTTCAATCACTATTAGCTTTAATAGGCACAAATGGACAAGGGGTTGGAACCAGCCCAATAAGCCAATGGGTAACAAGGGCTTCCGAATTGCCACTTTCAGAGAACGAGAAAACTTCACTAGATGAATTAATAGATAGGTTATACGAAGATATGGATGCACAATCAGGGACGTTTTTAAATAATGAAGGTGTTGCATTGTTTTCACTGCAGAGTGCTTGTAATCATAATTGTGAACCAAATGCTGAGCCTACATATTTGCATAATAACAACACATTGTCATTGGTAGCCTTGAAGGATATTATGGAAGGGGAAGAGATTTGCATTAGTTATTTAGACGAGTGCTCCTTACAAAGATCCAGGCATTCCAGGCAAAAGGAGCTGAAGGAGAATTATTTGTTTTTATGCAGTTGTGAGAAATGTTTGAACCAAGCAAGTGATCCAGAGTTGACAAGTGAGGATGAAGAAATGAGCGAATAATATTTTTTACAATTATAATAAAAAAATTAAGTGTAGTTTTTTTCTGCCTTTACCAATTTAATTATTACAGAATTACCACAGATTTAGCAATAATTATGTAATTAATTAACGAATGATAATAATTCAATTACTTAACTCAACTCAATTTTATTTTGTTCAATTCTATTACTTTTTTTTAAATAGTTTTACAGTAACTTTCTGTATATAAATGGAGTACTCTTAGTTTGTTTCTTGTATAAATTCCACAAAGTGTTAATTATAAGAGTATAATAAAAGGGCTCATTGATTTTCAGTACTTAAAATTGTGACTAGAAAGTCAAGTTGAAGTCAAGATAGTTTTCACAAATATATGAAGTTGATATTTACATTGAAAAGTTAAATAACATTATTTTAATTACTACTGATCTAATTACCAATATTTTATTTTCAAAAATAACATTTAAAGCAGTAATTGATTTATTGTGCACAATTAGTAAATATTCTAATCAAACTTCTATCCTTCTTTAATATATCAATGATTGAATGTAGCCTGTGTACAGTAAAATCTTTGCTGGCTTCCTTACATTCAGTTCCTATATGCCCTATGATTTTAGCTTCATTTGGTTTTGTTAGGAAATCATCTCTGGAAGGTATGTTGGTATCAATACTTAGTTTAGATTGTACTTTAGGTTTATAAAGTTTCCATGGTTCGTCACCTTGAGAGAGGTCAGTATATAAGGAAGCAACTTGTTTAAAGTTAACGTCAAGTTTTTTAGATTCTGAAGGTATATCCAGTGCAAAATGAGATGGGTTATTCATATCTAGACAACTAACTTTCAGTAATTTTTTTATATTAGTTTGCTTTTTAAACAATCGCTCTTTAATAAGTTCCAAGGAGTTCCGATGGTGAGACAGGGACTTTCGGAATGTTGCATCTGGTTTCTTACCTAACTTTTTTTTTCCTATAAGTTCCAGTGATTGTTTATTTGGAGACTCGTATTTGTAAATACTATGGCTCGGTTTCCTACCTTCCCGCAGATGTATCGTAGCATTTGAAATATTACGAAAATCGGAAGTATCAACTTGCTCAGATTTCTTCTGAGGTTTTGGAAGTTTAATTGTGGCTGTTGATGTTCTAATTATTTCATACTCGCGGTCGACTGCATCTTCAGGTCCGTATTTACGTTTCGGTAATGCATCCATTTTGGGCATTGTTAATGAATCTTGGGTGGCAAGTATTGCGCATCCGGGAGATTTACAGCTAATAAAACTAGTGTTGTCGTTGACAGAGCGATGCGATTTTATAGATTTCTGTAAGATGACTGAATCCACGACTCCAAGTAAGCCGACCTTCTCGCTGTCATCTTGTCTATCTAGTGAGGCCAAATCACCATTATCTAACGAGTTGAAATGCACACTAGAGATATGGGATCTATAAAAAATAACCTTTAATATTTTATTTTATTCTCCAGAAAGTATTCCCTTATTACTTACCTTTGAGCATGCACGCTTTCTTCAACAGAAACCGAATCTTTTTGAAACGTTGTCCTTAAAATATGCACTAAATGTTCAACATCCTTGTTCCAAATTATACTAGAGGATTTAATAAAAAAACCCTGTGTTATCTTATTTCTGAAGTCTTCACGAACGTACAAGTTGCCATTGAAATTAAATGCCTTAAGAGAACCCTCGCTGGAATTCTCATGAACTTTCTTTTCCGGGGTCCTTTCATTAAAACAGTCATGGTAGTCGTCGAGCAACATATTTTCAGTTCTATCAGAACACCGTGATCTTGTCCGCCACGGCATCATTTGTTTGCATCGATGTTTATTAGGGCTCGTTTGTACAACGGCTTGAGCTAATTCAAATGTCATCATTTTTTTTACACTCAGCAAGAATTCGGCTTGTGTCGGCGCTGCTTTTAAAGCGAAATTTATAAACTTTTGAAACTGACAGATTATGCCATACAAACAACGCTCACGTATCTCACACTGTCTCTTTTTCTCATCAAGTTCATTTTTCAATGTATCTACTTCAACAACCCTTTCAGAAACCATGCATTCTAATTCCTTTATTTTCTTATCATAATCGTTAATAATTTCTTGTTTTTCACTTAAAAAATTTCTTCTTTCCATACATAGAACATACATAAGGTTAGCAATGTTATTGCACTGAAGATTGTGCTTTAGTTGACGTAACAGCATTTCAAAAACCTCTTGCTCGTTTCTGAGTAATTTTTTGTATTTCTCTTTTTGTCCTTGTAGTTTTAAATGGAACACTTCAGTAAGGAACTTCTCTTGTTCTTCTAAATCATCTAGAAATTTCTCTGTAAGCTGTTTCACTGCAGCATCGACTGCCTCTTCAATTCTGTATTCTGTAATTGCTTCTTGCTCATCTAACAAACTGCGCGTTCTTTCTTCGAACAATTGCTCATAAATTTCCTTCAAATGGGCTTCCAAGTTAAGAAGCTCTTCTTGTAATAATTGTTCAAACTCTTCATTTAGCTGCATTAATTTTAGTTTAAATATTTCGTGTTCTTTTGCAATTGCTTCTTTGACCGCTTGTTGTTTTTCTTTCTCCGCAATGAAGAGTAAGAGTTCTTCTAGTTCATTAAGTTCCTTTTGCTTTTGTTCTTCCAAAACATGATAATATTTACATTCTATTTCTTGACCAATATCTAAATAAAAAACATATCTCAAAGAATTAATGAAACTTGTATTCAGTGGTGTGTATTGTTTGCACGTTTCGATGAGCTCTCTGCCATCCTTTTCTAGTGTCTTCACTTGAGAGTACAAGGAATTACTGAGCTGCTGTCAGATTATTAATTGTTGTGTAAAGACACCAGAAGCAGATGACAGAGAGCACATAATAACATCGTACGAAAATGCACACACCGCAGAAATGGAAAAGGTCATAACATATATATAATAAATATGTTGATTACTGATAAACTATTAAGATTTTAAATAAATAATTACAGAAGTAACAAGAAAAGAGTTATTTAATAAAAGAACAAACTGAAACCAGGATATTTGATGCATATAAAAAAGAAAACAGAGAAGAAAAACAAAAACAGTGAAGGAAACCAGTGTTATTTTACAAAAAACAAAGTCATATAAAAAGAAGAGTTTTAAATGATTTAAAAAGCAAAGTTAAGATTTAAATTAATAACAGACAAATTTTATTAGAGCTTGAAAACAACACAAAGATTCAGTTATTTAAAATAAAACTAAAATAATATTAATAGATAAGATTACCTAATATAGCTTGATGGGTCAGGGCTCTTAAATATTTTATAGTGAGTGGTGGTTTGAGTACAACTTTATTCATCAGAATATCACTTGGGGATATCCACAAATCCAATCCTGGACCATTTAACGGATTTAGAGCCATCTCACCCTGCAAAGTTTCAGGACAAGAATTGAAAAACACTTCAGCCAGAGGTTTTCCAAGTTGTAAATTAACTTCACACATCGTTGGCACCTGAAGTGCCTTCATTTTTTCATTCCTAGTGTAGTACATCTCACTAAATTCTACAAAAATTATACCAATTTTTATAAATGCAGTACACAATAAAATTAAATTCTTACCCATCTTGTACTGTTAAATTTTGCAATTTAATTTTGTACAAACAATTTTGACAAGGTACACTTCTATTGTTTTATGCCATTTATAATATCGAATACATGTAGTTAAAATATACCAACTTATAATCAGACTATTTTCTAATTAAATAAATAAACAAAAAACAAACAAAATTATTTTATTAAGATTATATATAAATAATTTACTAATTGCTGAAAACACATTTAACTCCTAGGTTTTCCTGGCATTCGTTCATATTCGGGTCTATGTGGAAAAGTTTCAATGCCTTTTTCCATGGGTGTCATTTTTCCTGCCTTTTTCTCCACCTCTATTGCATTTCTTTTCTTCATTTCCATTAGCGCCAAGTTCTTCATCACCTCCTCCTCTGTAGGAGGTTCTTTTCTTCTGCCCCGTAACCAGGCTTCCCATTCAGCAGGCATCTCCTGATCAAAATCTTCTTTACCTATCGGTACAAACCAACGATTTGCCCTGCGTTTGCCAAGGGCTGGATTTGCTGGGATTTCAAAGTACTTATTACCGAAGTAATCTTTTCCAACTAAATTACCAGATATCTGCCGTGGTTTTAAAGAATTTATAAAATTACGAAATATTATTGCGAATATGTTACGTGTTGGTTGTTGAGCCATTACTATATAATCTAATTTAAACAACGTTTTGCGTTTAATTATTATATCTGAAGGGAAATATTTATAAACCCGATATCTTAAAACTGAAAAAAATGACAGGTAAATATGACAGTGCACAGATTGGTAACACTTATGAAACACTAGAAAATTGTACGTTTAAGTCGTTGATTAAAATTTTGTACAATATTTCAATCAACGGGTCAATATAAAAATTATATCTAAACATTTTTAAAATAAATTTGGCATTTTACAAGAATAAGATTCAGTTTCTACTATAAGGTATTAATGAAAAATGAGATATACTAATGAGACTGGTGATCTTTCACATACATTCTCTGTGAAATATATAGTTATAATAAATTCTTACAGCCATTTTCTATGGTTATATTTGACAGACATAGGACAGAAGTTTACGTTTTGTGAACGATTATAAAATAGGTTGAAATTTGTTTATCTTGAATTGTGATCAATATGAAGAATAAAAAAAGGGTTGATAAGAGAAAAGAAGATTCTGAGTCTAGTAGCAGTAGTAGTAGCAGCAGCTCGGAAGATGATAGTAGTGGTAGTTCCTCAGCATCCAGCACTTCCCCACTACGAAAGAAAGGTAAAACCATAAAAGGCAAACATTCCAAAAAACGCCAGGCGAAATCAGACTCATCTTCTGAGGAAGAACCCAAAAGTTCTAAGGCTAGGACTGCTGATTTACAAGAAGAAAGGATGAAAATTAACAGAAAAGATCTTGAGCACTCGAAATGGGATAGTCCCGTAGAACGTACCGATAAAAAAAGGTATGTAGAATAATAGAGTAATAAATTTATTACTGATGCTCAACAGATATTAAATTGAATTATTAATAGTTATCAAGGCACGTATGTTGTATTAAAAACATTTGAGAAGTTATATATAAAAAGTATTCATAACTATCGAATAACATTTGTATTACTTAATAGTTAAACATTACAATAATAGCTAATATAAAAGTTGAATATTTTATTGGTTATGTATCAATTTTAATTACATGGTTTTAACTAGATTAAGAATAAACATATGGGGTTATTATTATGGTTTGTACATATTTATTATAATAGAACAAACAGTAAATAAACCAACACAAAGGTGTTAAAATATTAAAAACTGTTCAGGAGGGCACACACAAAGTTATTTGGAAATAGTTATATTTGTTATTATATTTTAAATATTCTAATTATTCTGAAATATTGAGTTCAAATCTGAAAAAGTGATAATATTGTATCATAATTGTAGGATCATGGCTGAACTGTATTATATGACTCGTTATTAATTAATGGTGAATGCATTTATTTATTGATTTTTAATTAATGGTATTCTTATTATGACTGAAAATTGTTTCACAATTAAAGAAATACTAACTAAAAATGACTACTTTTGTATGTAATTGAAAATAAAATCCAATTCGAAACATTAAAACTAAATAAATCAACACAAATGATGTAAAATTTGAGGACTCTGGATCACATGATCCATGGAAGAGAAAAATATATGAGCATGAAATGTTTTAAATATCACCTCTTCTACACTTGTATGGATTTTAAACATTCTTTATATAATTTAAATTATAATTAATTGTAATAAACAATAAAAAATGACTATCACATTCTTTTAGTTCATCTTGTGATTTACTGTGTAACAATATAATATTTTATTTACAGTGTATTACATTGATTAATCATTATCTATAAACTTAGGAAATCAGAGAGAAGAGAGTCAGAATCGCGCGATAAGGAACATAAAAAGGAGAGGGAGAGGGATAGAGAAAACAAGGCAGATAGGTCTGGCGAAAGGGACAATCGACGGGATGAGCGCCACACTGACAGACCAGACCCTAGTAGAGATAGGAGAGTTAATGAACGGTCGTACAACAGAAGATATGAGGACAGGAGTAGACACAGGGATTATAGATATGAAAGATATGATGATCGTGATAGGGAAAAGAAGGATGATAGGTATCACCGTGGAGATGATAGGAGAGATCGAAAAAGGAGTCCACCTAAGGATCAAAGGTAAGATGAATTGCTAATTATAAATTAATGTATATTTCTACAGTAAATCTCATTTTCTTCACATGCAATTTAAAATGAATTTTAGGATTAATAAAAGGAACAGAAGTCGAAGTGCCTCATTTGATCACACCAAAGCAAAGTGGGGACGTGATGAACCATCACAGGGTGACAAAAAAGATAGCAAACCGAATAATGTTAAGGAAAAAGAAAAACCGAATTTTGGTCTCTCGGGTAAGTTGACTGAAGAGACCAACACTTACAAAGGAGTAGTGATCAAGTATAGTGAACCACCAGAAGCTAGAAAACCTAAAAGGAGGTGGCGTTTGTATCCATTCAAGGGAGAAAAGGCAATGCAAACACTTTACATTCATAGGGAGAGTGCTTATTTGATTGGTCGAGAACGCAAAGTTGTTGATTTGCCCGTGGATCATCCATCATGTTCAAAGCAGCATGCTGCCTTGCAGTATCGACTTGTTCCTTTTACGAGAGAGGATGGTACAGTAGGTATGTTAGGACAGTTCTAAAATATGTTTATTCCTTCAATTATCATAAAAGTATAATGCCTTATTTTATTCCCATTAAGAAATGTTAAAAATTTCAGTAAGATACAAATATTATTCATATTAATAATCTATAGATTCTTTTCTTACAAGTTCAATTAGCTGATTAGGAGTACTTGAAATAAGCTATTCTTTGCTAGATTAGCTTACTTTCTTACTTATGCTTGTAAAATAGGTTCTTGAAAGGTTCTACACTATTTGGGGGTGGCTGTAGATTAATTTTCTGACCTACCATTTTCTGGTGATAAGTCTGGTAAACGAGAAGGCTTTGAAGCTAGATTAACGTTACAAGGTATTTAGTACACAGTTATGCTGAAAATTGGGTTTCTAGATACTTTTAATTGGTAAGATTGCCACCTTGAATGAGAGTGGTACAACATTTTACAGAAAACTAAAAATTATGTCTTCTTCCAGAATATCTTTTAACCAATCTATCTGCAAATATGTTGAGTTTATAATAATAATAATAATAATAATCTTTATTCCGTAGACCATATAGTGTACACAATATACATTTATGGTATTGGAAGCGTCAAGATACAAACTTAAAGTATTATTTCTTACATAATAACATCACTTAAATTATAAAACAATTTTTCCAATAAAAAACTCTTCAATTTTCTTTTAAATACATTAATTGATGCGATATTTTTAATGTCATCTGGTAGATTATTATAAAGCTTAGGGCCTAGTATATTAGGTGAATATTTTCTTATATTTAAACGGCAACTATCAACATGAAAGTTATTGACTCTTCTTGTATCATAGGTATGAATTTCGCTATTAATTATAAATGTTTGTTTATTTTGGTATGTATATAATATCAGTTCATACATAACCAGACATGGATATGGTAATATATTATAATCCCGAAAATATGGTTTACATGATCGTGTTTGTGGAATGCCAGCCATCGACCTAATAATGCGTTTTTGAGCAACAAATACGGTGTGCCAATGTGTCGAGATACCCCAAAAGCATAATCCGTATACCAGCCGTGAGTGAGCATTTGCATAGTATACCTGTATTAATTCTTGAATATATAAAATTTTTCTGAGACATTTCATCTGATAAGCTGTTTTATTTAGGTACTTTACAACAGTATCACAATGACATTTCCAATCAAAAGAGTTATCAATTTGTAATCCCAAGAACTTTGTCATTTGGCTACAATTTACACTTGAATTATTTATTGTAATATTTATATTATCGTTCACCTTTGCTTGTTTTGTTTTAAATCTTATACCGCATGTTTTCATTGTGTTAAGAAGCAGTCTATTGCTTAAAAACCAATTATATAAGGACAGTAAAGTATTATTACATTTGTGAACTAACAAATGTTCATCTTTATTGCTTACAATAGTAGATGTATCGTCAGCGTAAATAAATATTTCAGAAGGTGTAATATTGACAATATCATTTATATATAAAATAAACAAAATAGGCCCTAAAATAGACCCTTGTGGAACACCAATATGGATGCTAGCAGATTCTGATAGAACGGTTTTCCCATTGTAAGCAATTCGAACACACTGTTTCCTGTTATATAAATATTGTCAAAACCAAGTATGTACGACTCCTCGAAAGCCATACATGTTCATTTTTTCTAAGAGAATCTCAATATCAACACAGTCGAATGCTCGACTAAGATCTAAAAAGATGCCAATAGGATACTCGCCGCTATCTAAGTATTTAGTAACTGTATCAAAAATGAATGAATTGCCGTAGTTGTAGATCTTCCACGTAGAAAACCATGTTGGTTTGTGTTCAAAATATTATGTTTTTTAATAAATTTCATTATTCGATTTTATATATAGGGACCACTATGTTTAATTTTATTTTTGTTGGAAAAGAACCAGTTTCAAATGATAAATTAATTAAATAGAGTAATGGCTTAACTAACTGAACAGCAGATTTCTTAATGACATGATCTGGAATATCATCAAAACCAGGAGATCTGTTATTTTTTAATCTAGTCATTATTATTTCATAGATCTCAATTTCTGTGAAAGGTTCTAAGAACATAGAATTTGTAATACCGTTTAGAGACGAGTAGGAAGTGGTAGTTTGTCCTAATTGAGACTGTAAGTTAAGAGGTTCCTTGACAAAAAAAATATTTAGAATCTCTGCTACAAATTAGGGATCAGTAAGCTTGCATTCTTCAGTTTGTAGTTCAATGTTGCAGGTTTTAGGACTATTGATGCCTGAAAGTTCATTTATTATATTCCAAGTAGTTTTTTGTAAGTTATTTGAAGTAGAGATTTTATTTCTGTAATATTCTTTTTTTGTATTACAAACAAGATTATTATGTTGCCTTTTTTGTTTAAGGTATTCTACTGTATATTGTGGATATATTTTCTGAATTATATAAGCATTATATAAGTTTTTACTGGATTCTTTTACAATGTTATTTACCCAAACCTTTTTTTTAGTTGTTATTTTAATATTAACCGCTGGAAAACACTCATTAAAATGATATGAAAAAATATTATGAAATGCATTAAACTTTTCGTTATAATCATTGGCTGAATACATGTCAAACCATTCTTCTTGATTTAATCTATTAATGAAGCGTATCATACTTATATCATCGAATGATCTTTTAATTCTCGTATTTGAGTTCTGTTTTGGGGGTACTAAATTAATATTAAACAATAATGTTTCGTGGTCCGACACTTGATTAGAAATAGTAGAGTGCGTAACATTCAATGGAATATTTGTATATATATGGTCAATGCAAGTAGAGGTGTTTTCCGAAATTCTAGTAGGAGCAGAATTAATTAATTGGATGTTAAATGATTGCAAGATATTTGTAAGTTTATTCATATTATTTGAGGTTACCATAGAGTTAATATTAAAATCACCACATAATATGATTGGTACTTCAGATGAAAAAATGTGTTCAAGCACTGCATGTAATTGAAATAAAAATGAGTCCATGCATCCTATCGGCGGCCGGTATACAGTTATTATATGAATACTACGAGTTTCACTAATCAACCAAGTAGTAGCACAAATTTCAAATATATTATCAATTGCGTAATTACCTACATTAAGTGACTTTGTTTTCATATAAATATCGCGCCACATTGCGACACCACCACCTCGACTGGCTCGACAATAATATGTTTCTAAAATGAAATTATTAATATTATTAGTTATTAAAAAATTATAATCCGCCCAGGTTTCTGTTAAGCAGATAAATTTTGAATTAAACATATTGACATCAATTGTAATTTGATTAATCTTTTCTGTTGTTAGTGATCGTACGTTCAATATATAAAAGTCGTAATTTGACGGGTCTATACAGGGTGTCCCGTTAATGCGGGGAAATGGCTAGACCATAGATTCCTGGGGTCAAAATATGACGATTTAATGCAACTTATCTATATCCAAAAATTTACGGTTAAGTCGGAAGTTGGCTTCAAAGTTTCAAAATTTTTTATTTCTTTTGTTTATAACAATTGAACGCTTTATTTGATTTGAATGAAACTTATTATTAATAAGTACCATAATATCATACATCATTTCAGTTATTGTTGGCATTAGTGATTGACAGGAAGTATAAAAAACAGTAGTACCACCACTTAAAAACTAAAATATTTTTTTATTGGTGCATCCAATAAAATCCAAAAAAATTACTTGAAAGGGCATTAGATTTAAAAACTTTTTTGATTAATTTTTGATATCTTGTACGGTTTTTGCACAAAAAAATAAAATATGAATGTAGTATACTCATAATGCACTCATTAATAAGTAAATAAACTTACTCTATTGAATAAAAATTAAATAATATCAATTAATAAAATAAATTAAAACAACATCTAACACTTTTCAAACAATTTTCTTTGTAAAATCCTAATACAAACAAGATATCTATTTGTTCCAAATATGAATATTTATGAACTATAATAAATTTAAAAATTAATTGTTAAAAGACACTAAATAATTATTATTATACATAATTTACATTTTTTAAAGAAAGACGGCCACGAAAAACATTTTTTTTCGATTCGATGAAAAACTTGATTTTGTTTTTACTAGATAAAAAATATATATTTTATTTTTTTGTGGAAAACCGTAAAAGATATCAAATATTATTAAGATATAAAAAAGTTGTTAAATTAAATTGTCTTTCAAGTAGTATTTTTTTAGTTTTTATTAGATCCACCAATAAAAAAATATTTTAGTTTTTAAGTGGTGGTACTACTGTTTCTTATACTTCTTGTTAACCAATAATAGTCATAATAACTGAAATAATGTATTATATTATGGTAGTTATTAAAAATAAATTTCATTGAAATCAAATAAAGCGTTCAATTGTTATAAACAAAAGAAATAAAAAAATTTGAAACTTTGAAGGCAAATTCCGGCTTAACCGTAAATTTTTGGATATAGATAAGTTGCGTTAAATCGTCATATTTTGACCTCAGGAATCTATGGTCTAGCCATTTCCCCGCATTAACGGGACACCCTGTATATGCGTTTTTGGCCGTGGAGGTTTCTGAAAATTTGTATTATTATTATGCTTTGGTTTAAAAAAGAATCTATTGATAAAAGTATTCCTTGGCCAAAAACTCTCGTTAATTACAACTTTTTCACATTCAAGTGGAACGCCGATTTTAAACGATGAATATATTGCGTCAGCATACTTGGGTTTTAATTTTTCGATTATAAATGAATAATTTCCTACTTTAAGTAGATGTGTTTTTATTGCTTCTGAAGTAACTTCTTTGTGCAGCCTAGAAACGAAAATCCACTTTCTTGGTTGAGTTTCGGCTACGGGAAGTTCTGCATTTATGGATTGTCCAATTAAACAAAATTATGATTCATTACTAAAGATGGCTTAACTCCATTGCACATTTCAATGCATTCTCATGCTTTGGTTTGTATGATCTGACATCTTCAACTATTATCAATTCTTGTTAATGAAAGACAATCCTGAAGAGTACAATCTCAATGAGTTTGGGAGATTCAGGACACAAACGTCAATGTTTCCCACTTTTTAACACCTCGAACATAGTGAATTTGTGATAACACTGTGTATTATGTGAGGGGCACATCACAAATTAATAATCTTTCTTCTTATAAACCAACCATTTTTAATCAGAAATTTGCATGATATGGTGATACAAAAGGCATTATTTTAACTATAAGGTTGTCCGGAAAGTTCGTGCCGATTTTCAGTAGTTAGCATGAGGAGAGACCTGAATGTAGCAAACTTATTGAAAACAAATGACATGTGTACATATTCTAAAAGAGATAACTTCAGGCTATATTTGAAAAAAAGTTTGGTTTCGATTCGTTGATTTTTATCAGTTTTATAGGCCTTAGAATATGGCAGCAAATAAAGTGCATTATAGGCATTTAATGCTTTTCTTTTACCGAAAGAACAAAAATGCCACACAAGCGGCAAATAAGGTATGCGCTGTTTATGGTGAAGGTGCTGTAGCCAGAAGAACTGTGCGGAAGTGGTTTGCTTGGTTCAAAGCTGGAAAATTTGACCTTGAAGATCAAGAACGCGCAGGTAGGCCATCCACCATACATGACGATAAGATTAAAGCAGAAATCGAGAATAATCCACACTCAACATTATGTCAAATAGCAGGAATGCTAAATAAATCAAAATCAACCATCCACGACCATATTGTGAAGCTTGGCTACGTAAACCGTCTTGATGTATGGGTTCCGCATGATTTAACGGAGAAAAATCTGTTGGATCGCATCTCCATTTGTGACATGCTTTACAAACGCAACGAGAAGACAGAATTTCTGAAGCAATTCGTAACGGGAGATGAAAATGGATAATTTATAAAAACGTTCAGCGTAAAAGGTCTTGGGAAAAGCGTGATGAACCACTTTTGTCATCCCAAAAGCCGCTCTTCATTCGAAACAGGTAATGCTCTGTGTCTGGTGTTATTGGAAAGGAATCCTGTATTATGAGCTATTACCAAATAATGAAACTATAAATTCGGAAAAGTATTGCTCACAATTAGAGAAATTGAAGACAGTAGGTAATCGAACAAAAACGTCCAGAAATAGCGAATCGGAAGAGCGTCGACTTTCATCAGGACAATGCCCGGCCTCACGTGTCTTTAACCACTCGACAAAAATTATTGGAGATTGGTTGGGATGTTTTACCCCATCCACCGTATTCGACAGACCTCGCGCCTTTGGATTTCCACCTTTTCCGATCATTACAAAATTACCTTAATGGGAAAAGTTTCAACTCTTTGGTTGAGGTAAAAACTTATTTAGACAATTTTTTTGCCGAAAAATCTGAGAGGTTTTGGAAGGACGGAATTCTCAAGTTGCATGAAAGATGGAGAAAGGTTGTGGAACAGAATGGTACCTATATAATTTAATAAATTATAGAAAAACTTAAATGAGCTGCGTTTCAATTTTCCTTAAAAATCGGCACGAACTTTCCGGACAACCCAATATATTAACTTTAATAGGTTTACTTATTAATTGTATAAATATGCTTTTCATAGACAAATAAGTTATTGTTTCATGATAGCTTATTAATCTTTACGCTATATTGCTGAAACTTTCATAGTTTCTTAATAGAAATAAATAAAGCATTTAAACCTGTATGTTCTATTTACTTGTGCCCAAACTTTATTATTACGAAATTAACTTTTTAGATTTTTGTTTGTTTTTTATGTATTTGTAAGCTTAGGATAATATTTTAGGGAAACGAGTGAGGCCTTACCTTATTGATTTGGATTCAGCCAATGGTACATACATAAACAACAAGAAAATTGAAGCCCGAAAATATGTTGAGCTATTAGAAAAGGACGTAATTAAGTTTGGTTATAGCTCTAGGGAGTATGTGCTCTTACATGAAAACAGTAAGGATGAGGCGATGGATGATGATGTGAAGTTAGAAGAGGAAGAAGTCAAACGTGAACCTGAAGACTGATTCCAGTTATTATTTTAATGTATAAAATTCATTTCAATAAAATAACAAACTTGTTAGATTCTTTTATTTCAAAATTATGATTACTAAATAAAACCATAAATTTGATTAAATTATTTTAATTTCCTAATTCATTTACATATTCACCGCTTAGATTTCTTTTCAATTTTTTCTCTAAGAAACTTTAAACCTTCCATAATTGAATCCTCTATAGAACTCTCCCTCGGAACCTGTTTCCTTGATTTAGATGCACTGGGGCCATAATATTCATAAGTAGGAGGAGGAGCTATTTCAACCCCACTAACTCCTCTTTTTCCTTCCTCCAAGTCTTTATAATCTTGAAGGAGTCGGTCATCATCTTCATCATCATCCTCATCAAGACATTCATTGTGTATAGGTGTGGGTGTGCATTTATATGGATTCAAAAATTTCTTAATTATAGGTGGAGGCTTGCCAACATCTGTATCATTATGAAATGGGCGCTTCTTACTCGAGAAGTATAGTCCTTTATTAGTGTCCTGTATGTCTAATTCTGAAGCTGTTTCTGTCATACTATTGTAAGCTCGGGGTGGTGCAAAATCTTTATCTCGCTTCTCTCTTTGCAACTCGACCCATTCTTCTTGGGAATATTCTCGATGCTCTTTAACACCCTCTTTGCCAATGTCCCATGGACGCACATGCCTCTTTCTCGCCACTGCTTTTTCATCCTCCTCAATGATCTTTGGTTGTTCTTCTATTATCTCTGTAGGTTTTTCTGTATTGAAAAAAATATTAAACATTATTTAGAGAGGACCACTCATACTGTAAACCTACCTTCGGGTTCTTCATCTAATTCTAATGGTGGGAGTCCCATCCTAGCACGCTTTCGATTTTTGGCTGCCAATATTCTAGCTTTAAGTTGTTTCTCTCTATTTCTTTTCACTTCCTGTGCCATTTTCTGTTGATCCTTGGTTTCCTGCCTTAATTTATTCAAAGCATCTTGCTGCTTCTCTCTCTCATCATCATCCTTTGAGAAAGCATAGTAACCTACACCATGTGTTCTTGCCTCTAGATAATAAATAAAAACAATATATTTTTAAATTAACAAAAGGCACAAATGTAGAGAGAAGGTGCATACCACAATTCATAATAAAATATTGATTGTTACATCAACAACAATAATAGTGGATCAAAGACTTCACAAGTAAAAATTAAAATAACACTTGAACACTGATTAAATAACTTTATACTATTTTTCACTAATCATTTTTTTATCAACAATTACCACCAATTAAACATACCACTGAATAAAACATCCTGATAATGAATATTCTTCTTGTCCCTCAGTTCATTTTCTTCTTTCTCCCACTTCTGTCTTTGTAATTCCTTCCTCATATCACCTGAAAGCATCTCACTTTTTTCATTAAACTCTTCATAATTTGAATCTTCATCTTCATGTTGTTTATCATCGTTGCATTCATTTAATTTATCCACATTAGGATAAAGATTTTTGTCCTTCTCTTTCATGCTTTGCAAATCTTTTCTTAGACAGGTTCGTGTCCTTCCAAAACAATCAGTGTACTCTACCCTAAAACATATTAATAAAAAATCATAATATTTGTGTTCAGATTAAAATTTTTCATTGGACTAGGCTCTTTATTTATTATACAATGTTCAGTTAATGGGATGACATCCTTTTCATGCATTTTTATTGGTTGGTTCCTTGCCTTTTAATTTAGGCTACAAAATTAATACATAATAAATTCATTATGTATTTTGCTTACCATTCTTCATCTGAATTGTCTGCTTTATAATCATCATAATCGTTATATTCCTCTACATCACTCTCTGGATACCTATCAATATCATGATCACATTTATCTGCCTCTTTTTCTTGTTGATGGGATTTCTTCTCAAAATGCACGAGATATTTTTGATCTGGATCACTTGTTCCTTTAGATAGCTTCTCATATAATTTTGATTTGGCTTCCAATGCTATTCTGCACACAATACAGACAGCAAATCAATTTCACACTAAATTAAAGTTTACGCAAAGATGTTAATACTACTTTTATAACTTGTAAATTAAACTGAATTGAATTATCCATCTAATTTTAACATAAAATTTTTAATTTCTTTATTAACTTTTGTAACATACTGTTGATAATTATTTCTAAATAATTTAAATGATCATATTGCATTCCCGTGAATGTTGACAGCAACATTTTAAGTCAAAGAGAATATATAATGTGTATATATCCTCAAGAAGCAAGTAATTCAGTTAATTTTATATAAAAGTATCATATAAAGGATAATATGAAAAAATCATACTTTGATTTTCTGAGTAAATCTTCATCATCACTGTTTACATCATTCCCACGTCTAAATTCTACACCTTTGTTTTTAAATTCTAAAGGACCTTTTTTTACCTCCTTCTGTGTTTTACTTTTATTCTCTAGCTTTACTTTATTCAGCTCTTCTTGTTTTTTTAAGATCTCCGCTTTTAAACTAAGTAACTGAAATGTTTTAATTAATTAACAAACAATTTTATAGGTTATGTTCAAATTGTTGATTCATTATAAAAATGTGTATACTTACAGAAGATTTACTTATTTCATAAGTACTCATCTTTTAAGTTACAATTATTACAATTTTTATTTTTATTTATAGGCAAATAATTAGGTCTATATATTTTGTGACAGTACGATTGACAATATTGTACATTATTAGAGGAATGACTCATTAGATGGCGCTATTCTATAGTACGTATACTAATCATAGATATGTACATTTTCTATGATACTAATGTGTTATTGAAAGATGTCTATTCGATTCTCATGTTTTCAATAGTGCAAACTGCAATTGGGGTATTTAAAACGTAATTTGCAGGTATTAAAATTATTAAATCGTTTATCAATTACAATTATTTTCGGTATTAAAAAAATGTTAATATGTAAATATATATATATATATATATATATATATATATATATATATATATATAATAATAAACCTTTTGCTCAGTATAGTTCTTATTGGAATGATACTGTATTGTAGGCTTTTTTCAAACGATTTTAAAAGCTCCTTCACATGCATCACAAATAAGTTTATTCAATGTCTTCAAAGTGGTGCATAATTCAATCCATAGAATAAACTTAATTTTTATACTTTTTAATTCATCAATCGTTGTTAAATTTGTTTAAATATACATATTTATAGTAAGGTAAGTCCATGATTATTATTTTGTCAAATTTTTATCTTTTTATATAACATTACAATATATATTGTAATAAATATATATTGGATATTATTTAGTATATATTTTTAAATTTTTATTGTGATTATTAAATATATTTTGTTAATTATTCATTTAAAAATTGAATAATAAAAGAAAAATGCCATAAGAATTAAATGCAATTATCATTTGAATTTCCCGCAATATACTAATAAAAAGATTATACTTAATTATTACCAATCGAAAATAATATTTTCTAATTTTAACGAATTTTCAGATAGTAATTCTGAAATATGGAATTGTTGTAATAAGATTACTTAAATTAATTTATTTCTTTATTTGAATAGTAAACATTTATTTAAGAATTAAAGATCTAACCTAAAATTTAGATATTAATAAAACTCATTTGATACTAATAAAGATAATAGTTTAATAAGTAAAATAATGTTAATAAAATTACATTTCTAGAATGTTGTGACGCGACAGTGCAGTAAACCTGGGAATACCCCATATCCCCAAACTAGCTGTCATTTGTCAATCGCATGAATGTTAATAACAGATATGAGCTTATCGCACTTTATAATGAAAACACATACAATTATCTACTACACAATTGAAAGTAATATTCACGTAAGCAAATGCGTATAATTTGATTTGAGCATTTTACAGTTTTAATCTGGTAAGTCCGCACTTTGTTATATAAAGCGTACATTTTATTTTTCTTGTTATGTAAATAACGCGCAGTTTATTTTTTGTTGACACTAACATTAAATTCAACAAATCTGTATTGATTGATTGTTTAATCTGTTTTTCATATTTATTTATTTATTTGTTTTTTAATGCATTTTACAGAAAAACAGTAGTATTAATTACTTTAAATCAGTGGCATACACTTGTGTATGTATAAAAACAAATGTTTGTGTTCACTTGTTTCACTCACTTCACTTTTCTTATATATTGTAAAAAGATAAATATTATTTTATAAATAAATATATATTCTCTAGAAATATGATGTATAATATGATTATGATTATACATAATAAGGTCAAACACAAACAGTAAATGTTATTAAAAAAAAACAGAAAGTAAGAAGACACATAAATGGGATGTGATAAGAAATGTGAAATAAATAAAGTGTTTGTATTTAAATTAAAGTTGAAACTCCAACAATTAATTAATTCTTATTAAAAGGATCAGTATTATTTATTCTCAATCATAGAGTAGTATCTAACTTTTCCTTATCACCTTAATGAAGACGATTGACATTTATCTTTACTTCTATAAGATAATTAATTAAGTAATACATATTAGTATTGTTGATTCTTGAGGCTTCTACTTTGTTGGTTCATTTATTGATTGAATAGTTTAAATGAAATAAAATGTAATTCATATATTAAATTTAATAACATTTTTTTGTGTAATGTTTCATTTAAAATCTTTTGAGTAGTCACTTTTTTACACGATTAATACCTAGGGAGAAAATGGGTTAATTAATTTTTCCATTTGGTTTTTTATTTTTAATATTTCCCTTTCAAACATTTTATACTCTACTCTATATATTTATTTACTTGCATTAATTGTTGTTTCTGTATAATGTTATTACCAGGGTTACCCAAAAAAAAAACATGTTGGTTACATATCAGTGTAGGAATATTTTTCCCACACTGATATATTTTTTTTATAGAAAACAATGATTCATTCAATTCAATGTAAATCTAACCTTGGTTTTATCAACATGAAAAAAAAAACAATATGAATGTTAAAAAGTACAAAGAATTAATTCAGAAGTAAAAATGATCCAACATATACTGTCATTATATTTATAAAAATAAACTTAATTGAAACAGAAAAGAAATAGAGGGTCACAGGTACCATTCGTCATTGGTATAAAATTAATAGCACTTTTAAGTAACGAGCTCATTTGTACGTTCACAAGTAACACAGTGGAAGGACCACGTAGTCGAAAGGAAAACACTACTACTATGGTGTAATGCATGATACAATATAATTGTAATTAACCTTGGTTGAAATCTTGGGGGTAGGAAATTGTTGAAAACCTAATTGTTCTATTTTTCAGATTTTGTTAATATGAATTCCATGGATGTTGAAATAGAAATTACAAAAGAGCTGGTCTCAAATGAAAAAATCATCAATAATCTGAAGAAACAATTTGAGAAATATCTTGATTCGGAAATTATTGAGTTGGTGGCTTATGAGTGTGGATACGATGGTGAGTTAAGAGTATATATTTTTGTACTAGTTTATTGAATTTTTTTTTTCTTCTCAAGAACGGCATATGAGAGAGGTTCTTAAGAAATTGTTTATAAAATTATATGATGAAAATCTTTAAAAATGTATTTTATTACTGGAAGTAAGTATCATAATTTGAAGTTATGATTTGAAACCAGTTTCATACCGTCTATTATCAATCAGGGTTGAAATCACATTTTTACTAATATGTAATGTGCATATAAATTTAAAATATAAATAAATCATATTTTCTTGATCTGTTCAGCAGTACAACAAATAATTTATTTTTGCAAGAACTTAAAAATAGCTGATTTCCATAAATTGAAATATGGTGATTTCAAATATGTACTTACTCTTTCTGTATCCATTTTTCAGGAAAATAATTTAACAATATTGAAATAACATTGTGTATGTAATGTAAATATGTTTCACAATATATTTATTGTTTGTGCTTATAACTTGTATCAGAAATCTCCCATAATAAATACCAGCAGTAATTTCCTAGCATACTAGGTTTACATCGTCCTTGATATTGCCTTTTCATCCTTGTAATATCCTGATGGAATCTCTCTTTGTGCTCGTTGCTAACGTCACCCAAATTAGGTGGAAAGAAATCTAAATGGGAATGTAAAAAATCTTGAATCTTGAGTTTTCATATGCCTTTAACATATTTTCTACAATGGTTATATAGTTTGCAGATTTAAAATTCCTCAAAAAGTTACCACTTCTTTAAAGCATATCTACACCACTTTTTTCTTTAAATTGAGTTTCTCAATGATTATTGCATTATATGTTTTCTTTGGAGGCCAAAAATATTCTTTCCTTGAACAAATTGTAGTTAAATTATTACGAAAAAATATTCATGAATATTAAAATGCAGTCTGGTGTAATACAAAAAAAAATTATATGTATAATTTAAAAAAAAAATGTAAATTTTGTCCCGTTATTTTGCCTACAGTTAACTTATACATTTCCTAAGAACACCAATTTTGTCCCCTAATATTAAATTACTTTTTTATAATAAAATTTCTTCCTGACAATGTATCTAAAAACTTTTTTAAATGTTTTCATGATAAAGACACCATAACAGACAATAATTAGTAAATATTTCATTCTGGCAAAAAATCATGTTAAACTGGCTTATGTCGTTTAAACAAAAAGTTAAAAAAAAAATTAAAAATCTATTTCTTTAAATTAAAAAAAAAATTTCAACGACAAACTTTTAACTCAAAAACGGCCACTGTTATCAAAATTTTCAAAGAGTGATAAAAATTTCTATATGTGGAAAAATAAATGTAGATTTACAGAACAAAAGAGTTCTGAGCAAACCAATTTTAGGAACACCCTGTATAGCATGGTTCGATCGAAGTGACAAATTTTCTAAAGAATTTACTTGATGTTAGTTTAGGCTATATCAAATTGCAGCACTCTACCATGGATGTGTTAAAATTTTTTAACTTTGATAGCCTGTATCTTGGTCAATTGCAGACTTTGATAATAATTTTTTTTACGAATCATCATTTTCACTCTAGTATATCAAATCAATCAAATCAAATCAAATCATCTTTATTTACTTGCTACTTTCAATGCACATTAATGTTTACATTATTAGTAGATGTATACGTCAATTTACATTTACTTAAGATAATTTACAAATACAAATCTTAAATATAAAATATATTAACATAATTAAACTGTTTCAATAATTAAAAGTACATATTAAAATATATTAAAATCATTTTTGTAAAAATTCGTCAAAGGAGTAATAGCAACCATCAGTTACAAATTGTTTCAGTTTTCGTTTGAATATGTTCAGTGTGGGGCTGGTTTTTATTTCATTTGGTAATTTGTTATACACTGTAAGGCAAGAATAAAAAGCACCTTTTTTGTAAAACGTTGTATTATGTCTTGGTATTCTAATTTTATTGGTATTTTGTGTACTGTACTGATGATTTATATTATTCCCATCGAACATGTTAAAATTACTAAAAACAAATATTGCGCACTTGTATACAAATATACCAACGAGGGTAAGTATTTTATGTCTTTTAAAGGTATCGCGACATGACTCACGATTTTTTAAATCGAATATTAATCTTATTATTCGTTTTTGGGCCACAAAAACTCTCGATGTATTTGCTCTGCCCCATACTAGTATATTGTACGACAAATGGGGATAGGCTAGTGCATAGTAGATGTTTATTAATGATGTTAGTGTCAGGTTGTTCTTTAATTTAAGTAAAGCGTAATAAGCGCTATTTAATTTCGATGTTATATTATCAGTCTGTTCAGTCCATGTTAAAAGGTCGTCGATATGAATTCCTAAGAAAGGAGCTTGTTTTGCTGTACTATATTCGAATTCATATTTTCGTTTTCTATTATAAAATACAGTCGACACTGTTTATAGTGAAACTCTATATAGTGAAAAACTCTATATAGTGAAAATTTTTCAAACCCCAAAATATTTTAATGAAATTTCATGTAAAAAGCACTGCATATAGTGAATCTGTAAAAGAGGAACACTCTATATAATAAAATTTTTACCGGAATTTCATGTACAAATTTTTATGCATTTATTGAGATTTTGGCTACTTCGAGTTTCCCATTTCTACCTAACATTAGCACGAACTGAATTTTGATGACTCACTGTTTTGAAAAGGTTCTTAAAGCGTTTATAACGCCTAACAGGCAAAATGTAAATCAAGTACAATAGATTTCAGTGAGAAACACGGGGAAGTACCCCGGGGAAACCCATTTTATATGTAGTCGATGCATAGATTAATTCGCTAACAGGTTCAAAAAATAGCTGATTATTTTTCTAGTACATAATATGTATGTTGTTTAGCAATTTATTGAGACTACACAAATTTTAAATGTACATATGTATGTATGTATTAACAGATTTTGTATTATGTATTCTTTTTATTTCTACATACATATGTAATGTGTACAGTATGTGCATTATGTACATGCTATGTATTTAAACTTTTAAATGTTTAATAAACTTTTTTAATAAGTAATTCAATTTTGAAATTTTTGTTTCTCTTTATATAGTGAAAAACTCTATATAGTGAAATTTCGGTCAACATTTTGGCCCTTCACTATATAGAGAGTCGACTGTACTACTTTTACGGTTTTGCTATCATTTAATAAAATATTGTTTTTGCAACACCAACTTGTTATTTCATTGTTGGCAATTTCTATATATGTGGTTAATTTTATTCCCCGAGTCTCAGAAACAATATTCTGTGAGTAGGGATTGACCTTTTCTTAAACTTGAAGTTGAATCTACTTCTACTTTAGCCACTCTAGCCAACACAGTGGTAATTGTTGTTTCTCTACTCGTCCTTTTACTTCTCAATGAGTGTTTATCGTTCACACAACCACTTTTCTCAAATTTTTGATTTATTCTAATGATCGTTGCTTGCTTTGGTATTGGGCGATTTTCAAAATAAATTGCAAATGGAACGTGAAGAATGTCTAGAGTATGATCATTCTACTATCTGTACTTTTTCTTTAGTAGAATAAATACTCATTTTACTTAATGATGTTTAACGACTGTTATTCTAATGACAGTTCATACCAACAATTATATTTAAAAAAAACACCTTTATTAAAATACAAATTACATATCACATCCCCTTCTTTTTATTTCCTTCTTTTTTTTCTTTCTTCTTTTCATTCCTCCTCTCTTCTCTTCTTCTTCCTTTCTAACCCCAACTTTCTCAGGATCCTTACATTGGCCCCATCTTCTCTCATCCAATCAATCCACTACCATTCTACAACCTTCCACTCATTCCGCATCCATTCATTTCGCATCCACTCTCTTACATTCCTCTGCCAAATGTACCCACGTATCCTTCCCTTCCTTACATGACACGCATTCCCCGTATCTTCCCCTATTCCATCTCTTCTCCCTCGCTCTTCCGCTCCACATGTCACTCTTTCCTTCCTTCTGAAGCGATTATCCTCCAGGTACCTTGGCCTCCTTTCATGCACTTGCCACTCCTTGTAATCCTCATTATACTCACTCTTCTCCATACACCCTTGTCTCTCTTGCCTTTCTACCTTTTTCGCCTTTTCATGCACCCATCCAGCCACATTCACCCATTGTTCTATCCACTCCTTCACGATCCCCTCTGATAGTCCCACCCTCTCATACATTCTTCTCCTTTCCACTCTCCAGTCACCCATGCCTTCCTTCCATACCTCCTTCACCAATCTTCCCTCTTCTAACCCCCACACTTTCATCTCATATCCAACAACTATATATTTCCTGAAGCAGTATGTATTCGGGCGTCGATTTCTCTACCCCTAACATCTGCTTCAGGAAATAGCGCTACTCTCTCTCACTTTCATACCTCCTAACACCCCATGCTTCCGCCCTATAAATCAAGATTAGTCTCACGCATGCATCCTAAAGATCACACGAAACTCTCACATTGCTATCCATTCCACATTCCCCAGCTCTCTCTTACCACCCCCAACGCTTTTCTCGTCTTTGTCTGAATCCACTTGATATATTCTTCATACCCACCCGAACCGGTACTTAAACACTCTCACCCTCTTGATCTCCCCGCCTGTGGGTTCTTAACAACTCGTCTAACTCTCCTGTCTAAATATTAAAGAGTATTATCACATGCTCTACGATCCTGGCTAGGGTAAAGGTCTGCTCTTTCGTCCCTCTTCCCTTCCTAAAACCTCCCTGCATCTCTGGCACCATTTTCTTTTCCTCCACCTCCTCCTCCAGCCTCTTCTTCACCACCATCATTGCCAACTTATATCCTGTATTCATCACTGTAATTTTCCAATGCTTCCCTTTCACCCCCTTCATGTATAGGGCACACTGCACACACCAACTATTATATATTAGTTGCTAGTTTTTCACTTTATTTTTAACTTATATTTTAAGTAAAACTTAAACCATAGAAAATATGCATCTACATAATCTGTATTAATTATATCAAATTTTTAGAGGGTACAGCTACAAGTCATCTTCTAGACATGACCGGTAACAGCTCATCTTTAGTAACTGATGATCTCATTGATTTAACTGATTCACAAGAAGGGAATAATCAGCTCGCTGTAAACCAGTATCTTGAAAAATCAAATCAACAATCGCCTGTATCCGAAAATCATGTAAAGCAAAACATTGAAGAACAAGAAACTGTCATCCAGAGTTTAGTTACAGAAATGGAAATAAATGATAGTCCTGAAAACAGATTTACAGAGAAAACGAAGCAAGATAATAGCTTTGCTGGATGTTTGGCACAAATACAAAAGATGAATGAGACGAAAAGTTCAGAAGAAGTAGAAAATTTAAAACAGCCAAGAGATACTAAGGAGCATACTATGATTACGAAAGAAATAAGTTTTGCAGGGCAATTGGGTGAGGTAAGGCAGAAAAAACCTTACTTAGGCAACGTAATGACAGAAAGCCAGCAAATAAAATCTGCTGCAGAAAGGAATATTGATAGAATTATAGCTGATGCAAAACGGGGTATTAAAATTTTGATATTGTTACGAGGTCCTCCTGGTTGTGGTAAATCTTATCTAGGACATAAAATTGTCAGAGAGAGCATAGGATCGTGTGATCCTAGAAGTTTTATCCTAAGTTCTGATGATTTCTTTAACAGGAATGGTGCATATATCTACGATGTCACAAAAATAAATGAGGCTCACAGATGGAACCAGAGTCGTGCTAAAAATCTATTGTTTCAAGGTGTCAGTCCTATAATTATTGACAACACGAATACCCAACTTTGGGAAATGAAACCTTATTGCATGTGGGGAGTTGAAAACAGTTATGCTATCGAAATATTAGAACCTGTAACACCTTGGGCATTTAATGAAAAGGAGCTGGCAAAGAGAAATGTTCATAACGTGCCTAAGGTTAAAATTAGGGACATGATAGATCGTTATGAAAGAGGGATAACAGTTGAAGTTTTATTTGAACGTTTTAGTTTATGCTATAGGAAGAAACTACCCCCCCAACCTCGCGTTTTTCCCAGGATTCCGGTTCGTGACAAGATTTTAAATACTACCAATCAGTTGTGTATGCAACCAGAGGAATCAATTAATTCCTGGACCATTCTAGAACCAGAAACTGGTAATCAAAATAATCCTTTTCTTATGGATATTGTTACAAAG
This sequence comes from Ontholestes murinus, assembly GCA_963969525.1. Lineage (NCBI taxonomy): Eukaryota > Metazoa > Arthropoda > Insecta > Coleoptera > Staphylinidae > Ontholestes > Ontholestes murinus. The sequence goes on from OZ018388.1 coordinate 36,068,349, forward strand.
GATGTGGGAATTATGACAAATGAAAAAAATCCATTCAATTCTTTTGCTGAGAAGTTTATTACAGCAAACAAGGATTTCACCAGTGCACCATTGCTACCTTATAAATTCCCTAAAGATGGATTCTTAGACAGCAGCACCATGACGGAAGACACTGATGGCAATGAGTTAGAATTTGAGAATTTAACTAAACTCTTTGAGAAAATTCCAGTAGAATATTTGAAAGATGTGTATGAAAAATGTCAGCATGATATTGATTGGACATTGGATATTCTTCTGGCTGATAAACAGGAAATCATTGAAAACTACACACCTCCACCCCCCAAAGAAAGACCTAAAGAGGTAGGTGCTGGTATATTGTTATTATTGTTTAGAGCAATTTTAATAAGTCTATTTTAAAAATGTATCTGTAATAAGTAAAAATACATTATTTCAGTTTTTTTGTTGACGAATGCTGTTAGTATTCTTAACTAAAGTAATTATTTACAACATATAGAGGGTGACTGACGAAAAACTTTTAGTGCTGTATCTCGTTTATTTTTTATCCGATTTTAATAAATAAAACATCAAATTAAATCATTTTTAAAAGACTTTAATATGAACTAAACTGATGTTTGCAACTAGATGCAAGAAAAAATATAAGTTCAGTTCATATAAAAATCTTTTAAAAATGATTTAATTTGATGTTTTATTTATTAAAATCGGATAAAAAATAAGCGAGATACAGCACCAAAGGTTTTTCGTCAGTCACTCTGTATATTACTGACTTTCAACAAAGAAATGCCCTATTAAACAATTGATTTAATAATTGCTTTAATTAAAAAATTAAATTAATAATTGCTTTAATTCATTATTTTCGTACCTTTCATTTGAATTTATCTAATTAAAAGTACTTAAAATAGTCTAATATTTAGTATTTTAGCAATTTATCTAAATAGAAAACTTTAAAATTTAGCTGACCCAAAGTATAGTTTGTTAATTAACTACACAATGCATTCAATAATGAGATGGATGATACTTAATTATTTTATGATAAAGCAATTGTAATTTATATGATTTCCTATTTCTGCTATTTGTAGTGAAGCCAAAATGATAAAACTTATATCAATAGAAAAATCTCAGTATCTTTTATTGTGAATTTAAATTATCTTATCCCTTGTTTTATTTCATCATATTGATAAAAATTTATATTGTTTTAGTACTGAAAGATCTGTTGATTCATATATTTCTTTGATTGTTTTATATGAATTATTAAAGGTAAATTATATATATTATATTTTAATTTTGTTCATTATTTATTAGTTAACAACATTCTTTTCTCTATTCAATGAGGTGAACTTTCAAGATTTTATGTAGACATAAATTTACAATAATTTATTAATATTGACTATAGAATTTTTTTATGTAGATAACAATTGAGAAAAGTACTGAAGAGAAGACACAAGTGGAGTTGCCGAAAAAAATTAAACAAGGATCATCCGAAACAGCAGTGTCTCTAAAAAAATCTCTCGAGACAAGTGTGATAATAAACAAAGAACATTATTCAGATAATCTGAAGAAATTGAAGAAAATGGATATTTCGGATAAAAATGAATCTTGTGAGACTGCTGCTGGACCAGTTCTGATAGCTGAATCTGATGAAGAATTCAACTTATCAGATGATAGTGATTCTCAGGAAACCATGGAATTAAAAGTCGGCCATGATTTCATCACCCAATTAGACAATGCCTTTGGTGATCCAAATTTTTGGCTCCCTGATGGCTTCGAACCTATTATCGAAGTGCCGGTTTCTTTGGGTAGACAATTACATGCTCTTTACTTGGAATCACTCTTCAAACAAATCGATATGCAAAGTATTCTAATGGAGCAGATGTTAAAAGAAGATGAAGAGTTTGCGAAAAAACTCCAAAATCAGGAATTTAGAGAATTAGAAGATGAAACTCCTAATCTTAAAGAGATCATGAATGATCAAAAGGTTTTAAGTAAGCAGCAAAAGATGATAGATGAGTGGAAGAATTTAACACCTGATGATTTGGCATACAGAATGACCATACAAAAGCTGACAAGTAATTTTCCGAAAACTGATCGGGAAACTTTGGTTGAAATCTTAGCAGCGCACAATAACTGTTATAAGGAAACTGTTGAAGCGCTGATTTCTTCAGGATTGGTACTGGCAGATGAAGTCGATATCACTGCCCCAGTTAGTGATATGTTATTGATGGATATGAAGGTCTCCCAAGAAGCTGTAATGACGGTGGGTACATAAGTAATTATTTATTTATTTATTAGAGATTATAAGAATTAGGTAAAGTTACCCTAGTTCTAAAGTATGTGAGAGGGATTATAATTTACATTCACATTTTTACTGTCTGTATTAGCATTTTGTTTTCTTTACACATTATAGGAAGATACAAATATTGATCAAAAATCCGCATCTGAACTCAGAGACGAGGCACGCAGTTTCTTACGTAAACGTCAAGAACTTTTAGAAAAAGCCAATGGCTATTACGCAAGAGGAATGTTTCCTGTCGCTTTGTTTTATTCTGAATTGGCACGAAAGCAAACTTATCTCTGTGAAAAGTATAATAATTTAGCAGCCGAAGCATTTCTTTCAGATCACTTTCACCATAACAATCATTACAACACAATTGATTTGCATTATTTGTATGTAGCGGAGGCTATTGAGGCTTTAGATCGTTTCTTAGATAACAATATAATGTTGTTAATTAATGAAAATAAAAAACCCTTTGAGGATTTACACATTATAACAGGAAGGGGGAAGAATAGTCGGTATGGAAAACCTCGTATTAAGCCTGCAGTGTTGAAGCGTTTACAAGAAAGGGATATCAAGTGAGTCAAACTACAATTTTGAACATATTTTGATAATATTGTATACCTAAAATCTCAGAGCACAATGGTAATTTTTTAATAATTTAATTTACAGAAAAGTAAACAACTAATTGAATATTTATAACATTATTACATAAAATAAAATAAAAATGTGCTGAAAATTTTGAATACTATTATTATTTTATTTATATGCAGTACATTTTAATATAATTTATAGGATGGAGAAAGTTAATTCTGGGTTAATACGTGCAAGAATATCCAGGAATACAAAAATGACGACCAGCTTATAAGTGACTTGTAAGTACATTCTACAGAAGTCCAATGTGCCTTTGAATATTTTGACATTCCTAGTTTTATGGGAAATTTTATAATATTATGTTAAGCATTAATTAAGTTTTGAAATTTTTTATACATACATGGGTAAAATAATATTGTTTTTTAAATAAATTTTTCTGATAGAATTGTTTTGTTTATATATATACAACATCTTTATTCCAGCAACTTACAAATATTTACAATAATACATATATACAGTATGATTGGTGTTAGTCCGTCAGTGTCAGGGCTATCGACCGTAAGTCTTTTTGACCAGTTTTAAATGTAAAAAAAAATATGTATAAAACTATGACTATGTTTTGTTTATTATGTTTAAAAATTGAAATAAAAAAATACAAGTAAATAAAAGTCCTTAAGGAAATACATCTATATTAATACAAAGCTTACAAGGATTTGAATTATCAAAATTTGAGGCGTTTTGCTTCAGGCAATTTTTTCCTTTCACCAGAAGCATTTCGTTTAGAAACAATGTTTGACGATGAATGAAATGGCTTTTGCACTGAGGTTTCGTTGATTACTTCTTGGTTTAATAAATTACTAAAACAAACCATATATAAAAATGCTGTATCAAATTTTATGTTTTAAAAAAGTGGGTTTAAAATTCATCAAATTTAATGTGGAAACTTGATAATATATGTATATGTCTTACAAAAATAAGACAATATTTTAAATTAGTCCCAATTTTACATTTAAAATATTATATACACTTATATTTAATCACTTGGTTATTTATAAAACCTCACCTCGTTGTATTCCTGAAACTGTCGGTAACCCTACAGTGATAGTTTTTCTTTGTAGTATGTTTAAAATTCTTAATCAGATATTTTAAACCTGGATTCATAGGTGTTTTCCCTATTTTCTGCAAATCTCCATTTGTTGGATTTAAAAGTTTGATGGTTGTAGTTGATTCAAGTATGGATTTAGCCTTGTCGGGATTAAAGAAGCTCTTTAATGAGTTGCTTTGGAACTGCAATACAAAGAAGAATTATATAGTTACAAACACAATGGTAATATTTTGCTTTAAGCTTAATAGGTCAACATTAAATTCAGAAATTTTAATTGTGTAGTTTATTTACATAGGTAGGAATATTCTGTGTAACTATTTTCACATATAATTCTACAACCCAAATCTTCAAATCATTAATTGTTCATCCATACTTTTATATATCAATCATTCCTAGTAAAACTAGCTACACATTTTACACTTTTAAATAAGACTTTTATTTCAACCTTATTGAATTCTTTCTTCATCCTTATGTTTACAGTATTCATAGTGTTTGTCATATCACCACCTTCGTGATTGATAAAGGTTTTGTTATACTTTCTCATTTTTTCTTCATCCCTAAAAAGCAACATGAATCAAATTGAAAATAGGTTTCCATTTGATTTAAATCCAATATTACTATAAAAAATGTTAAATACATTTTTAAGTAGAGACTTCGTTACATTTTACCTCAAGTTTGCAAAGTACTTATGCTGTAATACTCGACGAGCGTTACTTCTGAGATCTGGATCATATTGTAACATCAGCTTCAAAATAGTCTGACCATCATTACTGAACTGATTAATCAATGGAGACAGTCCAGTTCCAATTTGACGAGTGAAGTTTGTAAAGTTCTTGGACCTAAAATAATTAATAACTTGTATCGATTAGAGTTATCTTAGTTTATATCATTATGGATTTCTATCATAAGAATTGATTTATAATTATCTAAATAACAGACTTCTTTATTTGCAGCCTAACATTTAGTCTTTATGGTGTGAATTCATTATTGCAATATCAAACCATACTGATGTAAGTTCACATTGATAATGATCATCTGAAATAATAGCTGATGAGAAAGTGTTGATATGGAGAGTGTCTACTTCCACACCAACACTTTTCACAGAAGATAACTAAATCAAATACAATTCAATTTAAGTAAAGCTGTTAAAATTATAACTGTTGAAGAAGAATTAGTAGAGGTAGTGTTTAAAATTTTTATATCCCATTTTAAAGTACTTCGTTAAGAAAGAATTATAGACTACGTGTGGAACTGGGGATTAAAGAATGGTATATTTTTACATAACTACCTTGACTTCAGTTTGCCTAATATACGTGTTGTAGGAGTACCTAATACAGCATGTATTTTCGCTAACTGGTCAATCTCATTCGTTCCTGGAAATAGTGGTTTCGTGCTGAAACATTTTTATTTACAATTTATACTAAATCGGTATTAAATTTCAGCATACGTCAATAATTCATAGAAGACACATCCAGTAGCCCATATATCCATTTTCGGACCATAGTGGCCAATGGTAAGTAAACATTCTGGAGATCTGTACCATCTGGTAGATATATATTCTGTATAAGGATGCTTACTGTAAATTCCTCTTATTGATCCCAAATCTGCAATTTTTATCTGCTCTTGTTGCTTTATAAACAAAAATAAAACATAAATATTACAATTAAGTAGCAAAAATTGTAATGATTGCTATTAATAGACATTATTTTTTGTATAATAAATATGCACCTACTATAATCTAAACTTAAAGACTCAATTAGCATTTGAACAAGTAATTTACCTTTGGTAGAATTCGAACAAGCACGTTTTCTGGTTTAATGTCTCTGTGGAATAAACCATGCCTGTGCAGATATTCCAAACCTTTTAACATCTGGTATAAATAATACTTGACTTTATTTTCTGGAATACAACTGCATCCTTAACCATAAACAAATATACTAAAACCTCCCACCCATTACTCACTTACCGTTTTTTACTCTTCATGAACTCATAAATGCTCATATCCATCAACTCAAAAATAAATACCAATTTGTTAGATGTCTTCTCGCTGAGAAAACAGTCTGATTAATTTAATTACACTTCATATACAGTTATGTATCTTACAAAAAGTACTCATGCATGTACAAAACGTTAGGGTGCCGACTTAATTTTTGCATGGCAATGATTTCCGCACAATATAACACATCATTGGTACTGTAAAGATATAAGATATCATTGGTACTATAAAGATATAAGATCAAAAGTTTTATATATTTGTTAAAAAATTAATATATTTTACGTGTAAAGTTGGGGAATTACAAACATATTTGGGATATAAATGAGTTTTTTAATATAAATTAATTTAATACCCAAAACTAAGGCATTGTGGTAAATAATTAATTATAAAAAATGTTACAATTTTTATTAAATGAATCAAAATACATGGCAAATATTTTCATGGTAGTAATTAAAAATACAGGATTTTATTAAAATATGTTATAAGGAAATAATGGTTCTTATTACTTCAAATATTTTGGTTAAATTTCACAACTTACTTTTCAAAACTTCTCCTGAGTATCTTCGCCGCGTACAAATCTTTTGTATTGCGGTCTTCACATTTCAGCACCTCAGAAAACGATCCCTCGCCGATCTTTTGCAAAATTTTATACTCTATCGATAAAGTTAAGTTTCGAATTGTGTTTGAGCAACGGATTGCAGTTTACTTACTGGAAATGAATGTGGACATTGTATTTAATGAATTTGGAACAGTGCGATTCTACAAATTTGGATTCAGATGCCTTTAATCTCATCTCATACCGACGAAGTGTCTATTTGAAAACATTATTGTCAAATACGTCAAATTGATAGTTTTGTTACAATTTCAGCCTGGCTGCATTGATCTTTGGATTATGGTCTTAAACAATAAATTCCTAACAATAAAACATTACTAAACCCAATATTCCAGGAATTATGGTACTAGCTAACACTAGTTCGGCCGCACCACCGGCGTTTTTAGTACTTATATACATTTTTTTTCAATTTCTAATTATATTAAATTTTAAAGATATTCGCTTACAAAGGATACAATACATATACAGGGTGAGTTTTTTTCGATGTTCTCTATAGGGATCTCGGAAACTATAAGAGATAGAGAAACGGTTAAATGGGGAAAGAAGTGTAGATTTACGAGATGAATAAAATTCCACTTTCAAAGTTTTCAAAAAAGTCAAGGGTAACTAGATATTTTGAAAAAAGTAAAAAGTGTCAATTTTTTCAAATCAATATATCTCGGTTATTATAATAGATAGAAAAAAACTGTAAAGAACAAAGTTTTAGATAATTGTTTTACTTTCATCTTTTTCATGGCTACCCATTTTTTATTTATAATAAAATTTAAAATGACTATAACTCACTTATTTTTAGAAATAACTATGTCGTATGTCATATTGGATTAAAGAGAAAAAAATTACCGTTTGAATGAGGCCATAGCCAACTATGGTTTCCATTTAAAAAAATGTAAGTTTGCATCATATCTCGGAAAATAGTGGCGATAAAAATTTTCTGATTATTTTTTATTAATCTACATAAAATTATCTAAAACTTTGTCCTTTACAGTTTTTTTCTATCTGTTATAATCACCGAGATATATTGATTTGAAAAAATTGACACTTTTTACTTTTTTCAAAATATCTAGTTACCCTTGACTTTTTTGAAAACTTTGATAGTGGAATTTTATTCGTCTCGTAAATCTACACTTCTTTCCCCATTTAACCGTTTCTCTATCTCTTATAGTTTCCGAGATCCCCATAGAGAACATCGAAAAAAACTCACCCTGTATATTTAGAAAATGGGCATTCAATTTACTTTCAAGGTACTTTTTCAGATTTTAGTATATTTACAGTTGAGGCATTTGAATGGTGTCAAAAATCATCAAGATGAAGCCTATCAATACTATAACATACTAGAGTGAACTATATTTTGCCAAAACCAGTCTGATGGTTTGGCAATCTTTTGTTTTTTTTTTAGAGAATAACAAGAAGAAAGTTGGAAAAATGTTCATTGCTCTTTTTTGTTTTTATTTATTAAAATTTAATGATCAATATTTCTGGATTTGGATTTTTAAAATAAATTACACAATCATTTAAAAATGCAAAATTTTAACCACAATAAGAATCTTACTAAGACTACAAAATCCACGCCTGATATTAAATTATAAAAATTCAATAAACTTTGATATATTGGACAGGAAAGAAGTTGTCTCATTTTGTATTTTACTATGTATATTACTATTTTCGGACTTATACAGAATTCTGCATTAGACCATAAACTTACGGAAACATATTGAATGCTTCAACATTGTCGTACAATTCCCTAAGTAAATGATTTTTTTACATAATTATCTTATGTTGATTGTAATGTGTTTCGATAGTTGCAACATTAACCTCCCTTTCCTATGCTCTACTACAATAGTTGAATGATTGAATTTTAAAACTAAAACTGACAAGGGAAATTTTTGGTTGTCAAAATTATGAAGAAAAATGGAAAATCTGAGAGAATCATTAGAAAAAGTAAGCAAAATACACAAAGAACAGTTGATACATAAATAGGGAAAATAATGCCGGTGTTACCTTTAGGATTAATATTAAAATATATTAATCTTATATTTTATAATTTCTCTTGTAGGATTTCTGTACATGGTATTTTTTATAATAACTTTCTATTTCATTATAGGTTTTACTTATTCTGAATAATCTTGTAGGTAACAATACATATTTATTATCACCTATTTATAGGTTCCAAGGAAATCTGTGGGGTTTCTAGAGGATAAAATTGTAGAACTGGAACATAGATTAGAGCAGGCTAACCATAATGTTCATAATAAGGAGTATTTAATAAAGGCACAAGTCGAACAACTGAAAAAACTTGAAGAAATGCATATACAATCTTTGGATGAAATTGAATTATTAAATTGTATAAACAGAAAAACGATACAAGATTTAGAATATACAAGAACTTTATTAACAAAGGTAATTAATAAACAATTAGTTATAGTGTTAAATTCTGATCATTCAAATCAAAGAGATAATAACATGTGGTTTTACAGGATGACTATAATAAAATTTGGATTTTTTAATTATAATTATTTTTTATTATTTGTTTTTAGTATGAAATGAAAAATAAAGAAGTAACAGATTTTGAATGTCAAACTAATTTTAAGTATGTTAAACATTATTGTTTTAATAAACAATTAATTGTTACACATTTTAGAAATCAAGAAACACCGACGTTCATTTCAACAAATTTCAAAACCTTTTTAAAACAGCAGGAACATATGTTAAAAATAGTATTCAATATCTTTAACAGATTAAGGAAATCTCATACCAAATATGATTTGTTAACTTCAAATAAAATGAAATTAGTGGTAGATGTATTAAATACAGAAATAAATACTCTGTCCATTGGAATCGAACAATTTCAACAAATGCCTAAAGACACTTGTCATGTATCAGAGAAAAATGTTAATAATACTCCTTCCATTCATAAATGCTCTGACGTTCCTACAATTGAATGTTCTTTTAATGACATTAGAGGAAATAAAAGTATTTATAATTTTAATAATTCGTGTGTTTTATCGCCTGTTCCCGAGAAGCAGGAATGCGATGAGCAGGTTACTTTGTTGGAGGATGAATGTGAATTATTGAGGAAAAGTTTGGATAAAATGAAGAAGAGTTTTTTAATTAATATGAACGAGTTGAGCGACGCAAAGTTAATAATATCAAAATTTGATAAAGATCTTGGACAGAGTAGATTGGAGAATGAGATGCTTAAGAACCAATTGGTATATTATAAGCATCAGATTACTATGCTCATTATGAAAATAGACGATGCAATGAGAAATGTGAGTAAAACAATTGTGTATAAAGATAATAATATACCATTGCAAATTGTATATAATTTTATTTGTTATATTGCCAATGATCTTTTTCATTATATAAAATCTAAATATACACTCAATTCATTTATTCAAATTATTTTTAAATTTTTTCTTTTAATAATCATTTAAATAAACAAATTCAATTAATTTACTTATTAAAAAATATGTATATATTTTATATTAATTGTTTTAGGTAAACTCTCATGACGACACTGAATTAAAAGCCCCTGTTACCCATCCCAAGACAACTCAAAGTTCAGAAAACGTCAATATCAATGATTACTTTACAAATTTTTTAGAGATAGTAAACAAAATAAAAAGCGAGAAAGACGTTTTGTATAATACATTAATAGAACACCAAAAGAATTATCAAGACAACCTAAATGAATTAATTGACCAGAACAATACACTCAAAAAGAAAATTAGCAAATTAACACAAAGAGTACTAAACAATAATAATCTTAGTATAGAGTACACAAACTTTACAACAATATTTGAAAACGACACTAAAGAAATTATGGAAGATATCACAAATAAAGCAAAATATAAGGAACTCAATAAAATAAAAGAGTGTGACCAAAACAAAAATGAAAAGGAAATATGCACTGAAGAAATAAATACATTATTATCTTTATTCAACATTAAAGCAAAAATTGATTGTAATTTTACAGGAGATATATTTAAAAACAACCTCAAACATGTTTGTAGTCTGTTGGCTGGTGAATATAAGGAATTGGTAAGATTACGTACCAGTTATCATGAATATATCAAAACCATGAAAGCTTTTGTGAGAGACATAATCCAATTAATGGTTTCCTTAGGCTACAAAGATGTTTCATGTTACGATTTCACTGATAAAAACATGGCACATCAGATAGAAATCATATGTACAAAAATTAAGGCTTGGCATATTGAACAAATCGAACAGCAACATAATTTATTGAAGGAAATTAGTAATTTGAAGCAGAGTGGAAAATTAGTTTACTGTGTAGAAAGTAACACTACTATCATTTTAGACTTATTTGCGCGCGAAATCAATAATTGGCTAAATCAGTTAAAAAACAGTAATATCTCCTTAGATTTTGATCGCATGGAAACGATAGATCAGCAAATAAGGGAAGCATTCACAAAACTTCAAATGGCAGTTAATAATCAAATTAATGATTTAAAAGCAGAAAATTTTGAGTTGATAAAGTTAAATAAAAACATCACCAAAGAGATTGAGGTCTTAAAAAATAATTCGAATATGGAGGTAATAAAAGAAATACTTCAGATAATGGATGTTTTTGTTGATAGTGAGGGAATAAAAATTAAACCTGAATATACCATCCATAATGTAAAAGATATTTGTTGCCAAATTAAAGCTTGCTATTTAAATAATACGGACATGTTGAAACTTCAGAAAGAAAACTTGTTGAAAGAAAATAATTGTTTAATAAAGGAAATTGAAATTTTGCGTTTTGAAGAATTTAGTCAGGATGATATAAATGAATTAATTACCTTGACTAAATGTAGTAAAGTTTTGTTACAGGGTAACTCTAAAAAAGCAAGCTTGAAAAGTATTTATCGAGAAATTCAAGCACGTTTTGAGAATGAAGTCCAAAAAAATCAAATAATAAAACAACAGCTAGAAGAAATAAAATCCATATATAATGAGTTACGAGAGGTAAAAGAGAAATTTCAAAAGGAGCATTGTGCAATTGAACAAACCTCAACCAAACTTAATGGTCTAAAGTCCATACTTGAAGAACCTTGCTTATATGGAGACAGCTTTGCTGAACAAATTAAAATCATTTGCACAAAGTTTATAAGGCAAATTAAAATGTTAATGCAAATTAACAATGAAGAAGATGAAAATTCTAATCAAATTGACGATTTTTGCAATAGTATTTGCGAGTTTTTTTACAAAAATATAAATGAGAAATTAGGAAATAAGTCGTTACCTCAAATTGAAATGTTACAGAACACAGTGAATATGTTAATAAGAGAAAAAGAATCATTAAAGGAAGATAGGTACTTGAAAGAAAAATGTCTATGTGAGTTAAATGAAATAATTAGATTGGTAATTCCCTCAAAAGAATATATAGAAGATATTGAAAAAATTAATTCAGTTTGTAAACAAATTAAAATTGTTTTGATGCAGAAATTGCAGATTGAACAAACCTGCAAAATATGTTTTGAAACTCTTATTAAGGCTATTAGTCAATTTGTATCATTTCCAGTATTCCCAACTTTATTATTTAGTGATGATAATAACTCAAAAGAACAACTTGTAAAGGCGTTTACTGCATTAGAAAATATAATTATTACGGAATTAAAATTAAAAGACTCGGAGGTAATGAAAGCTAAAGAAGAAAGGAAGAAGGAGTTGGATAATGCTACATATAGCAACAATAAAGAAGAAAATTCAGAACTTATAATTTTGAAATCTTTAGAGAGGATACAATCTTTAGAAAACCATAGTGATATTTGTTCTGAAAACAAATGTGTCCTATTAAAAGAAAGTGTAAATAAAATTAAGGAGAACGCCTTGTTAGCAATATCTTTGCATGAGAAGTATATTGATCTCATAGAAAAGTATTATAAACAAAATTCAGAATTAGAGAAACAAAATGAATACATAAAGAAGCACATTTGCATTATAAGAGATTATAAGAGTAAACTTAAAGATAAAGAGAAAACTGTTGCAGATTTACGTAGGGAAATTGTGCAACAAAATGAATCGATAAATATGATGACTTGTAAAATAGAGGAAAAGAATAAACAATTAAATAATGATAAATTGGAAAAGATAGTGTGTGAAAATGAAATGTTACATAAGGAAATTGATAGTTTAAAATGTACAAAGCTTAATATAGAAAGGAATGTGGAGGAATGTAATGAAGAAATACGAAATATGAATACAAGGATACTTGAACTGGTTAAGGAAAATCATATACTAACTGAGGAAGTGCTTCAAATGGAAGAAAGAATTAAAAAAGAAGTGCAGGAGAAAGCTTTCTATGTAGAAGAACTCAAGAAAATGCAAAATGATTATTCTAATAAATATTCACAAAAAGGAGATTTTGAAAAGTTATACAGAAAGCAAGAGGAATATATATTTAGAATAGTTGAGGAGAAAGAATGTTATAAACGGAAATTAGACACACTTAAACAATTGCACGAGCAATTTCAAGTTGAAAGTGATCAGTTACACCATACAATTAATATTTATAAAATTGAAAACGTACAATTGAATTCCGAGATTTCACAATTAAAAGAAGAAATTAAAACATTTCAGCAACAAAATAAAATTTTAAATGACAGTGCAATGATACAAGTCATGACTGAATGTTCTAAATTTAAAACTAAATTAAGCAGTTTAAATGAAAACCTAAATAAATCTCTCAATAATCACTCAGAATATAAAAACGAATTTGAGTTGTTATTGAAGGACTTCAGCATGTGCAATGATGTACTAACTGTATTTAATACTATACTTGGAAAAGAGGATATTCAGGAACAGATTGTTTTATTGCATGGTTTTACAAATGAATGTGATACACATGTAAGAAAATTACTCAAACAAAAGCTAGACGCTTATAAGTTGCTTGAAATGTTGATTGACAAAACTGAGTATTTGGAAACAGAAGTTAACAATTGTGATAGCATAACATCAGCAGTTAGTGCTGCTCGGTCCACTATTGAAACATTTTTCAGTAACCTAAGTAAGCAGGATGAAAGGTGGGTTTATAAAAATTCACACATTGTTCTTTATGGATGATTTTCAGGTATAATGAAACCAGCTGCGAGATTACTAATAACAACCTCATTTTAAAAGATAAGTTGAAGGATTTGGAGGAGAAAAAAAATTCGCTGAAGACATCTTTGCAGGATTTAACACAAAGAGGTTTATTTTAATTGATGATTATTTATACCTGTTCAATATAAGCTTAGATTAAAAGCTTACATTGATCAGGTAAATTGATTATTATTATTTCCATTCTAGCAAATAATGCCAATCAGATTTCTCTTTCCAATAAGACAATATAAAATCAAATGTAGAGTTTATATATATATTCAATGATCATTTCTACCCGCATGGTTGTAGGGTTCAGTTTAAAAACCAATAAATCAATATGTTATTCAGAAAGTCATTACTTGAATCGAAAGTAGTATACGAGGGTTGGGGCAAAAGTCATGGCAACTATTTTTTTTCTTGAAGATACCAGTCCGGTTGGAAAATGTGACATATACAGACGAAAGGACAAAGTCTTAACTACATGTGTGGACAATGAATAGCACTGAAATATCCTAACACACTAATTTATTATGGTAGTATACAGGGAAATATGGCCTTCACCGTGCAAAAGAATGATAACACAGTACACATAAAGTTGACATGACAAACCTGCCACAGTACTGCAGGGACTTCCTGGTGCGACAGGTTCGACGTGGCGTTAGGGATAAACGGTTTGCAACACGAGAGGACATTGCTAATGCTGTGCGCCAACAAATTACCCGATTCACACATGGTGCGGCAAATGCAGAGGCTGATGGTATTCGGCGACTCCCACATCGTTGGCAGCTTGTGGAGACACTAGCAGGGGACTACATTGAGGGTCTTTAGGCCCAGGTTTGTCATGTTAACTTTATGTGTACTGTGTTATTATTCTTTTGCACGGTGAAGGCTATATTGCCCAGTATACTACCGTAATAAATTAGTGTGTTACGATATTTCAGTGCTATTCATTGTCCACACATGTAGTTAAGACCTTGTCCTTTCGTCTGTATATGTCACATTTTCCAACTGGACTGATATCTTCAAGAAAAAATATAGTTGCCATGACTTTTGCCCCAACCCTCGTAGATTATTTATGTTAAACTTATTGTATTTATATACACTTTTTTAATCAATTTATTTTATTTGCTTCCAGACAAAAATGCACAAATTGAGACCCTGAAAGCATCATCTTCTGTGTAAAGCAGTTGCATAGTTTATATTTTTTTCTAGTCATAATAAATATTTTCACTTATTAAATTTTTTTACAATTACAGCTATGTAATAATGGCGTGGTTATATATCTTGTAGGGTAAGTATTTTTCTCAATCAATAAGTTTTATTAAAATTTAAACAAAGTACTTATTATTATTTATATTATCTCTTTTTATTCTATTTGTAATTTGGCCTTTGACTAAGGTGAGCTGATAATAATAAAATAAAATAAAAATTTTTTTGGAGTATAGGTATGTTTTGTATATTTAATAAACATTAAAATAAATCTCTTTAAATGTAACTAATCATTCTGTATTAACAGTAGGCAAAAATTTGGAAGAAATTACACTTTTTAATTTGTTCCGAATACCAACAGAATTGTTATTTAGAGATTTCAAAGAGGTCAGGGCGTTCTGGAGGGTTATTTGAGATTTGAGTAATTGCTGTTCTATTGTATTTAGAACATCGCCAGCTTCTGTCACAGTTTTTTGTACAAAGGATTCCATCTCCCTATGTATTTCTTTATTACTTTCCTCTGAAAATGAAAACTCTTATTATTTCGGTGGGAGTTTATTGAATTATAATAAACAACATACTTAACTTTTTGTGCAAAAGGGAATCATTATTATCAATCCTTGAGTCTTGCATTGGAGAATTTATGTTGTTTGTTAATACAGATGTTGCACTACTAATGCTTTGATTGAATTCTAAAAACAAAAAAGTAAATGAAATTTGATTAAATAAACATTAAATTCCATTAAGTGGTTGTACAAAATAAATTAAAAATACAAAATGATTTACAACAATGAGCCTAGCCTTATTAAGACTACAAAATAAATTACTTGTTGAAACAACTTTTTTTTTAGTTTTAAGTGTATTTGGGGTAATAATATGAAAACACGCCGGTGGTGGCACACTCAGTTATGCCCCCGAACTGACTTACAGCAATGTTGGTTCGGGTTAGTAGTTGGATGGGTGACCAGTACCATTCACCATTGGGATACAATTAATGGTGCTTTAGAGTGATCCTTTAAAGTAAGAAGCTCATTTACACACACGCGTGGTCGATAGCCAAACACTATTACTGCTACTAATGTGAAAAATACGTGCATTTACAAATATGTATATGTAAAAATTATATTTGAAATCTGCAAATAAACATTAAATACAGTTTTATTATTAAATTAATTGTAAAAACAAGCAAAATAATAATTAAACTTCGGGTCAGCAGTTGGATGGGTGACTGGTACCATTCACCATTGGGATGCAATTAATGGTGTTTTAGAGAGACGGGGGCGATCCCTTAAAGTAACAAGCTCATTTACACACGCAAATATACACAAATGACACATGGCAAAAGGACTACGTTGTCGATAGCCAAAAACACTACTACTAGCAATAATTAAAATTAAAAACTTATTAAGGAGTAAGTGGCAACTGACACAATAATAAAGTCATATGAACAAAGGGGCTGAATTTTACCTCAAATGAATTTTCTTTAATTAACATGCTTAACTATATAAATGTTAATACTGTAATAAGTTACTAATATAATACACTAATAATAAAAATAATTACATTTATAATATACATATAATATAATATAAATTTAATATAAAACTGAAAGTAAGTGCTGTAATCTTATATTTAAATTTCCTTATAATACACACCGTATTCAGATTCTGAGTCCTCTCCAGTAATAATTTCACCTTGTATTGATGTTGGCATTCGCAGTGGCTGAATAATATATGAATAAGTAGAGTATTAACTAATCAGCTTTATCTCAATTATTTACCGAAGGTTTAGGTGGGTGATTGTCATCTTCACTATCGGTTTCTGAGGCTTCTCCGCTTACTATGACAGATTTAGTAGTCATATTGCTTTTAAATAGTATCTAGTACTTTGTATAATTTTATGGAAATATAGGTTAAAACTCGTTTTGTATATTAAAATTAACAATAGGCAACTTTACATACATAGTTACTTTCCCTATATAGAACCTACATATTCTATATAGGGAAAGTATTGTTTTTGTGTATGAAAATGTCTGTGAGCGCTGTATCTTAAAAACGAATAATCAGTTTAAGATCTTTAAACTTAAGGTTTTATCATTAAAAACTGGAACTAAAAAGCCTTTAGTAAATATTCATAAACCGAAAGTGGATGTTTACTCGAAGTGTTTTTTTTTTTCTCAATATTTTTCTAAATTTGAAAAATATTAAAAAACTTTTCAAACAAAAGTTAATGAGAATGAGAAACAGAGCAAGTTTTTTTAAAACATGTTTTTCATAAAGTGCTTAACTTTCGAGAAAAAAATAAAAAATTAATAATTTTGACATTTTTTGGCTATTGGCAATAAACTATAGGAGTTACATGAAATTTATACACGTTGTCCCCTGAAATTTTGAATATGAGTAATGTAATTTGTATTATATTTCGATTATTATTATTGGTTGCTATGGTTTTTGCTGCAATATGCATGTCAATTTGACACTTTGAAGCTATCTTAACAGGAATTTTATGATCATTTAGGATATTGTTTAATTCAACGAGGAGATGTTTTCGAACATTTAATAAGATGAACATTGCAGTTATTTGTTATTCGTCACGTCAGCATTGTGTCTGTAAGAATAGTAATATTAAAATAACGTGTAAATATGTTTCATTTTGATTCCCTATTTTATCACAAATTAGAAATTACTGATTATTTCCCGTTGGTCAATCCATTAAAATATGTGACAAGCGTGGTAACTAAGCAACGAGTAATGCATTAAAATGCCCGTATTCAAAATTTCAGGGGACAACGTGTATATCAAGTGATTGTAAATAATCAAAATTGAGCAAATTATAATGTATAGCCTTTTTGTGTAAACCTTATAGTTTACAAAAACATTTCGTAAATCTATAAAACAAATCACTTTTCGAAACAACTACTTCTCTGTCTAATACTCGACAGACATTGATGATACAAAAGTAATTTGCTTGTTACAAATAGCAAGGCTATCAAAGCAACACTAGATTAAACATATTTATTTCTGTAAAATATACTAAAAATGGTTGAACTTACGTTAAATAGTTTGTGAGTGGAACAAGAAATGAATTTAGTTTCATACTTTATTTCATTTAGGTTGATGTAATTAAAATAAATTAGCAAAAGTAATTAAATAATTTAACACTCAAGTTTATAACCATCTACGTGTCTGCAGGTGTTTTAATCTCTTCAGCACAGCTTTATTATAAAATTGATTTTAAATACAAATAAAAACATTTACTAAAATAAATATAATGAAATGTAAATAACTTACTAATTCAGACCTTCAATTGATATTTCAATATTTCATTTTTACATGTCTGAGTAAGTTATTTACATTTGATTATATTTATTTTAGTAAATGTTTTTATTTGTATTTAAAATCAATTTTATAATAAAGCTGTACTGAAGAAATTGAAACACCTGCAGACACGCAGATGGTTATAAACTTGAGTGTTAAATTATTTAATTACTTTTGCTAATTTATTTTAATGTACATTAAACCATCTTTAGTTTATTTTACAGAAATAAATATGTTCAAACTAGTGTTGCTTTGATAGCCTTGTAGTTGTTTTAAAAAGTGATTTGTTTTGTAGTCTTAATAACTCATTTTTTTGTAGATTTACGAAATGTTTTCATGTTTTTTCCAAGTATTAATTTAAATAGAATCAATGATTTCTTAGTAATGATAAAAATAAATAAATAAAATTCTTTTTATTTCTGATACAAAAACTATTTTTAAAAGAAAAAACAATAATTACACTATTCATATAAAGACGTGATGACCTTAATCTCTCAACATTTTAATTAAATTATTCTCTATTAGGAAAAAGCATTTAAAATTGGTTGATTATTAAGAACAGTAAAGATAAAATTGACCATGGGTAATATGTATTTTTATTTTTTTAAATAATAATAAAGTAATAACACCTTGGTAATGTAATAATTTAAATACACATTGAACGATATGATGTATTTTAATACATGAAATAATATTTATTTAAAAACCTTACTTTCTAAATGTTACAAAAATAAACAATAATAACGTAAATATATAAATCATTTCGTAAGTCAATAAATTTTGCAGTCTTCAATTTTGTTATCGATACCTTATCCATAATTGTATGATGAGAGACCCTTCTTCTGAATAGCAACTGAAACAGCAGCATTGAGGAAGTCGGTGTCTTCCAACTGATCAACAGTATCTATTTTGCTGTTTGTAGCCTGGTCAGGAACAGATTGCTGGTCTTCATGGCACTCGTAATGGCTTGCTTCTCCAGGGTCTTCATTAACTGGACACTCACGCATGCCGGATTGCAGGCCGTGAGACTTTATTGCCATCATTATTCCCTCATCTTCGACTTGTTCTCCATTTTCACAATTATCCACAAAATCACTTGCATCAAATGGGGCTAGCTTCCATTGTTCAAGTAATGTGTTTATTGTATTGTCAACAAAACTCTTTGCTACCTGTCTAGCTTGCCACTTGTGCAAATATTCATCATGTTTTTTATTACTTAACTTTATTAAGGTAACGGGGGTATCATCTGAAATCGACTGTGTATTGTCTGGTAAAACTTGTTTGGATATAAACCGATCCAACTTGGACTTGGGTTGTGTCTCAATGTCACCAATATAACACTTCTTGGTACACATACTCCTTACATTGTTGTTATAGTAATTATCACTGTCCGAATCTGAATCACTACTTTCTTCCATATTACCCATTATGCGATCATTAATGGGACGTACCTTACTCTGTTTTAAATGGTATTTTCCTTTAAGTTGCCAAATGTATTTGGCTTTTTTATAGGGCCTGTTATCGTCTCCATCTATATTTCGTCCTTTTTTTGAGTTTTCTCCACCGTCTTCGTTATCCATTGCTATCCCCATATAAAGGTCACACTTATTTCACTGTGATGTCCATTTATATTGATTTCTGAATGTCCTTTGTTGTCTGAATGCGATAGAACGGTAGATGAAACATTTATAAAAAGGGTTTGATTTACGTACTGTGATGGTTTGTTGATGAAAATATCAGTTTGACATTGAAACTGTTTGTTTGCATTCGCTTACATCGTAATGGGGCTGCAGAGATAATCATATGTTTTAAAAGACTAATTCAATAAAGTGACAAAAAAAGACAGGGAGAAATCTGTATTTCGTTTGACATTGTATACGGTAGATGGCGGATAAAAATAAGGGTTTGTTTTTAAATCATACGTTTGTTGTTACAGACACAGGTAATGTAATGAAGACGGTCCGTTTCCCGAGTGGTATCGAACCTCCCTTAAAAATAAGACCTGTTTATAATGTTTATAATAGAAGATGAAAGTCTAACGGATGGCGCTAGTCACATTACAGGTTTCTAATTTGCCCTTTATCCTAGGTTGTTGTAGAGTTATGTTTACTTTTTGTGGGATGTAATCATTACAATAGTATTATTTACGATTGGCCCGATATTCGCAAAAATATTTGATACTATATTGTGTGTTCTGATTGCTATTTTATGAAAGTGCGCCTTTATTACGAGAGGGTAAAGGTAAGTAATACGTTATATTTTGTCTATTACCTATATGTGAATATTTCTAAAACAAAAAGTTATAAATTTCAATTATGTCTTTCAGAGTTAATGAATACATATTCTATTTATGTTTATAAGCTGTAAATAATAGAAAATCTCTTTTAAATTACATATTGTAAATTTATTAATAAATAACTTGAATGAAATTTTATTATTTTTGTATACTTAACCCTTATTTCATTTCTTTTCCCTATTACTATATGAATTTTAAGGTAAGTAATTATTTTTATTATTATTGTTAAATTAGTTGCCTTTTTCTACATTATTATTTGTTAGGAACTCTTATATTTAGGTAGAAATCATTCACAAGAACTTTAGTTTATTTTTCTGTTTTCATTTTGAGCAGCTTTAAATTTAATATTCAAGAAAAAATGTATATTTAAAATAAATAAGTCTTCTTTATTGCATTCTTCAATCCTCATTACTTAATTTACTAATCTTTACTGGAATTATCCAATTAATAAACTCGTTTGCGAGCAATGGACTATTTTTGTATAGACGAGTCGCAGAGAGCTGAATGTGTCTCAGGCATTTTCGTGCTAAGAACCATAAAGTATTTCTTTTGTTATTTCATCATCTCATGG
Organism: Ontholestes murinus; assembly: GCA_963969525.1. NCBI lineage: Eukaryota > Metazoa > Arthropoda > Insecta > Coleoptera > Staphylinidae > Ontholestes > Ontholestes murinus. Next base: position 36,089,405 of record OZ018388.1, read on the forward strand.
TTCAATTTAATATTCCACGCCTCACAGCACGACAACATGTAACTTTCTTTACGCCTACTGCTAAAACAAATGTTTTGTTAAGAGCCCCAATAATGCACATGAGTAGAAATGCGAACATCATATCAAATAGTTTTTAAGTTAGAAGTAGAAACAAATTATTTATAATTTATGTTATGAAATGTAATTTATGTTTTATCTTTTATAGTATAATGTACTTAATAATGTCCTCTTGTGGTTTATCTGTTGGACAATAAAGAAATATTTTTATTATTATTATTATTATTATTATCTCAGGATGATCGGGACGGAATGAAATGAAAGACGGAACTTGTGGCTGATTCCTCAAATATAGAGTGATGAGCGACTGTCAGTTTTCGGTGGCTCCACTATACTATGTTTCTTCACATTGGTGCAATTCAACAATGGCATGCATTGACTGTTTCTCTTAACCTTTTAAATGATTGTATGAGATTTATCTATTGTTTAGGCACGTTCAAAAAATGATATCACCACAGATGAAACGCTGCACTGATGAGCTGTGATACAGTGAAACACATGTTTGCAGATAGTCATAACAATTCCATGACATGGTTGGGAAACGTTAACACCACAAAAATTGTTACATAGTTTTGAATATTTTTTCAGATATCTAACTACAGTTATATAATTCAATACCATGCGGTGCTTTAGTTCGAGGAGTCGTTGTTTTAACTGTTAGTTGGTATTTGTAGTTTTACATTATAATAAATGCTCAAAATAATTAATTCTAATTATTACTTTTATTTTGATAATACTGCACCTGTAAATCAATATTTAATTGACATTAATTAATTGATTAATTAAGTAGAAATTTACACTGGCCGTAAGGCTACAGATTGATCCATAGTTGTATAACGGGAAATAACACAATGTTCAAAATTAGCCTCAAATAACTGTCTATCAAATTTCAACAACTTAAGAATAATATTAATTTGTTTTCTTTAATATTCGTACATATTTGCAAAATTTAAGGGTTAATATTAAATACATACATTTATATTGTAAAAACGTTCAAACCTTGTTTCTTCAATTTACTATTAATGAATCGAATTTTACAAATTTCATCATGTTAATTGTTCTTGGAAATTTTCTTTTTTTTGTGGTTAATTTAAAATTAATCAATGACTTGAAAATTATTTATTTTGAATTTATTTAAAAATTCTAATATTCAATTAAAATCGTTTTTTGTGACTGAAAAGATTTTTTAGTAGCTTAATTAATGTTATATATTTCCTAGAATTAAAACAAATATTTTTTTTTAATGGACTGAAAAATAGCAAAACACATTTTTATTAAATATTAAATATTTATAAGATAATATAGAAAATATAAAAAAAACCTTTATTTGGCATTCAATACAATACTTAAATTCTTATAATTATCAAAAACAAAAAATATACATATATATATAATATTCTCCCATAATCACATAACTATAATATAAATTCTCTTCCTCCGTGCTGTATTTGCTACTCCTCCCTGGCCTTTGTTTTACAATTGCTTTTAGCACCTCAATCCCATCCCCACTCGCACACATACTCGTCTTTCGACCTCTACCATTTATCTCAAGCGTTCCTTGAAACCCCATACATTCCCACATCCAGTGCTCCCATACATCCTTACCAATTCCACAAACATTTCATGTACTCTTCCCCAATCCACACCTTTCTTCCTCTTTCCTCATTCCCACACTTAAACCGTGCAAGTAGCCGTGCGTCCTCCTTGGACAATCTCGCAAAATAGCGTGGAAGGCCATTAAATACTTGGATCTCTTTATACTTAGAGCTCGAGTTGCTCTTCTCTATTCTAATTTGTCGCAACTGCAACTCGATATCCTTCGCCCTTATCGCATACTTCATCTCAAGCTTCTCCCTCAACGCTATTTTCCGATCCACCAATTGGCACGACCACCCGACTCTCTTGTACAAAGACTCTCTCTCTCATCCATCCGGCTTCTTTAGCATTCATTCGCTATTCCTTATAACAAATACCCCATGCCTCCTTTACCAATCTTTCCTCTCCTAATATACCTATCTTTCTCTCATACTTTACTACCCTCCTCGCCGACTCCCATTCCACAGATATTCTTTGGCACTCCTGCAATACCACATAACTTGGTGTTGTTCGCTCTACTCCTAATATACTTTTTAAGTATTGCAGGTGTACTTTTTTCACACCTTCATGTCCAGACACTCCCCATACTTCTGATGCATACATCATTATCGCTCTTATACAGGCATCCTACCACACTAGCTTCATGTTCATATTTCTCCCTAACACTTCTTCCCATACATTCCGCATCCTCCCCATTGCCATGCTCGCCTTCTTACATGCATACTCTATATGCATCATGTTCATATTTCCCTCTAACACTTCCTGCCATACATTCCACATCATCCCCATTGCCATTCTCGCCTTCTTACATGCAAACTCTATATGCTTAGCTCTGCCTCCGTTTTCGGAGAACATATATCCTAAATATTTAAAATAACTCACTCTCTCTAACCTCTCTTTCAACCACTTCAATTCCTCATCCTTTCTTCGACCACCCGCATTCTTACATACTATCCATTTCGTTTTCTTGACACTCGCAATCAACTCCCTTTTATTAAAATACCTCTCCAGTCTCCCTTTCATCTCATTCAATTCATTCAATCACTACCACATCATCCGCATACGCCAGGCTCCAGATCTTCCTTCTTCCCACCACTAATCCCCCCGACTGCCCCATCGCTAGAACCTTCTCCATATCCGCGACATACAGGTTGAACAGTAGTGGGCTCAAAGGGCACCCTTGTCTCACACCAAGTACCACCTTGATCCTCTCCGACTCACATTCACCTACTCTTACCTTACACCACGTCTCCTTGTACACCTCACTCACCCATTCCTTCCAAGTCTTTCGGTCTTTTGACATTTTAATTGCTTCTTGTCTTGAGATGCCTCTTTTCTCTAGTATGTTATTTATTGCCCCTTCCCATATCTTTCTTGGTCTTTCTCTTTTCTTCTTTCCTTGTACTCTTGCTTCCCTTACTTTTCTGGCTTGCGTGTTTTGTTCATTATCTGCACATTTCCTCACCATTCTAGTTGTTTCTCTTCTATGTATTCTTCTATACTCTTTACTTATAGTTTTTCTCTTATTCTTTCATTCCTCATTTTGTCCATTAGTGTGACGCCGTACGCTCCTCTTAAATACCTCATTTCTCTTAATCTGCTTTTCTGTCTTTCATTCAGTATCCATGTTTCACATCCAAATGTTAAAACTGGCCTGTATATAGCTATATATACTTTTATTTTTGTGCTCATCTTAATTTCTCTTTTATGATCACTCCTAAGTATTTGCATTGTTTCATTTGCTCTATTTCTTTGTTCCCTATTTTTATATTCATTTTCATTTCTTGTCCTGTTATTGTCATTACTTTAATTTTGTTGGTATTCAATTTCATGCCATATTTCTTCATTATCTTGTTCCATATTACTAGTTTTTCCTGAAGTTCTTCTTGCCTATTTGCTAATATCGCGATGTCATTTGCAAATGCACATTGTTGCATTTTCTTTTTTTCATGTCTCCAACATTTCGTTGTTTACTTCTTTTATTATTTGGTCCATGTATATTATAAATAATAGCGGGCTTAGACTTCCCCCCCCTCTCTCCTTGTTTGGTAATAAATTCCTCAGAAATCTTGTTTTTAACTATTATTATATTTCTTGTTTTATTATATATATATATATATATAATAGAATGGAGTAACGGGATTCAAGTAGAGACGAAATGTAGGTATCAATAAAAGATGTAGTTTTTGCTTAAGTCCTCTATATTGTTATGAACCTAGCTAACGTTTCGCACACACATGTGTGCATCTTCAGAGCCTAAAAATGTTTTTTTTTTATAGTACAGAATTTACATTTATAATCACAATAATAAATAGTAATAAAATCACAAAATAGTTTATACAAATAATTATGGACGCATTGAGAAAATCCTACATCATAACGTCCGTGAATTCTTGCCGTTCATATACGTATATATATTGTGTTACCCTTATCAGTTTGATGTTGACTCCCATGTTCCTTAGGCTTTCCCAAAATGTTCGTTTTGGCACTTTGTCTAATGCTTTTTCCATGTTTAGTTAAGCTATAAATATTGATTTCAGTGTTTCCAATGCTCTATTAATTAATGTAAATATATGGACATATGCACTTCTCCTTGGCCTAAAACCGCTCTGTGATTCTGATATTTTCTTTTCTACTATGTATTTGTCTTAACCTTTATTTCTATATTTTTCTCATATATTTTTGTACTTGTACCAATTAGTTTGATTCCTCTGTAATTGTTGCATTCTGTTTTGCTCCCAGTTTTGTAAATGGGCACTATCATTCCTACTTTTCACTCCTTTGCTATTTTTTTTTCTTTCCACACTATTTTGATCAGTTTCCATAGCTTATTCTTTCCCCTTATTCTCATATTCTTAATCGTTATATCTGTTATTTTCTCTACTCATGATGCTTTTAGAATCTTTAGTTCTTTGATTGCATCTTCTACTTCTTGTTCTGTTATTTCATTTTGAGGGTATTCTGTACCTTGCTGTATCATCTGCATCTTGGTTTGGTATGTCTTCCATCTTTCCATTGTTTCTGTCCCCGTCATAAGTAGTCTTCCTGCTTCATCTTTTATTCTTATATACTCATCTTTTTTGACATTTCTTAGGTTCTTTAATGTCTGTAGAATATCTTCTGGTTTGTCTTTGCATTTTCTTCAATCTTGTTTCCAAATTTTTCCCACGTCCTTTGTTTTTCAGTCAATATCATTTTCTTTACTTTAATTCTCTCTCTCTTTCTTGTATTCATCATAGCTGCTTTGTGATCTCGTGCTCAGTTATTTCTGCCATTTTTCTTTCTTAATTTTAATTTGCTCTTTAATTTCCATTGTCCCATTGTTTGCTTCTTGAACTTGTTTTTTTTTGTTTGTCCCACATACTCGTTTAGCTGCCTTTATTATTATTGTCTTTAGTGATTCCCATTCCTCGTCTAAACTTTGCGTATTTACTTCTATTAGCTCACTTATTGCCTTGCTTATTTCTTCTTCATATTTCCTGGCTATATCTTCCTGTTTTAATTTGTACGCTCTTATTACTTCGTCATATAATTTTTCTTCGTCTCTATCTTTTTCTTCTTTTGCTTTTTCTTGGTATATTTCTCCTATTAGCAAATAATGGTCACTTCCTATTTCGTATCCCCTTCTAACTCTTATATCTCCTATCTTTCTTCTCTTTATCCTTGATCTCTCGCCTCTGCTTTGTTGTTCCCTTGTGTACTTATGAATTTCTTTGTGGTCAAAAACATATTAGTTATAATTAGATCTTGTTCTATGCAATAGTCTGTCATTCTTTCTCCATTATTATTTCTATGTTCTTCACCATGTCTTCCCAGAACTACCTTGTGTGTCTTGTCTTCTTTTCCTACCCGTCAATTGAAATCTCCCCTTTCGGTTTCACTGTCTCTTCTGCTAGATGTTTCCAAAATATATCTTTGTTTGCTTTAGTGACATCTTCGTTCGGTCCATACATCCCTATTATTGTTCTAGTTATATTCTCCTTTTTATTTCTTAACCTAATAACAAGCATTCTTTCGTTTATTGCTTCCCATCCATCTATTTCATCTTCATACTTTCTATGTATTAGATACGCAGTTCCTGCTGCCGCTCTTTATTCGTTCCCAACTTCAATAAAAATAATCGTATGCTCATTTTCTGTTCTTTTTGTTTCTTTTCCTTTCCTCTTCGTCTTTGTTATTATCAATAAATCTAGTTTGGCTTTTTCGAATTTTCTTTTTAGTTCTTGTTCTTTACCTTGCACGCTTCTCACGTTCCATGTTCCAATTCTCTATACGTTTCCTCTATCGTTTATATCATTTCTTAATTTTCTTTTCTTTTCAGTCTTGTTGGTTTGTCGCATTTTTGTTTTCCTAGTGTCCTTATTCCTTGTCATTGTCGTCTTTTTACTCATATTTTCTTTCATTATTGGTTTTTGATCTTGCATTAATTTCATTCTCTATTAGTGCATTCTGTGTGTTGTCCCTCACGTACTCCTTTCCGTTAAGCGTCAATTTTTTGTATCCGACCTTGGCTCTGATTCCTTTTTCTTTTTCTTCTCTTGCTATGCTCCTTATCTCCCTTTGGATTATTCTGTCTTCGAAAGTTAGATTATTTTCAAGGTATATTTGTAAATCTCTTAGTTTTATCTTTGCCTCCATAATTTCTTTTTTTTGATCGCTCGTAGCTATTTCCGCTATTATTAATTCTTGCTTTTTGCCTTCATTTATTATTGTTGCATTTTTAATTTCTATTTTAGTTTAGTTCAGAGTTTCTGAACCGCCTCTTTTATTGGATATGATATTTTTAGTCCCATTATAGCTATATTGTTCTTCCTTTTTTGTTTTACATTCCATTCATTCTCTTGTTCCAATCTTTCTATTCTCTCTATTAGTGATTTCTTTTCTCTCTCCCACTGTTCCTCTCTCTTTTTCACGTCTTTTTTGATATGTCTTATTTCCTTTGTTAATTCCTGCGTGTTTTTGTCTGTTTTGTTAATCAGCTCCCTTATCATTTGTTTAAGTTCTTCTATTTGTTCTTCGCTTCTTATTTCTTCCTTTTCTATAACAAATCCTTAAAATTCTTTGTTTTCTTCCTCTTTCTTTGTTCAGGAGGTCTTAATATTTTTTTGCTCTTTACGAAAATTTTTATGTCTTTGTCTCTCTCTTCAGTCCTTTGACTTTTGTATATAGTATATTGAGTTGAAATTAATTAATTTTATTAAATCTGACTGACTGACCCATCCCACAAATATATATGTACTTCAGTCACTGTTAGTTTCTACCAAATTACTGAAAGTTAACATTATGTTGAAATTTAAGAATTTTATAAATGTTCTAGTTACCATTACTAAAACTACCAGACTATCCAATATACATAATTTTAACTAATTTACTATTTATATTTACAAAACACTATAGCAGATAATTGTAGAAATGTTTGAGAAGGTCCATAGCTTATAAGTGAAGGTTTTATTAAATTAATAATTATATACAATAGAATTTACATATAATTTTTAATGTATGATTATCTTTTAATGTTAAACAGATTGGTGGGTAAGAGGCCACCCACTCACCCTACAAATACATAAATATTTCAATCACTGAATTGAAATGATGTTCAGGAATTGCATCACAATGTTTGAACTCGTACGTGAATATGAATGTAAATATTTCAACTATCCCACTCTCTAATTATTAAAACTGGGGCTTATTATTTATTAATTATTTATTTATTTACGGTAAGCACCTTTATATAATATACAATTAGAATAGAATATATACATTTTAAATGTTTTTGTGCTAAAGAATTCCTCTAGTAAAATATTCTGACGAGTTTAATTAAAGGGATTTTTAATCATTAAGAGATTAATATTTTATTTTATTTATTTTTAAGGCATCTACTTCGTTATACGTGTTGAACACTAATTAAAACACTTTAACTTTGTTTGTATAACACTGTATTTATTTTGTGACTATAGTTTCGGTAACTAAACGTACCATTATCAAACATAGAGTTTAAACAATAATTAATTAATAATTAATTGCAATATAACTTACATATAATTTTCAATTGTTAATTATCCTATTAACCGTACATATAATATTATTAGATTTGATTTTATCGTTTTAAATATAAAAACACGGTATATTCATTTTGTTATATTTGTTTACACCAAGTTCACTCAGAAACTTTTTACGTAAATTAAAATTCCTGAAGTTCATTGACAGAAATAAATACTTTCAAACTATGATTGATGGTGGAAGCCGTCACGTTGCGATACATATTTAAATCAGGAACTTTAAATAAAACTGCACACACAGGATTTATTTTGTGACTGCAGTTTTAAACTTTACAAGGCGATTATTCAACGCACATTGAATTATAAATAAATGAGCGGTATTTATGTAACAGGAGGAATTTCGGCGAAAACGATAATACGATTTAAAAGGATTTACACAACCGCCTCGAAATAGGCGAGTATATTAAATGGGTCTGGTCCTTGATTAAGGGATTTTACAGATTACGTTTATAATTATAAAATTCTAAGGATTTGACAGTTCCTTTTACGGCGAAATGTAAACTTTCAAACGAATTAATATCTGAAATGTGTTTATTTTCAATTAAACGGTGCGCAAAAATTGAGTTGTCAATATAAAAAGACCCGATATGATATTTTAGACGAATTATAAAAGATTGATTAATGGTTGAGGCGTTCACTTCGTGATACATCTTGAATATTTAAATAAAGTAAAACTCACTTTGTTAATATCACACTAAAATAGTGTGATATTAACAAAGTGAGTTTTAGTTTATTTAAATTATAAAAGATGTATAATTGAAAACGAAAACAAACACTATTGATACAAAGAAAGCTGCAGAGAAGACCTAAAACAATAAAATGAATAAAATAAACGGTTGTGTAAGTACTATCACTAATCAAAGGCCATCAACTAGAAGAAGAAACTTAACAGGTTGTCCATACGTTAAAAGAACATGTTTAAGTAGAGTAAACGTTTTCATCAATATTTCATCTAAGAGTGGTTATTAAATTAAAACACTTTGTAATTTCTTTCCTTCACATTTATTTTTATATGTCAGATGTACATTTCGAGTACCATGTACTCATTATCAATGACTTGAGGAAATTACAAAGTGTTTTAATTTAATAGTGATAACTTCACACGACTCAAATCAAACCGTGAATAAGAGTGGTTAATTTAACTGACACACCTTTCACAGAATCATATCTTAATTTACTAAAAATAGCCTAAAATTTTTACCCAAAAGATTTCAAATACATTTTAATTTGCTCTAAATCATATCAACATCTCTGATTTTTCAAAATCTAAAATTTGCAATATAATTAACAAATATCATATAAAGAGTAAGTAAAATGAACCACATAGTAACGATCGCCATCATTATTTTAAATAAATCACATAGCTAATAGCACAAAATCAACTAAAAATAAAATCAGTAACAATAACTTAGTTATAGTCAGGTAGAAGGCAATACAATCGTTATTCTTAAAAAATCTGCATACGACATACAAATTAGAAATGAATCATTGAACTGAATTCCAATCATACCTTCAAAATTCAATCCGAAATAAAAACATCATCATCCAGTATTTTTACAGATTTCGGTCATGTAAAACTTTTGCCAATTAATCTCAACCTGCCGACTATATGGAAAGTCCACAAAGAATTAGGCAATCTCTATTTGGAGGTATCAATTAATAAAACAAATGCAGCTTGGCTGTCAAGACGAAGGGCGAATGGGCGAAACAATTAACACTTTTGAACAAGAAATAGAAATTAAATTAAAGATAAAATATTTAGGTGATATTGTTGAGGTTTGCATTCAAATATCCCGCGGTGTACTGCGCCATCTACCTCCGATATGTGAAACTGCGTAGTGCGCCATATCCGTTTTTGCTCTAACCTGTAAGTTGTAGTAAGAAGCCCGTATTGTAAGCAAGTGTGGTGTGTGAATAAAGAGGTTATAGAAAAGAAAAACAAAGTGTTTTAAAGACGATCCACCCCGAAAATAATATGGTAGCAGAGCGTCGTTGAAGAAGAAGAAGAGCACCATACAAGTGAAAATAATAGATTGATTATTAAAGGCAAGAAAAAAGAAGATTAACATCATGGCATGTACGGCGACATTTGTCCCCACATTTGATGGCGCCGATTATGCCAGCTATCGAGCACGTATGATAATGTTTCTAAAATTAAAAAAGGTAGAGATGACTACAGAAAGAAAAATGATTGCCTCAGACAACGCTGAAGAATGGGCGGAGAAAAATATACAAGCCATTAACTATATATATGCGACGTTAAGCAATCGCCAACTGGAGCATATCAAAAACTTTGACAGTGCGTACGACATTATAAAAAAACTAGACAAGATGTACTCCGGGAAATCCACATCGCTTCAAATACTGAAGAGAAGCGAGCTGGATAGTATAAAACTAGAACAATATAGCAACGCCCAGGAGTTCATAAACTGTTTTGAAAAGAAGACCAACGAACTAAAAGAAGCAGGGGCAACAGTATCCGAACAGGAGCTACTAAATTACATGTTAAAAGCGTTGCCTGCAAGATTCAGCCATCTAGGCGACTTAATAGATGTGCTGCCCGAAAACGAAAGAAATACTGCCTACCTAAAAGCAAAGCTGTTGGCAGTTTCGATTACAAACGAAGGTATAACAGAGTATGCCAGTGCCTTCAATACCCAAGGTCTGGAGTGTTACATATGCAAAAAACGAGGACATTTTGCACGAGACTTTTGGTACGCGCCACAGGAACCAGAAAACTACAGAGGGTCCAACCAGTCCAGAGGGTTCAACCAGTCCAGAGGGTCCAACCACTCCAGAGGGGCCAACCAGTTCAGAGGGGCCAACCAGTCCAGAGGGTCCAACCAGTCGTACAGAGGGGCAAACCAATCTTATCGACGGGCCAACCGAACCAGAGGGCGATTCCAAAGAAGAGGCTTTCAAGGAGGTCCTCCAAGTCGCAATAACGCAAACATCATGGAAAGGTATGTGGTTGAGGAGTGTAGTAATGTTTTTGTAGTCGATGTCGATTCAAATGTCTTCAATGTCAGAAAGTCCGATCAAATTGCATTTATTTTGGATAGCGGGTGCACAGACCACATAATAAACGACGAAAAATTATTTAGTAGTTATGAGATTTTTGAAAACCCCATCAAAGTAAGATTGGGTGACGGGAAAATATTAAACTCTACTAAAATAGGTACTGTAAATTTAAAATTTAAAGTAGGAGACGATTACCACAATGTAACTATAAAAAACGTATTTTATATTAAGGAAATGAAAAGTAACTTGATAAGTTATGCAAAAGTAACCGACAATAATTTCATTCACTCACACGATAATATAGCAAAAATTTATAATAAAAATAATACATTAATTGCAATAGCCAACAAGGAAAATGGTTTATATAAATTATATAGTTATTTAAACAATGACACTTATACAAACAACAGCTACATAGTAACAAATGACAACAAAATGTCGGAAAGAGAAATTTGGCACCGAAAACTAGGGCATGTAAATTTCAATTACTTAGAAAAATTAATCAGCAATAAACTACTTGTGGGTTTGCCTTCAGCAATTGAAAAAGAAGAATTAAAATGTGCTATATGCATTAAATCCAAGTTAAGCAATTTGCTATTTAATAATAATAGATCAAAAGCAAACGAAATATTGCAAATTATACACACGGACGTTCATGGTCCCCACAACACTGTAGGATACAGGGGCGAAAAATATTTTGTATCATCTATAGATGACTTCAGTAAACTAGCTAAAGTATACACAATTAAATGTAAATCAGAAGTTTTTGATTGTTTGAAAGAATATGTAAATTTAGTAGAAAACATAACTGGTAAAAGAGTAAAAACAATTCGTTGCGATAATGGAAAAGAATACACAAATAAACAAGTAAATGATTTTGCTAAAGAAAAAGGTATAATAATTGCACCCTGTCCTCCGTATGTTCACGAATTAAACGGAGTGGCAGAAAGATTCAATAGAACTATAATGGACACTGCTCGATGTTTATTAAATGAAGCAGCTGTAGATAGGAAATACTGGCCTGAAATTATCACAGCGGCTACTTACTTAAAAAACAGATCTTTGGCTAATACCGAAGAACTCAAAACACCTTATGAAATATTTTTTAAGGTCAAACCTAACGTAAAATACTTAAAATTATATGGGTCCAAAATTTTTGTAAGAACACCAGACACATTAAGACATTCTAAGTGGGATGATAAAGCTAAGCTCGGTACATTGTTGGGGTATACAGATGTAGGATATAAAGTATTGATAGATAATAAAATAATTCACGCTAGGCATGTCGATGTTATAGATGAAAATATAAAATACATTGGTTTAGAAAATGAAAATGGTGAAAATGAAAATAGTACAAACGAAAATAGTGTAAATGAAACACACGATGAAATAAATAATGATAACACAATTAATAAAACCGAACCGATAATTGAAGACTATAGAGAAAATCAAAGACCAGTAAGAAACAGAAACCCAAACCCAAGATATCATAATAACAATTTTATAAACTATAATGTAAGTGTAAATTACTGTAATGTAGAAACTCCAGAAAGTTTTTATGAAGCAATGAATAGTAAAGAGGCATAAGAATGGTTAAAAGCTATGAACAAAGAATTAGAATGTATAAAGGAAAATGAAACTTGGACTTTAGTAAGAAAACCAGAAAACAAAAAATCTATTGATGTAAATAAAATAAAATCAAATAACATATTTAAAGCTAGATTGGTAGTAAGAGGTTTCCAACAAACCGATTATATAGGAGATCCATATTCTCCTGTTGCAAAAACAGAAACTCTAAAAATATTATTGTCATATGCATGTCAAAACAAACTATATATCGACCAAATGGATGTCGAAACAGCCTTTTTGAATAGTAAGATTAACTCGGAAGTCTATGTTAATCAACCACCAGGTTTTGAAGATGGATCTGATAAAGTTTATAAATTAAACAAATCGTTATATGGTCTTAAGGAAAGTCCAAAGTGTTGGTATGATTGTTTTCATAATTTTGTCACAGATTTAAAATTTGAAAGATGCAGTTACGATTATTGCCTTTATCTAAAAAGAGAAGAAACTACTCAAATCTATATTCTCATTTTTGTCGACGATTTACTTATTTGTTGTAATGATCGACCAAAAATCATAGAAATAAAAAACCATTTGACCAACAGATTTAAAATGAAATATCTAGGATCTATAAGTAATTATATAGGCATTGAAATTAATCATAATATAAATAACAATACAACTACTTTAAGCCAAGAAAAATACATAGAGTCCCTTGCAATGAAATATTCAATAGTAAACGCTAAGCTATACTCAACTCCAATGGAAATAAACCTTAAACTTGAACCTACTGAAAATGTAGATTCATACATAAATATAAAAACATTATAGGAGAACTATTATATATTAGTTCAGGAACAAGACCTGATATTGCCTTCAGCGTAAACTACCTTAGTCGTCTTCAGAACGGTTATAACAAAACGCATTTCAACTATGCTTTGAGAGTATTAAAATACCTATATCTAACAAAAAGTTTGAAATTAACATTCACTCGGTCTAATACAAGAGAAATTGTTGATTATTTTGTTGATGCGGACTGGGCAGGTGACATTGTAGACAGAAAATCGACATCAGGTTACATAATAAGACTTTATGGTAACACCATAATATGGAAATCATGTAAACAAAAGTCAGTGACAAAATCCTCAACTGCTGCTGAGTACATAGCGTTATCTGATGCGGTAACCGAGATTGTTTTTGTAAAAGGGATGTTAGAAACTGTTTTTAACGTACTAATAATTAACCCTATTAAGATATATGAAGACAATTTGGGCGCATTTATAATAGCCAATAACGGCAACATGACCAGAAGATCTAAACACATAGAAGTTCAGTATCACTATGTACATCAAAATTGTAGGGACAAGATGGTCGAGATTGTCAAAATAAATACAGACTTAAACATTGCCGACATATTTACTAAAGCGCTAGGCAAGGAAAAATTTACTAGATTTAGGGAACTTCTAAAATTGCAATAAGATATATTGTTATGATTATTTTTAGGCATAGGTTTAGATAGTTAGAATTGTATGTTTAACTTTAGGATAATTTTTTTTTTTAATTTTTGATATTTCATTATGAGTTTGAATGCAAAAGGGGCGTGTTGAGGTTTGCATTCAAATATCCCGCGGTGTACTGCGCCATCTACCTCCGATATGTGAAACTGCGTAGTGCGCCATATCCGTTTTTGCTCTAACCTGTAAGTTGTAGTAAAAAGCCCGTATTGTAAGCAAGTGTGGTGTGTGAATAAAGAGGTTATAGAAAAGAAAAACAAAGTGTTTTAAAGACGATCCACCCCGAAAATAATAGATATAAGTGAATACAAATTTTTGTTCACATGTAATGAAGACAACAAATGGTTCAACAAAATTTATTAAAGTAGTTGCTAGGCTAATGAAAAATCTTAACCTACCATGTGAAGGATCTAGTAAATTACTTATGAGTGTAGGAACAGCTAAATTGTCGTACGCCAGTATGAGTGGGGTGTCCCAATTCTAGTAGAAACTGATGGACATTAGGGAGTGCGCTTAGATAGATAGATGTTATATGGGTGGGGTCTCTTTCTTTCTTTTTCCGGGGACTTGTTGGCCGCGCACGACCAACAGTGCCCCCCCTGAACTCTTGTACTCCGGCGGAACAGTATCTTCGCCCGTAGTACCCGCAATGCTTTTACTTAAAAAACATGTTACAATATTACATACATTATACACTTTGTCTTATTACTACCCTACCCCTGGATCCTGCCCGTCTCCATCTGCCCCTTGTCGCGTTGCGAGGTCTTCCTCCTTTCTGCAAATGACCGCCTTAGCAAACTCCGTCACCGCCTGCCACTTCACCTCACTTTCCAGCATCCTGGCTGTTGTCGTCTCATCCCTGAGCTCGCCCAGCGCCACCCTTAGTGTGCTTCTTTCAGCCTCCCATTTCTCACACTGCAGGAGCGTATGCCTGGCGTCATCCCTAGGTGCCGGGCACCACCGGCAAGACTCGGCGTATAGCAGTCTTGCTGCCCCCACCGCCGCCATCAGTCTTCTAGAACCTTCGTTCGGCTCTCCTATGTTGGCCAGCAGCCCTCCCACTGCCTTAGTGGCTCTGGCTGCCCCCGCTGCTGCCTCCATAACCTGCCTCGAGCATCGGGGGTTGGCCTCAACTATCACCCCCAGATATTTTATTGATGTCCCTACCGCCACCTCCTGCCCCTCAACCAGGATTGTCTCTCCATTTACTCTTCCCGCCCTCCTTCTGGCCAGCCACGCCGCCTCAGTCTTTTGAGCCGCCACCCGGATGTTTCTTGCCTCTAGCCACCGCGCTACCTGTTCTACCGCCTCTTGCGCCCTTCTTTTGAGATCGCAAATCTCCCTTCCCCTGGCTATCCGCAACAGATCATCCGCGAACCCTATTAGACCCACTTCTCTTGGCAGAGGCAAGCTAAAGACGCCATCATAGGTAACATTACACAGAAGGGGCCCCAGCACGGATCCCTGTGGGATGACACCCGTCAGCTGCATCTTCCTTATTACCCCACCCACATCTTCGTATACCAGCCGCCTGTCCTCCAGGAAGCTGTCCACCATGTCGACGAGGTACCCCGGAACTCCCCTGTCAACCATAGCCTCTTTGTGTCTAGCGATACTGCCAGGCAGTGTCTCCTGCTCCTCAGGGGACCCTCGTTGGCCTCGTCTGCCAGCCTCCTCACCTCCATCAAGGCGTCTACTGTGGACCTGCCCCTGCGGAACCCAAATTGTCTTGGCGACAGGTCCCCAGCCTCCTCGATCGAGGCCCTTATCCGCTCAGCCAACAGCCGTTCCAAGACTTTTGCCTCTCCGTCCACTAGACACACTGGCCTATATCCTCCCGGGTCCGTCTCGTTCTTACCCTTCTTAGGCAGCAATACCAGCCTGGCCCTCTTGAACGTGTCCGGCACTTTACCCTCTCTGAGGCACCGATTCATCAAATCCGTGACCGCCCCAGGGTCGCCCGCCGCCGCCGCTTTGATTGCCTCGTTCGGGTTGCCCCCCGGGCCCATAGCGTTTTTCCCGAGAAGAACCCTTACCGCTGTCATAACCTCCTCCTCTGAGAACATCTCCTCTTCTCGCGGAATCGCCCTCCTCTCCTTTGGTCTCCCGGACACCTCTTGCCTCGGAAAAAGCGCCTCGATTACCGCCTCAATTCCTCCTTTCCCCCTGGCCCCCACATTAGTGCGGCCAGCCCCTAGCTTTTTAGCCACAATTTTGTAAGGCCTTCCCCATATGTCGTCCTCAACCTCCTGCTGCAGCTGGCGCCACTTCTGCCTTTTGCTCCTGGCAATTATTTTCTTACGGCTGTCATTGGCCTCAAGATATAACTCCTCCAGGGCCGCCACTTCGCCCCCTCCTCTTCTGCATCTGGTGACATCCCTGCGTGTCTGGTTCACCCTGGCCCTTGCTGCGGCCATCTCCTCGTTCCACCAGTAGACACCCCTCCTGGCCCCAGAAGCCTTTTTAGGTATGGCCACGTCACATGCTCCCCTGAGTCATCTGGTGTACCTTAATGCGATTGACCTACTTTTGGTGTTTTGTCTTTTGAGTGGTGAAAAGCTATCGGCTCTGCTTGGAACACCGTGGTGTCCTTGGTTAGACTGACAGAAATCCTTGTCTTGGGTTTTGTACCGTATATACGTGCTCTTTGTCGGCCTGTAAGCCGTCCGTTAATTCTGCTTTGGTGGGTTGGACATCGGCCCAGTCTTCTCTTTGCGGGATCAGTACCTTGGATTTCCTTTCAAAATTGTATTTTTTCACCATGGCATCACTTGGCATCGCTGTGATTGCGTTAGCCTTCAGTTCGTCTTTTAGCCGTTTATGTGTTTTTCGGTGTGATCGGATTATGGGCGTCTGTTCTTGGGGTGGTTCTTAGGGCTCCTGTTCTACCGAGACATGCTACTCTTCGTGTACTGCTCAGGAGTACAAGCTCCATAGGCTACTATGGGTCTTGTCACCCCAGTGTAAGGTAAGGCCATAGAGTCATTTTAAGGTTTAGTGCCTAATTTTTTCCGCACATTCTACGACACCTGCCCTATGCTATTGGAGCTTTTTTTGTGGCTTTTGTGATGTGTGGCCTACACGTCATTTTGGCGTCGAAGGTTACTCCCATGTACTTGGCATCCCCTACTAAGGGAATTTCCGTACCCCCGAGCGTTTTTGTGAAGATGACAATTTGTGTTTTTTGGGGATTGATTGCCAGTCGCTCCTGTTTGCACCAATTGTCTACTATGTTTAGGGCTCTTTGTGCTTCCTCCGAGACAACTCCCGCGAACCGGTCACTGATGACTGGCTAGGCAGTGGATATCCTCTTCGGAAAGTTTTCCTAGAAGGTCATCTACTAGTGTTGCCCATAGCAGTGGAGGCAGTACTCCCTGTCTTAACCTTAATTTGGCCGCCCAAAGTGGATATGGTTGTCCTTTTCTCTAGACTGGCCCTGGTCCATTGGCAAATGCTTGGCGGGACTCCTTTTCTTGCTTGTGCCTCTAGGAGAGACTTTGTTGTGACGTTGTTAAACGTCCCTTCTATATCTAGAAATGTATCTTTGTATCTTTGTCTTCCATGGACTTTGTGGTAAGCTTGTTTAGGTCGTCCAGCGCCGAGTCCGTTGATTTTCCCGGTTGGTATGCATAATGCCTGTTGTTGAGGGGATCTTTCCCATCCGATCCCGCAGTTGGAACCTGCTGATGGCCCATTTAATTTTAATAGTTTTGTGGCCTCTAGTCGTTTTGGTCAAGCCTTTTAGGTCTTTAGCTGGGATTGTCTGGCTTGTTATCTTCTGCCATAATTGTTAAGATTGGAAAGTTGACTTTTAATAGTTCCTTGAGACTTTGCTCTATTTTTTCTGTGTAGGTTCCCTCCGGTTTCTTGAAGAAGTCTACCTCTTTGGCAGCACTACCGCCCTTAGCCAGGACTTTGTGGATTCTTGAACATGTAGGAACTTCCTCCACGAGTCCCTTTTGGCTTTTCGGTTTTCTTTGTTATATTGTGTGAGTTTTCCTATGTAGGTGTCCCAGTCCTGCTTGTTTTTGGCCCTGTTGAATAGCCTTCGAATCTCAATCCTGATCCTTTCGATGTTCTTGTTCCATCAGGCTGTTCCGCAGCCCCATTTTTACCGGGCAGTTTTCCAGATATGCCGTCCTGATGACGTCATTGATTTGTTCCACTGCCACCTCTCTTGTCGATGTTGTACCTCCCTTGAGAGCTGCAGGACTCTTTATATCCTACCCAGTTTATCTCTTTTGGGTTTCTGTACTTGCTCGTTGTGACAGATATGATTAGATCGAAGAGGATTTGCCTATGGTCGGAGCACGATGGTTCTTCTGACACATGCCAATTCGCTATACTATCGCTCACAGATGGTTAGGTCTAGTACTTCTTTGTGGCACAGAGTGCGCTTAGACCAGCATTAAGGAAAATTATTGGCTATGGAACAATTTATACGACAGCTACGGAGGTTTTGGCATTAAGTCCACCTGCCCAATTCGTGCGCGACTAGTACGTCTCTATAAAAAGATATTAATTTATATTAAATTTTACATTTCGCCGAAAAAGATTGGAAACTTAACTTACTCTATTTCTAAGGATAATCATAAATATAAAAGTAATCCGGAAAATATCATAATGACCACGTTACCATTTTTTCAACATATTTGTGTTTTGGAGCTTAAAACTCAAATCTTAAAAGTCCTTTCAGTAATAGCGAACTGGCAAATCTATAATAACTACATTCACGTATTTTAAAATCAGTCTTACTAATCCTATTGTATTAACAAAGGCCTGTCCTGAATTATTTCGTTTTATTCTGAATGTGGCAACTGTTTTAAAAGCGTTGCTTTAAAATTTGAATAATTCATATTTTAAATAAACGCACTGGAAATAATGTTTATGAAAAAATACTGCGATTGTGTTTGTTATAAAATATGAGTGGAAGATTCGTTTAACTTCGATGTATGTTTTTAACGTAGAGCATTGCATTCACAGATAGAATGCTGAATAGTATATTTGAAGTTTTAAATATGGAAATGTTTTGAAATATAATATTTTGAAGTGACTACCTGAAACATAAGTTTTCCATTATAAATTTATTTGTGTGGCGACTAAAATCGTTTCATTAAATTGGTATGAATTGTATTATAATTAATTACTACAGTGGACGCCGCTTATTAGAATCACGGATAATGTTATCAATCGGATATTGTTATCACTTTTGCGAAGAACGGGCCGGACGTGTAATACTACATACAAAAATTTTCGTTTATAGTAATCATGATTTCGGTTTATGTTATCATTTTTTTCTTAGAAATGTTTTTGTCAGCAATCAATCATCAATTGAAAATCAAGAGCCAGAGGAAGATGTAGATATAACAACAATGCAATCCCCAACAATTAGCGAAATGAGAAAAGCGCTGGAGGTTTTGCGACGTGGTGTGCAGCACAGGTCATCTGATTTTCAGACGCATTACTACTATGAAATTTTCGTTAATAACTTGCTCCGCGAAAATCAGAGACAAACAACGCTGGATGAGTTTTTTTTTTAAATATAAATTTGTTTTTTATTTTGTTTCAAATTTAAATGAAATACATATTGTGTGTAGTAATATTTTTTAAGAGTTTATGTTACGTTATTGTAGTTTGTAACGTTATATATTTGTTTTTTCGGCTATTATTATCAGTCGGTTATTGTTATCAAAAACCCCGTGTCCCGTTGTGATCACATTAAGCGGCGTGCACTGTAGTTATTTATTTATGAATACATATTGGGAGCATAGCACAAAACAGTTGAATTATATGATTCGTGTAATAAAGTTAAGTTGGGTTTGAAATTTATGTGTTCTGTGTATTCAATTAGATATAAAACAACTTTCTTTTTCTTGAATTAGTTTCTCATGTAACTCGTGGTGAAACATTTTGTAATATAATTCTATATTAAAACAACTTGCTTTTCATTTGTTTTTATTTCTGTTAACTATATTTCTGTTGATCCATTTGCAAATTTGATGCGTCAAGCGAATAAAGAATAAAACATATTATTGAAAGTTAAAGGGTTTTCGTTTAATAAATATGTATAGCAATTTAAAAGCTTTTTTATATACACATTTATCTGTATATGAAATAAAATGTTTACAGAAAGGAAAACACGTCTTGTTTTACATTAACAATTTTGTTAAAATATATAATTAATTTAAATTTATGCATAATACAAAATTATAACATATTTATTAGTTGCACGTTTATTAAATTTTAAAATCCCATATCACTTTAACGATACATGAACCATAATTGTTATTTTATAAAATAATAATTCACATTCAAATCAGTCGTAATTAATTTAAAAAAAATGATTCGATTACGCATGTTAAATAATACACAATAAATAATAATAATTGGCGATATGATCAAATATTTATTTACGCGTGTAAAATGTACAACGTGCTGTAAATAATTTATTGATTTTTCAGGTTCAGTTCGTACAATTATTCCAGGGTTAAAATCAAGGAGACGAAATATGACAAGGAAGTCTGAGATTTTTCATACTCTCCCTTTAGACTAGCAAAAAAAAACAAATAATTGGAATACATAATACCAAGTATCTAATGAGAAATGTGTGTAAGGGGAATATTTTAGGAGGACTTTTACGTGAACCGCCCACCATGAGTAAAATAAAATCATTAAAACGTGGAATATTTTTAAGTCTAAGTAAAACTGACAAAAAATCGATTGTATCCTACTTGCTGCCGTCGTCGGCTAACGATTGCAAAAAATAAATAAAAAAGTATTACCGTCATGAACCACGCCATCATAGTATTTATTATGAAAGTGGTTATAAATATAAAAAACTAGTATATATTAACAAATATAAATAATAATATTTATTTACAAAGAACATACCTTAATCTACTTCTCTATATGGTCACCTCGCAAATTTAAGCATATGAAGTAACGTGTGACGAGTTTTCGTGTCTTAGCTTCATATTCCTCCGCCGCCAAAGTATTGAGATGCGTAATTACAGCTTCTTTCAGTTCTTCATTTTTTCATGTTTTTTTCCTTCCAAAAAGTTATTGAGTTTTGTAAACAGATTGATCCATCTTTTTAGAAAAATTCGCTGAGGTTACATATGATTGGAGGCAGATTCTAGGTTGAGATGGGCCGAAAGTGGTCTCATTCAGAAATATTATTACCAACCCAAGCACGTATCAAAATTTAGAAAAATGAAATGAAAATCAAAATGCAGTTTATTATTTTCTCTTGATTTTAAATTAAGTTACTATTTATTATAAGGTAAAACGTTTACCATGCCTGGAAAATGTTGCAATGCTGTATGGACACCAAGTTGTGGGAAGGACAAGATCACACCTTAATTTTGTTTCGCTGAACATTTGTTATGGTTAATTTTGATTCCAAAAGATGTTCATATTTATCTTTGCTGGAAAAAGAATATTGTCGATAGGCAAGCTCTTTAGCCGCTTCTGCCGCTGACTCGGCTGCCACTCACTTCATGGAGCTCGCCAAAATGTCTTTTACGAGTCTCGTTGGACCGACTTCCACTCCTAATATACTCGCCAACTTCTCTATCGACCAGCGAGGGCACGCGATGAACGGCGCCATGCGTCGTCCACATCCTCCGGGCACCATATACTTCTCGTGTCTGTCTCCTTTTGTATAAAGTGGATTTAGCTGATAAAATACCCATGACCGTATAACATTTGGGTCAAGACGTACGCCATTTTACCGTGCTACCCTTTGACCCAAGGCTCCAATAAAGGGATGAGTTTACGTGTCCACGCCTCCTTATTGCTATTGCTACACCCCTTCTGCCACCGAGCCAACAGCCCCTCATGGGCTTCAAACTGTACCCTGGCTTTAGTATATCCCTCCGCACCACCTCATACACCTCCGCCTTGTACATGATGTCCAGGTTTGGGGGAGGTGAGGATGCCAGAACCTCAACGGCCTTGGTGGACAGCCGAAACTCTTCTTAGTATATTCATAAAGACCGTGGGGTTGTCTTTGGGTTATTATTAGAATGAATGGAAATTTGGTGGTATGCCATGTAAAATTATATCTGAAATAATAAGGTATAGGTAAAGGGAATCGGTCTGAAATTATAACTTTGTTATCGCGACTTGAGCGCCAAGACTCATCTGATTTAGCTAGATGTATCAGGGTCGCCCATGGGCTGGAGGAGAGTCTTATGTTAGCATGTTGGTATTTGTCACAAAATTTGGAGTTTGTGAGGCGACCAACGCTTTGGTTTAGGAAAAACAGGTGGTCCTGAAGTTTAAATGTGGTCTGGATCTGGATTGAGTTTGCCAAGGGTGATCAAATCATTGACCAGAGCACTTAGGCCTCACAAGGCCCGTTGTGCCCCCTGACTGGGACAGCCCTGCGTTGTTCTATCACTCATTTAGCCACCCAAGGTGGCGAGCAAAGGACAGCACAACCCTACAATCCCTTATGTTGACCATGTTTGGCCAGAGCTCCCCTAGCATGGACTCTCTAAGGTGGGCGTGAGCCAGGCAGGTGGTTAACACATGTTCCACTGTCTCGTCCTCTTCTTCACTTGCTCTACATATGGGGGTTTCCACCAGTCCCATAGTAAACAAGTGTTTCCTTAGCTGACAGTGACCCATAAGGATACCTGTGATAAGACGCAGATTCCCCCGGGATAGTCGCAAATGATATTCAGGTGTTTTCTCTGCAGCTGAGGTGTTGTCCCAACGTTGGTTTACATCTTGAGAGTATTCTGTTTGAGGATGTCAGTGAGGCATTTCGGTGTTGGCGCGATTGGGGGCCCGTCCGTGGTATCACTGAGAACCGATCCAGCTCGCGCCAACTCGTCTGCCTTGCTGTTGCCTTCTTCATTATTGTGTCCCTTGACCCAGCGCAGCTCAATACTGTTTGATTGTGCTGCTTGTTTAAGGGTGTTGTGACATTCTTTTACTAGTCTTGAGGTGATCTTGTGACCACTCACTGCTAGTATTGCTGCCCTACTGTCTGTAAGGATTTGGATGTTCCTATCACGGATGTCACGGTGTATGATTTCTTTCGCCCCTTGGATGATGCCAACGATCTATGCTTGCAGAGTAGTTGTGTGTTTCTCTAGGGGTATAGCTAATGAGAGGTCCATTTGTTGCGAGTAAATTCCCGTCCCGGATCCTCTTTTGGTTTTAGAACCATCGGTGTAAATTCGGAGGGTTTCCCTACCCTCTACACTCCCGGTTCCTCTTTTTATCGATACATTATAGGGTCTATTGAAGACGGCAAATTGTCTGTCTTCCTTCCAAGGAAGCTTGTCTTCTTGACAGCCTCCTCTAAAAGGTGACAGTGTTGCCTCCTTTGTACCAGAGTCCAACTGAGTTTAGGCGCAGTGCTGCCGCCGTGGCCATCTCCTCTACGTATAAGTCGAGAGGTGGAAGGCAGAGCATTGCTTCCATTGCTGCAGTGGGTGTTGTTCGCATTGCTCCGGTCGTGATGAGGCATGCTATCCTTTGCAACTGAGTAAGCTGCTTTGCTGAGGTTTTCTGTCTGGCTTTGGGCCACCAAATCAGTGCTCCATATATTAGCATTGGTCTTACTACCGCTGTGTACAGCCAAAGTGCTATCTTAAGAGATAGCCCCCATGTCTGTCCCACAGCCCTCCGGCATTGCCAGAGGAAGACGCATGCTTTTTTACATTTCATTTTGAGATGTGGTTTCCACGTCAGCTTGCCGTCGAGTATCACTCCCAGGTATTTGACTTCCGACGACAATGTCAACTGGGTGTTGAGGAGCTTAGGAAGCTTTAGTTTCCTTTTCTTTGTGAAGAGGACCATTTCAGTCTTTGACGGGTTTATGGTCAGAGACTGGTCGTTACACCAGTGTTCAATTATTTTGAGGGCTTCCTGCATCAAGCTGCATTGCACCGTCTCAAAACTGCCTGTTAGCAGAATGGTTATGTCACCTGCATATCCATTGTCGTTAAGTCGCCGCAGTAGGCTATCAACGACTAT
Source organism: Ontholestes murinus (assembly GCA_963969525.1). Classification (NCBI taxonomy): domain Eukaryota; kingdom Metazoa; phylum Arthropoda; class Insecta; order Coleoptera; family Staphylinidae; genus Ontholestes; species Ontholestes murinus. The sequence continues at coordinate 36,113,211 of OZ018388.1, forward strand.
GTTCCACAGGAGTGGTGAGAGTACTCCACCCTGTGGGCAGCTTTTAGCAACGATCTTTCTGACAGTGGTGTTTCCTACATTTACTGTGACTGCCCTATTCTCCAGCATGCTTTTGATCCATACACTAACTGTGAGGTTCACACCATGCGTGGAGAGAGCAGTTTCCAATTTTCTGAAGGTCGTTTTATCGAAAGCACCTTCTATGTCAATGAACACGCCCAAGGTGGACATTTTCAATGTGGTGTTGCACATCATTCTTTATGGGTTTAGATAGGTCAAAAGGGTCATTAGATCAGAAAATTAATGCAAAATTTTTGGTGTTATTTTTATTTTGAGATTTTCCTATTTCCCGAATGTGTTTCTTACCAGATGTTGATTTATTTTGAAAAACCAAACTTTGGCATTAAATTACTGTTAACGGTTGTTAATAAAATTAATAAATGTCATAGAACTAATGTCACGAATGGAACATAATGGACCTGAAGAAAAGCTGGAGGTTTACACACTAACACAGTGGAGTGCACTTTTGTGTTTTGCTATGAAAATTATGACGGTATCAACAAAGTTTGTTTTGCGGGTTATCACCTAGTTGCCTGCGATTTCCTGACGTTGATTGACACCTATTTTGAAATTTGTTTTATATTGGTTTGCCAAAACTTGTTGGAGAATGCATTGCGATGTGTGCGGAATGGTTGTGGGTGCCAAAATTTCTAAGATTTGATTAACATTAAAATTTTCTGCATCTCTGCCGGTAATCTATTTATAGAAAGCTCTAGATGTTGTCGTATATGGGCGTCCTTCGCAGCAATTGATGCATTGCAAGGGTAGTGTGAGAACCATCCTCATATCAAACACCCAAACAACACACCTTGAAGAAAAGTCATCTTATTACTTGACATATACAAAGAGTCTAGACTCCGTCAGATACTAAGATTTGTTGTACACATTACTATTATCTTTTATCTTTAAACAATTCTTTACAAAATGATCCTTAAAAATCAAAATCAATTAGTCTTTTTCTTCTCATTTTACCCATGAACAAGTTCTACATCAAGGAACAACGCTATTACCACTGCTTTATAACATTTTCGGTTTCAACATTTATAATCCTGATCCTTTCTTTAATTTCTTCAAATATCTTCTACAATTTGCAGATGGCACGGTCTTAATTTCTCATACACACATAGTACTAAAGGCTTTACAATTCCTTCATCAGTTTATTGACTCATCTTATCTTAATAATAATTCTCCACATTACATTTTAATTTACCAAACACCTGTTTTTCCTTCTACATCTACCTTCATCTTCCAATACCTGGATATTACCATTTTTTTCCTCGTGAGGTGGTGTTGCTTAGCGTCCCTGCACTGCGGTCTCCGTGGTCCTTTTGTGCGCCTCTTGACGTTTTATTCCCTGTGTACTCCTGTGTCTTCTATGAAGTCCAAGAGTTTCTGCCAGGGGATGCACCTTAGTTATTCTACAGGAAGCATAGGCTTCCCGAATTTCACCGTGCGTTCTCGTGTATATTCTTCGAAAGTACACAGTAGGCGTTGGGGAGTTTCCTCTTCTTCCAAACACTCACGGCATAGCGTTTCTCAATTTCCATCCTATGTTTGTGCTTATTTAGGCCACAGTGCCCAGTGACTAGTCCTGTGATTTTTCTTAGTTTCAATCTGCACAATCTTGACAGCATCACCAAGCTATCAGGTACCGGACCATCTAGGAAGTGTCTCGTATGTCTCATTCAGATTTGGTTATCCCATGCCTTTTTGTGCTCCTCTTCTAACTTGCGTCGGATTATTTCCTTTCCGGTTTCCGTGGGCAATTGGAGCAGGAAAATTTAAACAAATTCATAAACTTAAACGGTATTCCAAAACAAGAGAAGGAAGATGTGGGAGATATAGTGAATAAAGTTCTGGACGGAACCAATTATAAAATAAATAAGGAAGACATTGTGGAAGTATTTAGAAAGGGGAATGATGATGGTCCAATTATTGTTCAATTTAAGACAGCGCAAATTAGAGGTAAGGTTTTAGAAAAAAGAAAACTAATAAAATCAATAAAGGTAAACGGCAATAACAATGTTATTTACTTCAACTTATGCAAATTATTTTACAATGCAAAACGTTTAAAGAAGGAAGAGTATAAATTTGTTTGCGTAAAAAATGGCAAAACATTTGCACGAAAAGGGGAAAAAACAAAAATTATCCAAATAAAAAATCAAGAAGACTTAAAAAAATTAAAATAGTGCAGTTATTCAATTGTCTCTATAATAACAAACTAAAACTAAATGGGATAAAATGGATACAGAAACATATTTTTTGCTAAACATCAGAAGTATTAAGAAAAAAATTGATGAAATTAAAATTCTCCCTAAGTTACACAATGACTTAAATGTTATTGCACTTACAGAAACCTGGCTATACCAGAATGAAACTGATTTCTATCAAATACAAAATTACCCAATTCAATTCATAATTGCAGACATTCAAGGGGTGGAGGTATCTCAATCTACATAAAAAATAATTTCAATTTTAAAACTATAATAAATAAATCTGTCAATGAAGTAGAAGTCATTCAAATATATATCAAAAACACTAAACTGTATGTTACTCTAATATATAAACCACCGCATTTCGAAAATTTATTCCTTTACTCTTTGTTAGAGGATTCAATCATGCTACTAAATAATAATCAAATAATTATGGGCGACTTTAATATTAATATTCTTCTAGATAATAGAGCAATACAAACTTATAAGCATATTATCACAGAACATGGATACAATATTTTGAATAAAATTGACAAGTACAATACTACACGAGAACCCGCAATACTTGATCATGTACAACTTGCAAAACAACACACACGTCATGTGGTGAATATGAAACTGTGTATAAAGTAAAAATAAATTACGATAACATTAAAAATCAATTTGAACGTGCTGATAAAAGGCAAATTCATTCTTTTACTGACCTAATTAATTTAATTACACATCTACTAAAAAGTGAAACCAAGACAATAACTTTTAAAATAAAACAAAATAATGAATGGGTTAATATTGAAATCGTTAATAGTATCAAAAAAAGGAATAAGGCTTACATAAGATACAAAAACAATTCATTGAATAACTATCTTAAAGATATGTATCTTAAAGAGAAAAAAAGGTACTTCTGCAGTAATAAGCATTAGAAAAAAACAATATTATGAAAATAAATTTAAAAACGCAGAAGAAAATGCGAAAAAAGCATGGCATGAAATAAACAACATTTTGAACAAAGATAAAATAAAATCGACGAATTCCATCACTCAGATAATCGACAGCACTGGTAAAATTATACACAATGAAAAACATATCGCAGGCGAAATAAATCTTTATTATGCGACTATTGGAAAGAATCTAGCACTAATCCAAAGATAAAAAATGCAAAATAAATTAACAGAAACCCTTACTAAAAATATAGACATAGATATAAATAGATATGAAATTCGACTCAGTCACAGATGAAGAGATAAAACAAATCATAATTGATTTTGGAGTGTTCTGCACCTGGGAAAGATTGCATAACAAACAAACTATTAAAATATTTAGAAGAAGAGATCATACCTATAACAACAAAACTTGCAAACGAAGCAATCTCCACTTCGACGTTTCCAAATATATTAAAGGAGGTCACCATATTGCCTATATTTAAAAAGGGCGACGGCAACTTACCCGAAAATTATAGATCTATAGCTCTTTCCTCTTGCTTCGCTAAAATATTGGAACCAATCATTCTTGTTAGATTACAGAAACACATCTATAAAAACAATATAATAAATAAACGGCAATATGCTTATCAAAAACAATCTGGTACAACCACTGCTTGTATGGATGTTGTGTGTCATATTCAACAAGAATTGGATAATCACATCTACGTTATATTAGTATTAGTGGACATGAAGAAAGCATTTGATACAATATGTAGAGAAACTCTAATCAATAAACTTCAAAAACTAGGTATCAGAGGTAAAGCAGGCAGCTTAATTAGCAGCTACTTAACAAACAGAAAGCAACAAACTAGAGTCAATAACACATACAGTGATGAGCTTGTTACAGAATTCGGTCTACCCCAAGGAGGAGTCTTACTTCTTACTCTGTTCATAACTTACATTAACGATATTTTCGATTTGGACATAGGTGGGGAGCTATACATATGTACAGATGATACCTGTATCATATACAGCGGAAAAAAAATACTGGAGTTGGAAACTAGAATTAACTCAGACCTTCAAAAACTATCAACTTGGTTTTCCAATAATAGCCTTACTATAAACGAAACCAAAATCAACTATATGGTATTGTCGCAAAAAAATAAAAACCAATCTGAAATTCAATTAAAAATCAATAAAATTATCAAAAAAAAAAACAAGTGAAACTGTATATTTAGGTCTAACAATTACAAATAATTTAAAATGGGACAGACACATTGACAAACTAAAACAAAAAACATGTGCTGTTACAGGGGCCCTCTATAGATCAAGAGTATATCTACCTGAAAGTATTAAAAAATGTATTTATAATACTCTCTTTAGCTCAAAAAACTGTAGATTGTCCCAAGGCCGAACCATATAAAAAAATATATCAATTCGTTAAAATCCCTATTATAATCTTTTTTGGCCTCCGGTTCCTTTTCTGCGAAGTTGCTATAACATACTCTAGTGGAATAAAAGTAGTGATCATTGATCATTGAAATTTTATAAAATTATGTTAATGTTGATTACAAGAATGAACACCGATTAAATAATACGAACACAATTATACTCAATGTTGTAAAGTATAAAAAGCAACGCGCATTTGTGCTGCGTTGCTTTTTATACTTATTTTATAATATTGTACGTATGTATATTAAAGAAATATGTTCACGTAATAAAAGTTTAAATTATATACCCAGTTAAACAAATAATTAATAAAAATGAACTTTTCTCATGCGAGGTTAAATCCTAAAATAAAATACTTATTATTATTATGATGAACGCGACCCCTTCACCATATCATAAAAATACAGGTAACATAATATTAAACAAGTACTCTCAGTAATAACGAGGTGGTTGCAAATACTAGTCCTGGTGGAATGAAAGAATTTTTTAATTATTCAGTCGGTCGCACTATTTAATTTCCGTGTGTGGATAGGATGAAACAAATATAAATTTCCATTACGAGCCTGCTCTTAAATAAATAAAAACATCACTGGGGTGTTATTTTATAATACACCCTCATTCTGCACCACGCGACGTTGTCACCTCCCAAAAGGAAATGAAACACATGCATGAATAAACGTGCGTCTGGCATGCAACAAGTATTGTGCACATATTTCATCAGATAGTTTCGTACTCAGTGCTTTATTGCTTGGGAAAACAAGGATATGTGATAAAAAGTTTTAGTACATATCCGGATGAACTTCATGGTTATGTATATATTTGTTTACCATATTAAAATGGAATTAATGATGCAGCAGACTTAGCAACTATTACTAATGAAGGTTTAAATTAAATTACACTTGGTTTGTTTCACAATTTTTCTATATTTACTCAACTAGTTTCGCTTTTTACGGCATTATCAAGAGTGAGCTTCAGAAATATGAAATTATTTTACCGCAGGTGTTTTTTATGCAAGCGTTTAGTATAAAGTTATCCATGCATTAATTAATTTCACCTGTTAAAATGAAATCTTGAATAATGCGTTTTACCAAATCGTTTTTTATTGTGATATCGGTATACTATGGTATAACATAACGATAATACGAACTGTAATATTGGAGGAAATAAAAGAACAGCAAGTAATTGAGATTGCATATGGAGTTGTTATTGCATTCCTGTTGTCATGATATAATTCATTTCCACGGTGGGCCTTAAAAACATAACGTTATTTATCGTACTGGATGTATTTAAAAATCTATTCTAAATTCACTTTTTAAATTACATACCTACAAATAATTTTTTTCTCATTGAAAAATTTCAGTTTATTTGCATAATATGAGAAATAAATTCCATTTCAAAAACTTATTGGCACATTACCCTGTCCCAAGTGTTTAATTATAAAACATGTTTGCACGTAAGCTTTCTTATTTATAAGTTTCCAAATTTATTCCATGAATAAATTTCTTTTAGTAAATAAGCTGTTAACCCTGCGGAGTGTTTCTGAATTCATATTTTTTATATATCGGGTGGGCCAACTAGTGGTTTCTTTTTAAATCATGGATTATTTTGATACTGACAGCTTTTTTCCGTTCGAAATCTTGACTGTAAGTCAGTATCATACTTCCGCGGTATTAAATGAGTCGATTTACGCTTGAACAACGTTAAGAAATATTCCAAACTTATTTCCAAAGTAAGTGCGTAAAAATCATTTTTTCTGACGTGACACATTTTCATCTTAGCGGGTACGCTAACAAACAAAATTGACGCATTTGGGGACGGAAACCCCGCACGTTATTGTCGAGAAGCCAATGCAACCACAGAGATTGAGAGTTTGGTGCGAATTGTGAAGTGATGGCATCATTGGACCATTTTTCTTCTAAAATGAGGCTGGGAACAACGTTTCGGCAATGGTGAGTGTTACGGAGCCATGTTATCCGAATTTTTTTACTGAAATTGAAGACATGAATTTGGATGACCCCTGGTTCATGCAGGATGGCGTGCTATTCCATACAGCCCATGCCACAATCGATCTTTTGTGCACCAAATTTCCAAATCGTGTTATCAGCCGTCTTGGTGTTGTCAATGGGCCGCATCTGATCTGCGATTTGACCCCTTTGGATTTATTTTTGTGGAGAACCGCGAAGAACCGATATTATGCCAACAATTCAGAAACGATTTTAGCACTTCAGGCTAATATCATCCAAGTAATCCGTGAGTTATAGCCCGAAATCATCAAAAAGGTCTTGGAAAATTGGAATGACAGAATGCGCTACTACGAAGCCAGACGAGGCAGCCACTTAAACAAAGTTGTGTTTCATAATTAATGGGAACGTTTGCTCTTACTAATAAAGCCATAATACACGGAAAAAAATTAAAATTTGTGCATTTTATTGCATTTTTAAAAAGAAACTTGTATCTGGCCCACCCCGTATGTATTTGTGTAGAAAAATTGTATAATTTACTATTTTTAATTTTAGATAGTAGATTTAAAAGAAATATACTTATATAAAACACTTTCTATGTTTTTGCCAAAACTTTTTATTGTAATTAAATTAAATCGAAATTTATATAATTTATATAAATACAAAAGCACTACTTAAGTTTTGACTTTTAGCAGTTATTTTCAAGTGATATAAATTATCAAAGGTGGTTGTATTTATACATGTATAAGAATATATATTAGGTGATAAGGTAGTCTTCTACATGTCGATATCAAAATTATGCGTATTTTTTGTAAACACTAGACTAAATTAAATGATGTGTATCATGAATATATTTGCTTGCCCTGTAATTTGCTTATAGAATTTATTATTAAATCAAGAATTACTATTATTTTAAATTTAAGTGTGATTGATGCTCGATGCCATTACTTTGTGATACATTTTGAATAATACTTTGTTGTTATCATATACTAGTTTTTATTCGTGACCTTGAACTTTCAGGAGTGGTTATTGATTTTAGTTGATCTGAAGTTTGCGGTGAAATTTTAAATAAACATTTTGAAATAAAGTTAGTTTATGTATTGAAAAGATAATTTATTTTCATTGATAAATTATGACATGGACTTATTACAGTACGAACCTAAAAGGAATATCTGATTTTTAAGTTTTTATTAAGCCATATAATCTTGGAGAGCATGGGTTTTTACTTAAAATTTAAAATATCTTGAGATTGGAAAAATAACTATTACTTGCCTGAAAGTATCAGGTCTTTTTTGAGTATAGCTAAATTTTTCTAACTATAAATTTGACGGTAATTGTCTAGTTTTATCTTTTATGTATCATGGAATATTCTAAATTCGATTGAAAGAAGTTTGAAAGTATTTGTAAGTTTTGCCGTACCCATAACAAATAACTTCCAGGACGTAGAAATGGTGGAATTTACACAGCCGATAAAGGTGAGATGACAATAAAAACAACCTTAAGATTAAGATTTCGCATTTCTCATGAGCGGGAGAGCAGTTAACATTATATTCATAATTTAACGAATAAAGCACTAATAACCTTTCTTCACAATTTTATTTGAAGTAAGGATATTAGTGCTTTATTTGTCAAATTAATTTGATCTTCACGTAACTCAATCAACCAATTTATTATATTCATAGGTAAGGGGAAGCGTCTTGGTATAGTATTTCAAAAGGGTGTTTATAACTAATAATTAAATTATATATTTTCACATCATCTGAATAGGCTAACACTAGACAGGGAGTTGCAGACATAAGATCATCTATAAATATAAGAAACAAGGATCTAGATTATATCCTTGAGGCACGACTGAGCTTGATACAGACATGTGTGATTTTAAACCATTGTAGAAAATGTAGTTAGTTCTTAAATCAAGATAAGAAATAAGATTTAAGAAAGTTTCGGTAATACCAAAGAAACTGAGTTTACTAATATATTATGATCAAGAGTGCCAAATGCTTAAAAAAACTCGATAATTCAAAGCATTGATGCTACGGTGAAAGGGTAAGCCTCACCGAAATTTCAGGAATGTACCCACAAAGGGGGATCCCTAAGAATAGTATGTAGTATGCTCCGACCTTCCAACCAGGACATGGCTCGAGAGCATAGCCAAGGAGAAGAATCTCCTGGGTAGCGAAAAGGAACTTTAGACTATTGATCTGAAGGGAACTCAGTACATCATTTTGATGGACAAGGTCTCTTGGGGGAAAGTAAGCGAAAGGAAGATGTTGCACTTCGGCCTTTCAACTATCACCCTCAGGGCGTTGGCAGCAAAAATCGTCGCCAAACCTGAGGAAACCGAATAGAAAGCAATGGAAGGCATTCCAGTGTCCGGAGAGGCAGCGATGGATGACAGTCAGTTGTCCGAATCACCGAAGGGTATGTAATGTTCAAATTACTACAAATTAATATATACCACTGTAGGGCGACATCTGCTGCCCTCAGTGCATAAATCCTAAGAGAAAATATTGACATTGCACTTGTACAAGAACCATGGCTTCACAAGGGAATAGTAAAGGGGTTAAACATACAAGGCAGGCGACCGGGTGTCGTGTAACCCACGTACATGTATAATAGTAAAACATGAACTAAATTTAATGCCATTATGGGACATATGTTGCAGAGACCTAGTGGCTGAAAGGTTGAAAGTAGTGGAATAGGGAACGGTGAGGGAGTTTATACTCGGATCCGGTTACCTTCCCTATGACCAACCAGGATCACTGCCGCCAGAAAGGCTCAACGGCTGATACATAGCGGGAGTTACAAAGGAATACCGCTGATCCTTGGATGCTATACTAATGCACCACACACTATATGGGGGAGCACGGACATCAATCCAAGAGGTGAGAAGTATTAGATTTTATATTAGAGAATGACATTAAAATAGCAAATATTACACAAAACATTACTCATGGCCTCTCGCAAAGCAAGTGAAATGGTAAGACATTGGCATATATCTGACGAACCATCACTCCCAGATCATCGAAATATACGATTCGATACCGAATCAGAAGAAACATCGAAAATCCAAACCAGAAACCCAAGGAGAACTGATTGGGACCTATACAAAGAGGTACTAGCCAGCCGAATCGGAAACTGTCCAACAGTAGCGAAACCAACGCAAGAGTTAAAGTTCATGGTGCAAAGCGTCACGAACTCCATCAATACTGCGTTCGAAGCAAGCTGCCCAAGAACGACCAAACTTACCTTAACCAGGGTCACCTGGTGGAACAAGGATAGGGCAAAGGCACGCACCAGAAGGCTATTTAACATAGCCAAGAGAAACGGTGGATGGACGCAGTACAAAACCCTCACGGCATATAACAATGCTATCAATAAAGAGAGACTTTTGGCAAAAAGTGTGTAGGGACATAGAAAGTGAACCCATAAGCTCCCGTCTACTTAAGACGCTCAGCAATGATCATGCTGGAAACACTGCAGACCGAAAATGGAAAGTACACAGACTTGGCAGAAGAGACCCTGCAAGTATTACTGCAGACGCACTTCCCGCAATACTTGACAATCCTGTTTCCGAGGACCTAGGCGAGCCCAACACAGAGGCTCCAAAACGGGACTGATAGGACCAGGTGACGTTGAGTGGGGACACACGTTCAAACCATTCAAATCACCAGGTCCTGACAGGATATATCTTGTCATGGTATCAAAGAGGATAACAACGCTTAGGAAACCACTTTGTGATATCCTCAGAATGTATGCCCTTTTATACATTCCAAGCAGCTGGCGGACTGTAAAGGTGGTATTAATACCTAAGCGTGATTCATATGCCCAGGCTAAATCTTACAGACCGATTAGCTTGTCATCATTTATTCTAAAACTACTAGAAAAACTAGTAGACAGGCACATACGGGAAGGAGACTTAAAGGACTCACCACTACACCGTCAACAATATGCTTACCAAGCGGTAGAGCCCACTTTAAATGTGGAATCAGCAAGACCATTAACATTTCAAGTAACCAAAGACCAAAGAATTATTGGACAACTGGGAGCCAACTTGCTAGCTAAACAATAGGCAGCGGGTGAATTCATAGGACCTGAACCCGCTTTCGGTATACCCCATGAAACCGGAAAGGAAATTATCTGACGCAAGTTAGCAGAGGAGCATAAAAAGGAATGGCATAACCAATTCAGAATGAGGCATACGAGGCTCTTCCTAGATGGTCCGGTACCTGACAGTATGCTGATGCTGTCAAGACCTAGCAGATTGAAACTAAGAAAAATCACAGGACTAGTCATTGGGCACTGGGACCTGAATAAGCACAAACAAGGAGAACGCATGGTAAAATTCGGGAAGCCTATGCTTCCTGCAGAACAGCTGAAGAGTATCCCCTGGCAGAAACTATTGGACTTCATAGAAGACACAGGAGTACACAGGGAGTAAAACATCCAGAGGCGCACAAAAGGACCACGGAGACCGCAGTGCAGGGACGCTAAGCGACACAAAAAAAAGTACGGCTAAATTAGTTACTGTAGAGCGTCCTGGTAGAAAACCAGTCAAAAAATAGTGCTTATGTATTTATGAACGTGATTGTGCATAAGACCTGCTCAAATACTTCAGCGAAATTGTACAACTGTGCTATGGGACGATAATTGGTCAATAGTGCAGGGTCGACACGTTTAAAAATAGGACTTATGACAGCACATTTCCAACGAAATAAACGTGTACGTATTGATAAATTGAATATGATAGCTAAATACAGAGCCCACACAAACTTACAGTCCTTAAGCAAAAAAACTAGAGTCTGAAGTTATTGAGTTTTTCATTCGATTAATACTAGTAATAACATATGATTTAGTAATAGGGTACAAATATGCTTTCGTGATTTTAACACTGATATGAATATGAATGAATATACTTTCAGAGATCCTTGGGATTGTTCTTGATATCACGCTCAATTCTTGAAATTTTCTAAATAAGTGGTGTTCGTCCTATAGACTTTAACATAATATTTCCCTTTGCCTCACTGTCAAACCAGGAAGGAAACGATTTGACTATTGGCAGTTAAATTTAGGAACGAATTTATTAAGATAATTATAAATCTTATCAAGCATTCACACTTGATTTGGGGAATGACCAATTAGTATTGAGTAAATCATTGCATAAGTTAGGATAGTCGGCGTTCCCCAATTATTTATTCGAGGGAAAGTTGGACAGTTTCATGTTATGATTAATTTGAAGCAAAGCCAACAAAGCAGAATGATACGTATCTATAGTATAGTAACAAGAGGAAGTCTATCATGTTCTAAAGTAAATTCACAATTAAGCCAAGTAAACGATTATTGGTGTTTTTAATATCATACAATTGACGTAAGTTAAGAATATTTATAAAGTTGGTAACGCAGGAGGCTTTATAGTTATTAATAACTGAGAGATCAGCGAATGAATTGATATTAAAATCACCAACAATTAAAACAAGTTTGTCTAGAAAAACTATTTCAAGCGTTCCTGAATGAATTTCGACAATATCACCGAGTTCATATGAGGATCATAAATGACGAGTGTATAAAACAAAATTGAGTTTAAATTATATTTACTGATGATGATGAAAAGGTGGTACTATTTTTTTATATGAGACACGTCAATACGAATTTAATATTTTTGGATGTCATAAAAACTCCACCTCCAGTCACACTGCCAGTAAAAAGTCACGATCACATATCACCATACTATACTTAAAGTCAAATAGTTCTCTATTAAAAATACAACCTCAGACAATAAAGTTCGGTGAATAGTCCTGTAATATTAACTTAGATGAAATATTAACGAACTTTACCTTACTGTCCTTCGAAATAGTCTGGGAGGTGACTATAAAGGATGCATCGCTGAGATCTGCTAAACATGTCCTGGAAACTTTTCAAGAAATCTTCTTTTGGGATAGAGTTCAAAAGCCTCTTTCGTTGGATATCAGGAATATCATCCAATCTCTTTCTTTCATTCAAAGAGAGTTTAAGTCTTTTGAATAGGAAGAAGTTTGGATGATTGAGATCTGGCGAGTATGGTGGATGTTCAATAAGCACCACCTCCTTTTATGCAAGGAACTATTTGACTATATTGGCTGTGTCGTGACAATAAAACATGAACCCTTTTGTGTGTATTGGGGCCGTACCCTGCATAGACGTTTCATGAATCGGTTCAAAATTTCAATGTATCTTTCAGTATAAATTCCTTATAGATAATGCCTTGACTATCGAAAAAGGTGATGAGCATTGTTTGATGCGTTTTCCCAACAAGGTTTCGTTTCAGAGTCGTACCTAAGACACCAGAACTCATCCTCAGTGACAATACAGTTAAAAAAGTTTGGTGTTGCATCCGCTGTTTCAACTAAACAAGCATTTTGCAAAATAAGTCTTACACAAACGACGCTCAACTGAAAAACGATAGGAACAGATTGACAATACCTGCCATTAAGCAGGTGCAACGTTTTGTTTCGTCAGTGTTCCTTGATCGGCTGTTCTGTCTTCAGCCACGTTTTGACAATGTTAAAAAGAAGAATTGTAGATGTTATTATAAAATGTGTGAATTTTGAATCGAAGACTACCAAAACACATGTTTTGGTAGTAAATGTAGTAGTTACTTCTGGACAGGTTCAGTTTTTCGAGATATTGCTAACGACAGTTGGGATACCTCTTATGTATTTGATTTTGATTTACAAATGTCTCCAGTTAAATAACCATAATAACTTTATCACGTTTTATCAATTAATTCTTTATGAATAGATGCTCTCAAGAGAAAATCCGACAATTTCTCAATAATTCCCACATATGCAATGTTTTTATCCAATGCCTCATAAACTTTTTTCAATATTACACAGATTAATTAACACCTCTTTCTCAAAAGCAATAACAATTATAATACAGACATAATGGATTTTTGGGAACCATAATAAAATTACTTATCAAACATGTTCGTGTATTACTTTTCTACAGTTATATGTATAGGCAAGTCCTAGATAAATGAAACATTTTAAAACGAATAATGAATTACACAAATGCATCGAAAAATTGAACAGACTTAAATAAGGAGACTCATTGCCTAAAAGTTTATGTTTTTTAATCAAGAATTTATTACCGGTCACAGTCAAAATAAAATCTGCATATGCAGAGAACAACTATGTGAACATATCCATCAATTTGATGGAAGCTACATTTTTTACATAGATACGGCAATGGGATGAAACTCAACCTGTTAGAATCCATTGTAGTTACCAAATTCATTTTGGATAACGGAATACAACAGATCACCACCTTTATACATGTTTTAGAGAGCATCTAAATTCTTTAAATAAATTTATCGATGTAATATAAACACAACGCTACTCTACTCCTAATCAACAACTATTCCCATTTCCATTTATGTATAAATTGTATCTCCTTTTTTATTGCTGAAAATTATAAATAATACAAATTTAATAAATATTAATTATATACGTCGACAGATAAAACCAACTAACTAAAAATATGTTTCAAATGCTAAAAGTACAATAAACAACTTGAAAATATTGAGAGGAATTTTAACAGAATGTAATTTTATGTCGTAAACAATTCACAATATTCTTTTGTTTAATTGCTGGAACGTGTACGTTATAATGCCGCAATTTTGTAAATTTCTTTGTAAACAACTTTGTATCCCTGTGAGGTGGAGCCGGCACTCTGTAAACAAGGACACGATTCGTGATTTTCCTTCAAGCATCGCACTTTGCGTAAATTTAAATTTAGTGGGATGCTGAAACTAATTGGATTTGTGAGTGTATCCTACTTAAATCTCCGCGAGTTCTTCCATTTAACAGTTGCATGTTTACAATACCGAGAAATATATGGGCCCTGAACGTATGCATAATTATGCTGCATTAATAACTAAGCCTCCTGAATGTTTGCCTTCCACGTTCACCAAGGGCGTTTCCAGCCAACTGGCTTAGGGGGGTAATTAAAAAAAAAGAAACACTTTGTTTTATTTCATGAATACAAAGCAATCAACATCAAATAATATAATTTATATAAAAAGGACTATTATATAATAATAAAATATAATTCTATTATTTTTAAATATAAACAAAATAATATTACACCCGAAATAAACATAGGACATATAAAAACATAATAAAATATTCTGTAAAATTTGAAACAGATTTTTGTAACTAAATTTATTAAAAAAACGATTTATTTCTTAAATAAGAAATCTACTTTTCTTTGCTTTTTAATAAAATTGTCAATATTAATAGCCTTTCTTGAGACATAGTGGCTCGCAGCCACAATTTAAATGTTTTCAGTGCAGAAAAACACCTTTCTGCAGAAGAAACACTAACAGGCAGAGTAAATAATATTTGTAAAGTTATTTTTATGTTGGGTAAATATTGGCGTCAAATTTTCTGTATGCATCTAAAGCATTTTCTTGTAATTGTTCTTTTAGTTTATTTTTCTTTTGCCATTGTAATTTACAAAATTCCAATTCTGACTTAATTGCTATTACATATGTTGCATTTTCAGGCAAAAATTTATTTAAATATGTTGCAACAGATTTTAAAGTGACATCTAAATCTTAACCAGTTTGTTGTCAATAAAACACTAGGTATTATTGTGTTAAAATTAAACAAATTCATCGTGTCTTTATTAAATCTGTATTGCAGATCTGTAATATTATTCAGGAGAGGTAAATATATATTAATTCGATAATAATCCTCTGTTTAGTTCAAAAGAGCCTAAAACAGCGAACCACCTACATGCAGAAGGAAGTGGGAAATAAAGAAACAAATAAGTACAAAAAGAGAATATCGACAGCCCTGAATATGGATTTCAAGGTTTCCAAATGACCAATCGAGAGTAGAAAAAGATAGAAGAACGGAAGCAACGAAATAAAACGTTGTAACAACAACAGGACACAAAATTAAAACAAAGGAAGATGAAAACAAAGGCAAAACTCACGAAGAAGGCAAATCTAAATATAGCTAAGAACGATGTGGAAATGGAGGAACTAAAGAGCATATTTAAAGACTTGATGAGAGAAATTGCAAAAAAACTCAGAAAAATAAAAAGAAGAGATTAGAAAACTAAATAAAGAAATTAATTAATTAAAGAAGTGGAAGCTAGAAAAGCAAGAGATGTTAAAAAGAATCGACAACCTGGAAACACAGTGGAAAAGAAAGAACAGCAAAGGAATAAAAAAAACATATCATAATAACAGGCTTAGTAGCAGAGGCAAACCAAGAACAGGAGGAAGTCGGGAATTTCACATTACATAGAAAAAACAAAAAAATACGAGTCGAAGTTGGGACATGGGAAACAAAACAACAAATAATGAGAGCTAAAGGAAATCTAAGAGGGTCCAAGATATACATAAATAATGACCTAGCACATGAAGAAAGATGCGTAAAAAAACTAGGGAAATAGCAAGAGAAGAAAAAGCAAAAGAAAAGAGAGTAAGAATAGGATACCGATAGATAAAAATTAACGGAGAGGAGTAAGAATAATAAATCAACTAATAGAAAAGCAAATAAATAACAAGACCTCACAACGAGAAAATGGCAAAAGAAAAAAGTTAAATACAATAAAAATGGGAATATGGAATGTAAGAATAATTCAAGGAAAAGGAAAGGGATTAATAGAAGAAATGAAACAAATTCTTAGAGAAAAAAGAGATTACAAAAACAATAAAAACAGAGGTATATTGAAGAATTGTAAGACATTCACTGCTATATAGTAGTGAATCATAACTAACTACAGAAAGTAATAACAGCAAAACCAATGCAATGGAAATGAGATACCTAAGAAAGATAGAAGGAATTACAAGAAGAGATAGAGTACGAAATATAGAAGTAAGAAAACAGCTCAATATTATTTAATTGGTTTAAATAATAGAACACAGAGAGAATTAGGATAGTGGGGTTATATATACAGATTAGAAGATAATAGATTAACGAAAAGAATAGACGAGGTAAAAACACAAGGCCAAAATTAATCAGGAAAACCAATCATCATAAATTGTTTAAACGATGTGGCAGTATTTTTCCTCTTATTGGATAAAACATCAAACACTATTGATTTATCAAGTTATTAGCGTAAGATTTATCCATTGACTCAAAGTTACCGTATTTCTAAAATGATCGGACAAAGATCGTAGCGTAACTGTGAAAATTTATATACTATTAATATTTAAATTGCTAAAGAGTTAGCAATGTAGCTTTATTAGAAGAATATCTTTCCATTGCGAGATTAATTCCAAAAACGCCACAATGTTTAAAAATAATGTTTATTACATAGTAATTTTTTGGCGAGGCATTAAAAAAGGCGGTAAGTGCCGCTCGAAAAATACGTGCATTGCGCATGTGTGGCCATAGAAAATTGTGAAATAATGGATAACAATTAAGAAAACATATTTTGCATGCCGAAAGATAGAGGTTAAAACTAGGTTTATAATAGGTTATTCTTGTTTAAATATTGTAAAAAGAATAAATATTTAAGGGTATAAAATAAGGAATTTTGTGAATTTAATTTACTGCAATATTAATTGATTTAATGGAAGCATACCTTATTATAAATCTCACTTAATGCTTTATTAATGATTTGCAGCAAACAAAATTCAAATTAATAGCCAGATAAATTCATAATCATCTATGAGCTGGACCCCTAATTTCGCTATTTTTAATGCCGTCAAGATACGCCACCTGCATGAAATACATGGTACTGTGCGTTGGGCGTGCCCAAATATATTTTTGTATTCAGGTATATTTAAACTATTTAGAGTGTCCCATTAATGTGGGGCAAATAATTGAACCATGAATTCCCTGGATTAAAATATAATAATTTAACACAACTTATCTATATACAAAAGTTTACAGTAAAGACTGAATTAGTCTTTAAAATTAAAAAAAAATTAATTGTATCTATAACAATTAAACGCTTTATTCGATTTATCTGAAATCAATTATTGCTAATTGTTATAATGTAGCGCATAATTACAGTTATTATGGCCGTTATTGATTGACAAAAAGTATAAAAAAGTAGTACCACAAGATAAAATAAAAAAAAAATATATTGGTCCACTTTATAAAATTTAAAAAATATTACTTAAGAAATCAGTTTCATTATTATGTTTTTTTCCGTTTAATAATATTTGATATCTTGTACGGATTTCACACAAAAGTGAAATATAAATGCATTATTAGTGAATTAATCAACTAACTCAATCGAACGAAAATTAAATAATATTAATAGATAAACTAATTCATGTAAAAACATGTAACATTTTTCAAGCAATTTATGTTTTGTGGACAAACCATACAAGATATCAAACAATATTGAGCGACAAAAGAACTGATCTAAGCTTCCTAGGAGTATTTTTTATAGGTGCGTTAATAAAATCATATTGTCAATCTATAATAATAATTAACAATAATAAATTTCTGCCAGATCGAATGACGTGATCATTTTTTTTAAATTTCGGCTTATCCGTAAATTTTTGAATATAGATAAGTTGTCTTAAATCATCATATTTTGATCCCAGGCATTTATGGCTCAGCCATTTTCCCACACCCCTTATAAAGATCTGGTTTCTGGTACTACTTATTAGTCATTAATTAAGATACGCAAAAGCGTATATGCACACAACAAATAGAACAGCCTCTTGAATAATTTAAAGTGGACACCACATCAGCCATATTTTATGGTATTCCCATATTTCTCTTATAAAAGTTCAACATACATTTTTCCTATATGTATTTCCGTACTGCGCAAAATCATCGCATGTGTACACTGCTTATATTTTAATTGCGTTCGATTTGTTATTTAGCTTACTTATTCTATTATTATTTTTGGTCATGTTTGTAGATGTTGCTGCATAAAATAAGCGTTTTTCGATTGAATTTGTGATGAATATGTACATACTTTAATACATTTTTTGAGGGCTGTAGATTATCCATTGCTGAATTATTATATCAGTGATTTAGTTAGTCTCCGTAAAAGGACGCATGTAGCTAGAATAGTATTTGAGTTTTTACCAATAATTACAATAATATTGAAACATGGCTTTAAACGATGTAAAACATTTTTCTTTTATAAATCAATAATTGTAGAAACGTTATATATTAGACAAATGAACTTAGATTCGAGAAATGGGCAGCAACAAGGGCAAAAACATATAGAAAAAACTCTATATACTAGTCCAAGAAAAAGTTGAACTTTTAAAAGGGACATAGAAAATTCAATAAGCCATGGTTTTGGGGAACATAATCACTGCAAAAATATTGGAAATTTTTGTAACAAAGAGTTTTCAGCAAATGGCATAATGGGAGACTTAAGAAAGACAGGTACTTTTATTGTATACTTTATGATGTGTATGATATAATCTTTATTTACTTATTTACTCCATGATGTGGATAATAATTGTGTGGAACAATTTAATTCACTCATTGCAAAATTTATACGAGGGAAGAGGATACATTTCTGCACGAGACATTCGTATCAGGAGCGGAACCGGAGCAGCTGTTATTTGCCATAATTCTGGGCGGCCAATGTATTCAACCAAGAAACATTTGGCAGGTGGAAGAAGTCCTGGAAAATATGGCAAGGTAATAGAATTAAGAAAGTTAAAATTACGTGGCACGAGAAAAAATTTTCGGGACCTAAAACTACTTCAGAAGAAGGGAGGTTATGGTGCAAATTGCGAGAAACCGGATATAAGTAATGAGCAATTTAAAATTCAAAATCAAAAATTGAATTAAATAAAGAAAACACATAATGAAATCCTTAATATTAAAGAAATGACTCAATCCTAAAAATATTCGGGTTTGTGGCAGCTAGAATGCCGGAAAAGGGTAATTGCATCATATTTTGGGGATATTTGCAAGTGAAGGGTATTGAGCAGACTATAGAACCATGCTGGTTGTTTATAGATGCAGTACTGCCTTTTTTAACAGCTACGCTGGATGGGCTTATAAGATAGTAAAGCATAGTAGAAATAAAATGCCCTTGGGCTGCAAGATACGTAACACGAGAGGAAGGTATACTGTTAAAAAAAATACGAATTTGGGTGGATAATGAAATGAACATACACCCTAATTGGTTTAATCAGATTCAAAGCCACATTACCGGTGTGCAGTATTGTATTTTGCGTGCATGGACTTAATATGGAGTGAAAATTGAGACAAATTTTGGTCGTCTGAAATGGGAAGTAAATTGGATTTATTTTTCACAGATTGTATGTTACCAGAAATAATTGACTCTAGAAAGAACAGAAGCATACCAATTAAGGATCCACATTATATAGAAGAAGCAATTGCCAACAGAAAAAGAACAATTATTGTAATTTGAATATTTTTTTATTCCTTTTCCATACTTATTGTTTGAAATATGTTGTAACTATGAATTATTTAATTCTGAAAAAACATATTTTGAGCCATTATTACCTATTACAGCAGTGAATGAGGTAATTTTTTTATTTAAATATGATTATGTTTATTATCCGCCGTACACCTAAAGGTAAAAAAGCATTAGATTGAATAAATAAAAATGTTTATTAATTATCTAAACAATTTTTGTTTTCCAGAGAGTAGCCAATGCATTGAAAATTGGTATCAATACACTATCAAACATCAATCTTGTAAAATATCGTAATACGAAAGAAGTAATAATTAAAATTCTAGCTTAAATAAATATTAAGTTCTCAAATTCGTTACAGGAAAACATATAACACTTAAAACGCTCAATAATATTTACAACAAAAAGAAAATTTGCACATTGGCACTATAGCATTGAGTAGTTTACTGTTAAATTTGGAACAGTAACCGCAGAACACTTATGAGAACAAGGCATTGCATAATTAAGAATTGTTTTGGTTTTGGTGCAGATGCAGATGGCTTTGTGTAACACGCAAATTTCTTATTTTCATCCACTTAGGAAATGGATAACTGAGGAATTAATTCCAAATTTACAAGAACCCTCTTTAATTATAATGGATAATGCATCATATCACAGCATTCAATTGGTGAAACCACCAACAACAACGCGGATATTTGTAATTGGTTAACACAGAAGAATATCAATTTTAATGCATCTATGTCAAAAAAAGAGTTATTACTTGCTACCAAAGAAATATATTATTGATGAGTTGCTTCGCCAAAATGGACATGAAGTTTAAATTTGACTTCTTATTATTATAAATTTAATGCTATTGAAAAATATACCTTTGGTGATGTTGGAGTTGTAAGCATGTAATCAGTACCACTCTCAATTTTCTGAAAATAGTATCCGACAAACAGATAATATAGTCAAAAATGGTGATCTAACCATCATAGTACTTTCGCTACATTTTTCTCGAAAACCACGAGGATTACGCAAAAAGGTTATCCTTAATAATTTGCTCACTAATGAATTCTCTATAATTACTTTTTAAATAATCTTAATGTAACTCTTATAGTTTATTAATAAAAGGCTGAACATGTAAACATTTCTATTTTTTTTTCTCTCAAAACAAGAACTTTTCTTATTCCCCTTATCTTTTGTTTCAAAAGTTTTATATTATTTCTCATATTTAGAAAAAAAACTGAAAAACACACTTCCGGTGTATAAATCTTTACCATAATATTTTTAGTTTCTGTTTTTAAGATAAAACCTTAAGTTTAAAGTTTCATTCGTTTCTAGATACAGCGCCCACCGACAGACACACACACAGACACCAACTTTTTTCCAGAAATTAGTGGATTCGTCTCAGAGGACCTCAAAACGGATATTACCGCTAAAAAAATCAAAATATTTTGATGAAAACAATACTTTCCTTATATAGAGAAAGCAAAAATGGTACGATACAGAAATATTTTTTAAATAATAATTCAAGCAATTTAAAATAAATATTTTAATTAATATGTTACTTTTGTTATAAATAAATATAAATTTATGTTTTTATTTAATGTCTGACAGATTGTTGTTAAATTTTGTGATTATTGCATTACGCATCCGTTAATTAAACAGTAATATGACATCAGCCCAAATATCCAACAGTCAGATTATATATACGCTCTGCCGATTGTTTTACAATGAAATATATTTACGTTTTGCAAGAACGTAAGAGGCCGTTGCCCCGCAGGTCTAACTCTGGCGCGAGGCACTTACCGAGCAATGACATTGCGGGCAGGCTGTACTTGCATACATTTTGATATGAACAAATTTAAAGCATGGTTGAAACATGGTGTTCTAAAAACGTTGGACAAGGTTGACTGCAATATAGATACAGCACCCTTCAATTCTTCCATCACAGCGGAACATCCATCTGTTTGAATTAAAGTATAGACTTATGAGTAACATCATTATAATTATCATATTTTAAGAGACATTTGTGAAATATGTTTCTGTCATGCTGACATCAAAAGTTTCTCCTTAAAAGGGGACAAAAAAGTAAACACAAGTATTTAAAGAATACGGATGTCCCAAAGGATATTTGCACCCTCAGCATCATGAATAAAAGCAAGGGTTATAGTGGAAGAACATCGCGGCTGCATGAACTCCGCCCAGCTTCATTCATCCAAAATTTTTGTACGTTTTGTTATATATTTGTGTATATTCATATGTATTTTTTTAAAAGGAAGCTAAAGACTAATAAAAATAAACATAAATGATTTTTTTTAATGATGTCACCAGCTTCAATTCGAAATGTAGAATTCCACGAAAATTGTCCTCGTAGAAAACGATTTCTTATTTGAATACATACATATGTATATATTTTCACTTAGAGCTATCTGTGAGCTTTTGACAATTTTGACGACTCGTTGTAGTTTTCAAAATTAATATTATAATATTATTTTCGGATGAACACAATTAAAATTACTTCTATGAATTGTATAGTCAGGGTAGCCCATTTTTCGTAGGTATGTGTTTAGTATTAAGTTAATTATCTCGGACATTGTTTATAACCGTTTTTCTTCATTGTATTTTGTAGCTCTGATGATGCTAAAAACTAATTAGCGAAATATAAGCTAAACTGAAAACAAAGGCTTTTTAAGAACAACACACCAACATTTGTTCCCCTATTTGGACATAACGCCCCGTTATATTACAGGTACAAATTGTATCCATTTTTTCTTTTTTCTTGCCATTTTCTTTCCTTAGTTCCAGGACAGTCCTCTTTCTTTTAATATCTCCATTATTGCGCCATTCCAAATTTCTTGGTCTGCCTCTCTGTTTTCTGTTGATTTTGCCTCCCATATGTTTTTTGCCTGTCTATTGTCCAAACCATTTTAGTTGTCTTTTTTTTGTTTATCATTGGTTCTACATTTAACTCTTCCCTTACTGTATCATTTCGGATATTATCTCTTCTTGTGATGCATTTGAAGCCCCTTAGGTACTTCATTTCCATTGCCTGGATTTTGCTACTCATCCTTTTTCTTTCACATCGAAATGTTAGATTTGGTTTGAAGATTGTGTTGTATTTTGCTTTTTTATTGATATTTTATTGTTTCTTACGAATTTATTATTTAGTGCATAGTACAATTTTGTAGTATTTTCTAGTCTGTCATTTATTATTGCGTTACTTACTCCATTTTTTTACGTCTAGATATTAATACGTTTCTACTTGTTCTATGTCTCTTCCAATTAGTTTTGCAACCATATCTCTCATATTTCCCAACTGCCATTACTTTTGTTTTATCTATGCTTATTTTTAGGTTTCTTTTTTGTAGTGACATTTCCCATATTTCAAGATTGTATTGTATTTCTTCCTCGTTTCTTGCCATTATTATTTAATCATCTTCAAAGGCGCATTCTGCAATTGATATTGTATTCATATTTTTGTAACCAATCTTATCTTCTTTATTTTTTCTCTCGTTTCTTTAATATATCATCTAAAACGATGTTGAAAATAGTTGGGCTCAAAGCCCCCCTTGCTTTAAGCCATCTTTGGTCTTTAATTTCTCAGATTGCATGTTATGCGTTCTTACTACATTTATTATAACATTGTACATGCTACTTATGTTTTCCCTTAGTTTTACTCCTCTTCTTTTCAAACTATTCTATACTATTTTTCTTGGTATGCTGTCGAAAACCTTTTCCAAACCTCGATTATTTGATTTATTGTAAATATTACTTTCCCTATATAGTATATATAGGGGAAGTATTGTTTTCGTGCGGGAAAATGTCTGTGGGCGCTGTATCTCAAAAACGAATGATCCGATTGAGATGAAACTTTAAACTTAGGGTTTTATCGTTAAAAACTGGAACTGAAAAGCATTTGGTGAACATTCATAAACCGGAAGTGGATGTTTACTCGAGGCGTTTTTTTGTTTTTTACCGATATTTTTCTAAATATGAAAAATATTACAAAACTTTTGAAACAAATGTTAAAGGGAATGAGAAAATAAACAAGTTTTATAAAAACATATTTTTTGTAAAATTCTTAACTTTTGATAAAAAAATAAAAATTTAAAATTTTGACATTTTTTGTTGATTGCTAATAAACTATAGGAGATACATGAAATTTATATAATAATTAATTGTAGAGAATTAATAATTGAACAATTTACTAAAAATAGCATTTTTGCATAAACCGCATAGTTTTTGAGGAAAATATAGGGAAAGTATTATGATGGCCACATCACCATTTATTTGGTCTTGTACTCCTCGCCCTTTCCTAATCTTTCAGTATCCATGTTTCTTTCCATACTTTGTTGTATAATTTTGTAAGTAATTTCTTCCTAAGTTTTTCAACATTTCTGATATTATTTCATCATTGTTGTTAACATTTTAACAACTTCGATTACTTATTCTTTCTTTGTATCATTTTTTTCTCCACATTAATCTTCCTAATGTGTATTGCCCTCTCCATTATCTTTGGTTTCTTGCTCATTATGCAGTTGTTCCATATTTAATGTGTCTTCGAAGTACTCTGTCCATTGTGACATTATAACTAGTTCTTCTTCTAGTATCTTTCCCTTCTTATCTTTTATGTATCCATTATTGTATTGCTGCTTTCTCGTAAGTGTTTTCAGTGCCTTGTAAAATAATTTTTTGTTTTCGTGTCTATCCTGTTTTCTACCCGCTTTTTAACTTGTTTTCTTTGCGCCTTGTATATATTATAGTTTTCATTGTATATGTTTCCCAATATTACTTCTGTTTTTATTTTTTTTATTCCATCATTCTTTGTTGGTTTGACCTTTGAGGTTCTTGTTCCACCAGACTGTTCCGCAGCCCCTCTGCTTTGCTTTGTGGTTTTTAGTGATGAACGTGGGCATATTGCCAATATTGGTCACTAAGTCTTCCTGTTGAGATTAAGTTAACTAAAGATTCACCTCGTTTTTTGGTATCCGAGATGCCCTAGACCGTGTGATCCTATTATGCGATGGTATGCCTTCTCCGCGCAGTATGCAACTATGTCGCTTAGTATGCGCGGAGGGCATACACTCTCATCTCCTGGTTACTCTTCGTTTCCCTTCTCACTTACGATTATTGAGGGTACTTATCTCGCCCGGGGGCCACTTCAAGATAACCGACAGGAATTGTTATAAAGAACTTCGACGATTATTTAAAAAAGTCATACAATTACAGAAGGAATCCTGGAGGAACTTTTGTAAAGAGCTAGATTTCAAAACTACAGCTGCAAAGCTTAAAAGGACATTCTCCAAATATACAAAGCAACTAGTTGGTGTAATGGCAGCAGAGTTTAAAAGCTACACTTTTCTCTTTAAGGAGTCTATATTAGTATTCCTGAAAAGTGAAAAACATACAAACATCTATAATTCTTCCAAAGTGAACTGATTAAAGATTGAAGGCATTAAGGTTCAACTATCACTTTTTCTCTTATACATACAGCAAGCACAAAGGTACGACTGCCTCGTTCTCTCATATGCATACAGCAAGTAGTAAAGACTAGAAGAAAATGATCTGAAAATAATGTACGTGTTCAAGGGCACAATGGGATAATTTTGAGGGAAGCGATTTGAATGACTGTCTAGACCCAGCTACTTCGGTCTACCTTTTTAGAAAATACTTGGATAAGATCCCATAGTTTCTTAAGTATACAGATATTAATAGGAGGGGCAAAATGTGTGTGTCGATGCTTTTGTCGTCATATAAGTACACATCAATGCAATATAAGGAAACAGATTCAACACTTTATTCAACGTTATAAGTGCGCGTAAAAAATTATCAAAAAACAGTGTAAATAAATGTATAATAGACTAAGTGCTCTGGTCAATGATTTGATCACCCTTGGCAAACTCAATCCAGATCCAGATGTATAATAGACACAGATAGATAATAGTCTGCGATTTTTGTATATAATTTGTAAAAATATATTAAGCTCATAGATCATCTTGCGTTAACAGATTAACTAATATGATTTAGGTAATAGAATTTTTATTTATTACACCTTATATTTTCGATCATGTTAGATAAAGCATTTGTTTCTAATATATAAGGTAAAGAGTTGGAAGAAAAATTAATGTTAATTTGTTATAAGTGATTATATTAGAAGTGTACAGAAATAGACAAATATTGTATTGATGAGACTTTTACTTCATTAAGCACTTAGATTAACAAAACACGGATGTTTAAAGAGTTTTCTTTATTATGTACAGACACTGAAATAATTGTAGCAGTATCTCTACATTACTAATCAAAAATACTTGTTTTATTAATTTAAGTAAATAGACATATATTAACTTTTTTTAAATTTTATAGCCGAAATTAATTATTACTCAGAGATGTTATCTTATTAAGAATTCGACTGAACTGTCATGCTCTAATTAAACCACAATAACGAAACATGAACAAAGTTTCAACTTTAGAATATACATCTGTGGCGAAACGCTACGATTGTAGCCATTTATACACGTCAAATATAATTAAAGACACATTTGCGCCTCACTAGAACCGCATAAATTATTTATCTGTCTACACATATTTATCCTATAAATTACAATTATTATTTTATCACCACTTTATTAAAATATAATTTGAATCAGCAATAACTGTATTTAATACAGTGTTAACAAAAACAAATTATTTTAGTCATTAACTAAACTTTATACCTGGTAAAATGTAAGGGAAGATTGTCGGGTTAGATTAATCTTACATTGAAAAATATTAAGGAATTAAACGAATTGTAAGTTTGATCTCATCCAGATAATGTATCAGAAAATTATCAATCAAATTTGATTATTGAAAATATTTTTAAACGTTCGAAAATATATTTTAATATCAACTTATAATTAACTTATTTAATGACCGGTTAAAATTATTGATTGAACTACAATTATAATTTCAGGTCAGATTAGGCATTCGATCACATTTCATGAATTACTAATATTATACATTCTTAATATAAATTTTCTTTAAAACCCCATTATACTGCTGGATTAATTAATTAGAATAATTGCTTTGTAATCTCGACAATGAACTGTAAAACTTCCCAGAAATGCTCTTGCAGCTAGTTTAATGAAAGTATCCCGGGGACAATTCGAGCTCGCCAAGTAAATGTTTATTTATAACACGGGAAGCAATTCACTCGCTGAAGTGGCAATTTGTTTAATTAATTAAGGGTCTCTATTTGCATAAAAGTGTCGGATAAAGATAAGAGGAAAAAAATGTTTCAAATTTAAATTAAAGCCACCACCAGTGATTTGCATTTTTGAGGAAAAAATGTTACACAGCGAGTTTGACTAATGGTGCTTAATAAAAATTATCTTTAATAGGAATTAATTTAAGAATTGTTCATTTTAAATGTATTTAGGAAAATTAAATTAATATTTTATGATGTTATGTTAATACTAAAATCTATATAACTAATATTATTAATTCAAGGACTGAACCTTTAAATGAAATATATTACTCATACCTATTAGTAGTAAGTTTTCATTTTTTATTATACTTATTTTAATT
Organism: Ontholestes murinus; assembly: GCA_963969525.1. Lineage (NCBI taxonomy): Eukaryota > Metazoa > Arthropoda > Insecta > Coleoptera > Staphylinidae > Ontholestes > Ontholestes murinus. The sequence goes on from OZ018388.1 coordinate 36,140,730, forward strand.
ATTGTGTTTTTAAGCTAAGTGAAAATAAAATTCTACAAATTTAAAACAGGTGTCTGCTGATAAAATTGACAATTATGAACTTAATCATTTGATAAGGTTTGTTTGGACCATCGTCTCAACTGAGAACTTCGTTTTCGAGATCATTACATACCTTCTGCAGTTAGTTGATCCTCTAGAGGCCACCAGAAGATTTTTACCAAACCCTCAGTTCAGGAATCGTGCTCTGTTTAACTAAGATTGCAAGCTATATATATATGTTTGTAGTAAAGTTTTAATGCACTCCTAATCTATATATCAGTAGCGTCATGACAGTATTAACGAATCGATCTTGCTGGTGATGTCCTCTGCTATGAAAATAGGTCAAAAGAGACGACTTCGAAGCATTGGTTCCGGGCTGTAGTCTGGGTAATTATGTGTGCTAGAAGTTACTCGGTTTGTAATTCTTTCATTTTTGAGATATGTAGTAATATCATTTCTTATATTCTTCCAATAGTAACGTTGAGACAATCTGTGGTTGCTTCCATAGAATCCATAATGATTGAAGTCGGGTTACCATGGAAATGTTTTAACAGTATTGGTACTTTCTCTTTAGCTATTGAGCGTTTTGGTTGTCGATGTTCGGGGTTAATCCATATAAAGTCCATCCGTTGGATCTTCCGTCCTACGTCACAAACTGTTGTTTCAAAAAACGACGAAAGTTTTACAGTGCATTCTTTTTCTAACGCATTTGGTTTACTTTTTCAGACTGAATGTTTTTGTGTCGTTTCTCGAAGCGATATTTTGTGACGTAGGACGGAAGATTCAACGGATGGACTTTCTTTTTTATTAATTCAATAAATGGCGTCTTTAATTTTTGGCTGAGTTACAAGGGCATCAATAATTTTCTTCAAATTTTCATCCTGGTGGAATATCAACCTCAACTACGCTGATTTTGCCCGATGTTGTGGCTTGGTGTGTTGTTATGAAAATCTAGCTAGGCGCCTTGTAGGTACTTTCAATGGCATCACTTAAAGTAGGTATTGATCTGTGGCGATGGTGATTGGTGAATTGATTGGAATGTATTCAATTTGCAGTGGTGTAATTCTGTTCAGTTGTTTCGAGCAAGCTCACAATTGGATGTTCCTCAAGCCCCTACCTCTGGACTGAAAGTACTTTGAGGGCGAAGTCGCTAGCATCGGTTATAATCAAGAATAATGTGGGGACTCCTAGGCCCCTCGAAAAATCAACCCCGTTTGCCATATCTGGGATCAACGAAGGCACATTCTCGTTACCCTGGTATCGGCGAGTAATTTTTATGAGTGTATTCATATTGTGAATAAAAAATAGTTTTCAACAGCACAATATATCCCCAAATTGGTGACCTCGATGTGATCAAACCAAGTACGAATAACTATCGACATTATGACACGACGGAGAAATAAACAGGGTACAGGTCATGATCCCACCTTTTTGGTCCGACGACCGAGACTTATGGTTTGCGCAAATAGAGAGCCAGTTCCAAATCGCCGGAATTACAGCGGACGAAACAAAATACGGGTACGTAGCTGGGCTCTCGAAGCACCAGCAACGAAGAAATTCGCAAAGCTTTAAACCACGCTAATCCGGCGCTTCTGTGTCAGCCATGAACATACACCAGATAGCTCCTAGAACACGAGGAGCTCGGAGAAAGGAAACCATCACATTTCCTACGACACCTGCAGCACCTGGCCGGCACCACGGTCTCCGAGGGTTTGTTACGTTCACTGTGGACAAGCAGGCTACAAAACAATATACCAGCCATCCTTGCAACTCAAACCAAAGCAAGCCTGAAAAAAGTCGCCGAGGTTGCGGACGCCGACATGAGCACGACCGCGCTGCTAACGTAGACCAAAAGACCGCGAGTTCGAAACATGCTGGTTCCACTATAAATTTGACAGGAAAGCACGGAACTGCCGCCCGCCGTGCAAAGAGTGGAAGCAGAGAAACAACTAAGGCAGTCAGTAGCGACAGCTGCCGGCTCGTCAAGTCATCACGCCGCTTTTACGTTACCGATCGTACAGTCCCTGATCGACACCGGAAGCGAGGTCTGCTTATACTCCCGTCGCCTGGTAAGACAAGCCAACCTAGCTTCGTCGTATAAGCTCTATGGGGCGAATCAAACGGTGATCAACACATATGGTACGATAAACCTAAACCTGGACCATGGTTTACGCGGGAAGTTTCCGTGGGGATTTATAATCGCCGACGTGCAGAAAGCTATTATTGGAGCAGATTTCCCATCCCATTACTAATTATTGCTTGACATTCGGAATCGGAAATTGTGTGACGCGAAAACGCTGACGACAACCGACAAACAGGAGTGGGCACCATCAACGATAGTAGAAAATATCACCGAATTCTGCAGGAGTTTCCCGGCATAAGCAAGTCAGCAGGTCTGCCAACCCAATGTCGCGGGGCGACACACCACATCCAGACGACCGCCTGTCCACCCAGATCTAGTAGACTGAGACGACTTGCGCCCGGAAAACTGCAATTGGCAAAAAAGGAGTTCCAAATTATGTGCCTAATGGGAGCAGCACGACCCTCGAAGAGTGCGTGGATAGACCTAGTCAAAGCGTACCACCAAATCCTGATAGCCGAGGAAGATATCCCAAAGATCGCCATAATAACATTCGGGTAGGAATATGGAAACCCCTGGCTTTCATATCCAGGAAGCTATCTCCGGCCAAGCGGAAATATGCCGCCTACGATAGAGACAGATAGCAATTTACGCAACGATCAGAAAATACCAACACCTCCTAGAGGGACGAACTTTCACGAGCATAAGCCATTGACATTCGCATTCGCGCAGAAGCCAGAAAAATGTTCGCCAAGGCAATTCCGTACCTTGACTACTGTTTGGGGTAAATATGGGTTCCTCCTGGTTTAAGGACTTTACCCTGTTTCTAATTCGGATAATAAAAACCACGGTGTTTAGTTTAACACATCTATTATTCAAAACGGAATACTGTACAATGTATTTATACGAACTTATTTTATCGAGAGTGAAAAAGTAACTGTTCTCTTAAACACGGACAAGCCCCGAACACGACCGCCGCACATGGCCAGCAACAAAAAATGCCCTTAATCCACCTTTTCTGCGTCCGAGCGTGGGAAATAGACTCGGGCACAATAACATAATAAATATAAATATTCAAGAAATGTTCATTTCAGGAGGGTCGTTAAAATCTAATAAAAATATAAAATGCGGAATTAGCAAATATAAATGAAAAAATAATTAATAATATTCAAAAAAGTTATATTCGACCAAACAATTACATTGGACAGTTTTCCACGGATATTCAGCATATCAAAGAAAAGGAAAACATAGTCGCCGACGTGTTCATCAGACTCGAGCAAATAGCCACAGGCATAGACGGCGCATCCCTAGGGGACGATCAGGAGTCGGACCCAGAACTCAAACATATCATGGATAGGAAAGACACAAACCTGCAGATAAGGAAGATTCATTTCCCGGAATACGACACGGCGATTTACTGCGACGTATCAACGAATACAGCACGGCCATTTGTGCCAGGATGCGAACAGATTGCAAGACCTGGAGCAGTCAATGTATAGCGTGTCAAGAAGCAAAAATTTCATGGCACAACATGCCCGCAGTAGAGAAATTCCGCTAACATTTTCGAAATTCCAGCCTGTGCATATCGAAATGGTCGGCCCTCTGCCCAAGTCGTACGGAAAAGAATACTTCCTGACATGAATCGATCATTTCACCAGCTGGCCTAAGGCCATCCCCATGGCGGACATCGAGGCCAGTTCGGTAGCAAGGTATTCTATACTCATAGCATTGAGAATGGTTTCTTTCGGAGGGGGCAGAGGTTTTGAGTAACTTGGCATTTATTAACTATGTGCCCGTTGTTTTCTGCAGTATGCTCTTTTTGTTTTCTACTTAACATGTTTCTGTTTGGGCTTCCTTCTCCAAGAGAATTTCGGCATTTCTCGTTGTGTAATTATTTGTTTAAATTCCGAGTCCCTTGAAATTTTCTTTATTATGTTCAGATGTATCAGATCGTTCAATTTTATGAACAGTTACTTTTTCTGATGATGAACTTGTCCAAATTCATTAATCTGAACTGGTTTTCTTTGAAGATTTGTGTTGGATTTTTACAAATATATTTCCAAGCTTTCGATTTCCTCTTTAATTCCTTCCCGCTTGTTTTGGGGAGTCTCTTAAGGAAAGGCTTGAAACCTGTAATTACGTCTTCTTCAATCAGGTGTTTGGCATTTTTATACATGATGATTGTACTAATGAAAGCTTTAACAATTTGACTATCGGTTTCTTCCTTAAACCGGGCGATACATTTTGACAAACTCTATGTCTCTATGGTAATGGTTTTTATACGTTATGTTATGGTTGTAACCTTTTATTTTCAATAATATACAGACTTGTAAATATGTGAGTATATGTGTTGCCAGTTTGGAAAGCGTAGGGCGGCTAAGACGGACTAGGAATTGTTCCAGGCATCGGTGTCTTTGGAACGAGCTTAGGCTACGAGCGGAAGATCCTTAAAGATATCTCTGCGGGGTAAGGGGTTTAGCAAACCCACGGACTGATGTTCCAATTCCTTCATATCTGTATATAATAGTTCATCCATGTTAACTTACATTTCTCGAGTAAAATACCCGAGTTGATAAGTAATTTTTAGAAAATTTCACATTCTTCTCGAGATAACTATACTTCACTAATTGCTGCTATACTATGCTTTTTATCAACGGTGAGTGATTCGAGTTTATTTATTTTGATACGAATTGATTGTGCATTTAAGAAAATAATATCTCTTTTTATAGTTGTCTTCTCTCTATGTTATGACAATCCCGATCTTAAAATTTTCTGGGCATATTAAAGTATTGTGATTGATTGGCTTACAGCCTCACCTTTATTTTTTTTGCATTTGAATTATAAGCAGTCAGTAAATTAAATCAGAAACTTATTTTATTTTTTGCATTGCATAAATAGTTTTCTGGTGTTTGCTATATTTGAGTAACTTTAGACCTTTGTTTGCATTGCTTTTCTTATCGATGGTTTATAAACGAGTCTATAGGCGGATTTTCATTTGAAGTAATGTTTCTTAATTAAGATGGTTGTTGGTTTTTGCTTTTTTATTGGGTAAGTTTTGTTGTTAATACTGTACATTTTGAAATGTTTAATATGAATATAATATCTTCTTTATCTGGTAATAATGTTTTTAATTAAATTATATTTATAATATTTTTTATTAATTATATACTTCGAAAGCAATATTTGGCTCGTAGAAAATTGGTTGATAACTCCTTTTTTGGGGTCGATGTTTCTTCACTATTTTTATTGGAAAGTCTTATCTATATAGGTTTTATAATTAACATAATGTTTCACCAAGTGATTAATGAGAAACAAGTATATAATAGATTGATTGATGAGGCACTTAGGTGTTGAAAATCCATACTTAATATTGAGATAACGCAATTGTTTGATTTTCAAATATTGGTTTATTAAACACTACATATGTTTCGCCACACTGTGGCTTCTTCAGGTGAAGTAAATATACAAATAAAATATACATTGTTTCTTATATATTATTTCAGTTTGGCGGGGGTGAAAATATTTTTAGTTTGTTCGTTCAGTAGATGGCCGGTGTGTAGATAGTGATTGATTTCTAAATTTTCTAATAGGTTTAGTTTTTGCCCTTTTCTTTCTTTATGTAGAATCTTGAAGTCTGGGTTGAATGTATGATTTTCTGCTAGGAGATGGTTTGCGTACGTTGACGATGTTTTTTGGTGACTGAAACATTTGTGATGCTCGTCGATTCGGTCCTCGAATGCACGTCCGGTTTGGCCTACGTAAATTTTCGGGCAATTCATACATGTTAGTAAATAGACTCCACTTTGCCTGTTTTTGACGACTTTATCTTTGTTGTTTTTGATTATATTTGATAAACTATTACGGGTTTTGTATGCTATGTTGAAGTTAAGTTTTTTTAAGATTGCTTGCTATTCTTTCGCTTAAAGGGCCATTGAATGTTAATGTAGAGAAATTGTTTTTTGGTTCTGATTGAAGAGGGAATATAAGATTACTGATGATATTGGTTTGTTTTTGATTTATTAGTTTGTTAATTATTGTTTTGTTGTAGCCATTTTTAACTGATATGTAATATATTGTATTTAATTCTTTTTTATAATTTTCGGTCGACATTGGTATCGATAAAAGTCGATGTATCATCGATCGGTATGCTGCTAATTTATGCTGAGTTGGGTGAAACGATTTATTATTTATTGTACTATCTGTGTGTGTAGGTTTGTGATAAATTGCAAAGTCGTGTTTGTTTTGTACGTTTGTAATAGTCAAATCTAAAAAGTTGATTGATTTATCTATTTCGGTTTCAATTGTGAATTTAATTTTATTGTGTTGTTGGTTTAAATTGCCTATAGTAGGCAGAGGTCAACGTATGCGAATTTTACACTATACTTTTTCTACCATTACATATGAATTAATATTAATCTTAAAATATTACCGCTTTTTAAATTATTAGTATGACTTATTGATTCGTACCATCCGTCATTGGGATGAAATAAAATGCGCGTTGAAGTGATTTGTAAATAATAATTAATTATTTCATTGGTATATTTCTATGTTTTTAATCGTCGCATATAAATGACAATAATAAATTACAGCGCAAAAATAATTTAAACGTCACTTCAGGCTGTCTGAAGAAGCTTAATAATCATGTATTAAATTTATGAAAAAAGGCATCGAGGGGTCTTGGCTTGAAAGTAATATGAAAGGCGTGTTCTCAAGATTTTCCGATATCAAGTTAATGCAAAGATTAAGTGATGTATTATGTAAAAAAAAAACTTTTTATTACTAAGGAATATTTTATATTTATATAATAAAAAGTAGCGTAAACTTTAAGCTATATTGCAATATAAAAAATTAAAAAGTTTACTATTACGAATGAAAAATAATGTTAATTTACAGTCAGTCAATTGCATACTAGATTATAAATATATGTGGAATGGCATTAATAATTCCTTTCGCAACAATATCTATACATTAAATGGCCAACATTGAACTGGGGGGTAGCAGAAAAGAACATAAAGCATTATTACGGGCTATCGGTGGGAATTTATTACCAAATTCACACAATAGACGAATATTTTAAGGTCGAAACCCCAGACAGGACTAAAGGATATCCTAAGGGCTACTTCAGGAATAAGTAACTTTTTGTCAGTTGGCTACACTGAATGTCATAGTTTCTTACTCTATCCCTATAACTATTATTGTTAAGGACACGGTCTGGTAAATATATTACTAATTTATCGCCTCGTGACTTGGATATTAGTTTACTGTAACAAAGTTACTCTATTAACACTCACAATGTTTGGCATTCTAACAAACATGAATTCAGTGACGAACGCGTAGTTGTGTATGTCAATTACACGATAAATAATTTATTGTGTACACATTTTTAATATTCATTCATATTTATAATCTAAATGGAATCTTGAGGTGAGCTCTGGGAAGTAGAATGATATTTGATAAAGTAAAATAATTTAATAGGTTGGTGTAGTGCTAATTGTATTGAATTTTTCTATGGATATATAAGAAGTATTTTGAAGAGATTTTTTTATTTTATATTATTGTACATTTATATTTTAAATAATAATTTGTAAAAAATGCTAAAATTTTGTTTAACGTAAATGATGCAGTAAATACAATTTTTGTGGTAGATATAAGAAAACATTGCTGAATATGTATATGGGAACAATAATAATATTAAGTTATACAAAAAAACATATATAATTTTAACAAACAGAAGAAGCAATCAGTAGTGGTAAATTTGTAGTAAAACAATGGTTAGTTTGATTTACAATAAGGCAGAAAAAGAAAAAATCTAATTAATAATTAATAAGCTATTATTAGAAGATCTCATGCAAGAGAGGGCAATGGTTTGATCTTAATCATTTTAGAGGTTTGTATTAGTACAAAGTAAAAGTATTTGTCTGGTTATTTTATCTTTACAAAGGTAATCTCGTATCAAGTGAAATGTTGACAATACCGAAAGGACTTTAACGTAAGCGACCCGCATATATCACACATCAGATGCTATTTAGGAAGCTTCTTGTGAGATTATTCTCCTATAATTAAACGGTAGATTTACGTCTATTCTAATAGTTCAGCCACTAATTTGAATTAACTGCATGAAATACCAAGATTCGTCTAAAGTTATAACGTATATATATATTTATAGTTGCTGGTCTAAATGTAGCATAAGAGAAGAACTGACATTAAACACGTATATAAAGTTAAAATTTTTATAGTTAAAAAACATATACAGGGTCCTGCAACAGTGCGTCGGGCTTTCCTAGCGCCTTTCTCATAAGAGATATAAAAAAATGTTTCGTATAAAAATTTATTGATTTAAAAATGTCTATGCCGTAAAATTATTTTCAGATATACAGGGTGTCCCAATTTTGCGGTATAACAAAAGCAAACATTTTTTTTAATGGAACACCCTATATATTTTTTCATTTTCTAATTTGAATAATATTTTATAACTTGAACCTTTTTTTGGTTTTTAATTTCGATGTGGCATTTCCGAGTTATTGACGTTTTTCTGAAAAAAATGTAAAAAGCGGAGGTTCACAAAATAATTATTCTGATGTTCTATTTAAAATTGAAGAAATTTTCTTTTTCCTATGGTTGGTCATAAGTACTGTTTATATACCAGTGTTAAAAATTATCACTTTTGAGGAACACTGCCTTTGTATTAGACACACCATAGACACACTCTTTTTTTTAATGGAATCATATTTTTTTTTTAAATTTTATATTATTCTGCATCTAATTTCCTACAAAAAATATTAAGCATATCCTATACCTAGAAGTGATATTTTTCAAGATATAACAGAATTTATATTTCAAACGGTTCTTGAATACGAATTTGTTTTTGAATAGATAGCTGTGACTGAAAAAAATGCATCTGTCATTTAAACAATAAGTTTGGTATGTATGGTTGCATTGTAGGTGATTATAACAATGCAATTTTTGAGAAGAATTAATTGATGTGATATATGCTACTGGAGAAGATGGAATTATTTGTTTGCAAGCCTAAAGAATTTATGCTCAGCGCTACCCAGATAGGCGAAAACAATTATTTTTCTTATTATTCGATTAGATTAGAAAGAAATGCCAAACTTTGCAAATAATAATATATCTAAACGCCATAGTTTTTGAGATATTTAATAGTTTTCACAAAAATAACCATTCAATTATACTACATGTACGGAGTTGATCATGCTGAGACAAAGTAACTAACAAAATGTAAGTAAGTGTCAATGTGAGATAAACAGAAACAGATAATACGATTCATTATTTTATTCCAAAAAAGTGAAAGATAACAAAATTATTAATACAAAAGAAAGACGATACTACAGTAAATGTTCAAAATATCTTCCATTTTCATTTAGGCACAAATAATTCGCCGCTGAAAAGACCTTTACACAATTCGTTGGTGCATATTCATTGGTGCTGTTGGTGATTCCTTATAAACAATCACAGGTTTTATTAGATCCGGAGATCTAGCAGGCCATTTGGTGGGTCCATTCCTACCAATCCACTGGTTGGGAAAAATGAAATGCCCTCACGTCATGTGAAAATTGGGCAGGTGCTCCGTCTTGTTAAAACCACACCCTGTTTCTTGTTAGTTAGGGTACATTAGCTAACGTTCCGGGTAATTCAATTTGCAAGAAGTACAAATACATAGACCTACTGAGATGGGCCTCGAAGAAATGTTGACCTACTACATTAGGCATGTGCAACGTACGGCCCGCGGGCCGGATCGGCCCCTGACTTCATTTAATCCGGCCCGCAGCACAATTTTCAGATCTCACTAAACCTGGCCCTTGAAAGTAAAAAATATATATGTATTCTTAATAATTTTAATATAATCTAAGGATCATAAAGTTTTATAGGTATCATAAAGTTTTGTACTGTATTTAGTAAACAGGGAAAACCCCGTCTTATTTGCACTGGCTGTAAGTATGTTGATTAGTGAAGGAAAAATCAGCAGAACAAAAGCACGCAGTTATTTGTAGTGAGGCACATAATCTTTAAAATGAGATTAATAAATCAGAGAAGAGAAGAAAAGTTGATATTGAAAATCGTGTTTTTCAAGATAAGTGGACTAACGATTACTTTTTTATTATGCAAAAAAAACCTGTTTGTTTAATTTGCCTCGAAAGTATATTAGTGGTGAAAGAATTTAATTTAAAACGCCACTTTACATCAAAACATTCTAGTTATAGTAATCTCAATGGCAACAAAGAAAAGATAAAATAATAAATTTGAAAAAAATGTTTATCTTCGCATCAGACTCTTTTCCACAAACAATGTAATTTATGCAATAGTATTGTACGAGCAAGTTTTATAATTAGTGAAAAAATTGCAAAACATTCTTAACCTTATTCTGAAGGTGATTTTGTTAAAGAGTGCCTTAGTGCTGTCATTAAAGAACTGTGTCCTGAAAATAGCGACGATATAAAAAAAATAAGTCTATCTCGCTGGACTATAACAAGACGTATCGATGATATGGCTAACGATATCAAATCAAACCTTAAGTTACGTGCGTCACAGAAGGCATTTTTAATTGTTCTCGATGAGAGCAGAGATACTACCGATACCGCATAATTACATGGAATAATTGCTGGCTGTTCGACCTATGAAGGATACCACACGAGGAGAAAACATTTTCGAAAAAGTAAAAGCAGTTTTTGATCAATTTGAGCTTAAATAATAGAATCTAAGTGGAATTTCTACTGATGGTGCTCCAGCTATGGTTGGTTCTAATTTAGGAGTTGTTAATAGAATTAAATTGGAACTATGTAGTAGGAATATTGACACTGAAGATTTGAGTGCATTTCACTGCATTTTACATCAACAAAATTTGTGTGCAAAATTGATCAAATTTACACATGCAATAAAAACAATAGTTTCTTGCATAAATTTCTTTAAATCAAGAGCACTTCACCACCGTAAGTTCCAAACATTTTTGGAAGAACTGCAGTCTGAATTTGAAGATCTGACATTTTATTGAGAAGTGTGCTGGTTAAGTAAAGCAAAAATGTTAAAACAATTTTATGATTTGAAAGATGAGGTATTTGTTTGTATGGATATGAAAGAAAAACTTGTACAAAAGCTAAAGAACACAAATTGGGTTTGCGATCTTAGCATATGAATGAATTAAATACAAAGTTGCAAATCCAAGAACAAGTTGTTCATGAACTGTATGGTCACGTCAAGTCATTCCAAAATAAATTAAGAAAATCAGCTCCGAACAGGGAATATCTACCATTTCCCTACTCTTCCAAATCACAAAGATCATGCTAACTTTGAAACGTTTGGAAACGAGTTACAATTATTAAGAGATGAAATTAACACCAGATTTAAAGATTTTCGCTGCCAAAAAGCAAGTCTGAACATTTTTTCCTCCCCATTTGATGTGGAAATAGAATAATTGCAAGAAAAATCCGATAAATTTCCAAATCCAAATGAAGTTTGTTAAATCCAAAACACGTACAAGATTTGCAGACTCACATTTGGAGAACACTCTGCGTGTTGTGACATCCGATATTTCATCAAATATTGATTATTTGGTAAAAATATGAAGGCACAGTCTTCCCATTAAATATGTTTGTACTTGTTCATTTTAATCTATATTCTGAAAGCCAGTTCTAATAAATGACTACATACATGTACATATGTGTTGTTATTTTTAATTTTTTTTTTTAATGTTAAAATGTAATAAATATAATATCGTTTCCTTAAATCAAACTACGAATCTCTTCGTTTCCTATACATTAAAAAAAAAGGTCCGGCCCGCGATTTTAGATTGAATTTGTTTTCCGGCCCGCGGTCTTGATGAAGTTGCACATGCCTGTACTACATGGTTTCCAAAAATTCCGCCCCAGACATTTGATGCTGATGATCAACTTGTCTCATAACATGCGGATTATCAGTTAAATAATAGTGAAAATTGTACCTATTGACAGATCCGTTGTTATGGGATGACGCCTCATCCGTGAATAAAATATATTGGAAAAACGCAAGATCCTCCTGTATTTTCTGTCTTCCCCAGAAACAAAATTCGGAACGAAATTGAAAATCAGTATTACATCAGTTCTTGATGTAGCTGAATATGATATGCTTGATATCGATTTTTCTTCAGAATGTTTTGTACTGACCTCTCGCTTATACCAGTTCCTTCACCAACGTCTTTTTGGTTCACGTTGGGATGCTCAGTTGCTGTAATTAGCACTTTCCTCGTTGACGATAGGCTTTCTTCTTTTGTTTTTTGTAATTCACACCTCCCATTTACATGTCAAACTAATTGTTTAATTGACAGATGCATTTTTTTCAGTCATGGCTATCTATTCAAAAACAAATTCGCATTCAAGGACCGTCTGAAATATAAATTCTTTTATATCTTGAAAAATATCACTTTTAGGTATAGGGTATGCTTAATATTTTTTGTAGAAAATTAGGTGTAGAATAATATAAAATTTAAAAAAATATATGATTCCATTTAAAAAAAAAAGAGACAATTTGAAATTTTAGAAAATGGCGTGTCTGATACAAAGGCAGGGTTCCTCAAAAGTGAAAATTTTTAACACTGGTTCATAAACAGTACTTATGAACAACCATAGGAAAGAGAAAATTTCTTAAATTTTAAATAGAACATCAGAATAATTTTTTTGCAAACCTCCGCTTTTTACATTTTTTTCAGAAAAACGATAATAACTCTGAAATGCCACATCGAAATTAAAAACCAAAAAAAGGTTCAAGTAATAAAATATTATCCAAATTAGAAAATGAAAAAATAAACAGGGTGTTCCATTTAAAAAAATGTTTGCTTTTGTTATACCGCAAAATTGGGACACCCTGTATATTTGAAAATAATTTTACGGCATAGAGATTTTTAAATCAATAAATTTTTATACGAAACATTTTTTCCTATCTCTCACGAGAAAGGCGCTAGGAAAGCCCGACGCACTGTTGCAAGACCCTGTATATCTTTTGATTATACTTTTATTTCTATCGGCATCAATACTTCTACTGTAGTTGTTATTACCTCATATATAAGATTTAATTCCAATAACTACACCTCGCACACATACTCCAGGATATTGAATTACATAATTAATGTGTACGTTACACAAGACCGGTACAATGTGTTATTCAAACATTAAGAGCTTATATCGATAGAATTCTAGTAAATTACAGTTACAACTATTATTTTGTTTATTTTGCGTTAAATAATGTATATAACTTAATTATATTTCCTCTTCTTAAAGTTTTTTAGACGTTTAATTAATTTATAGTGATTGCAACCAATTAATTTTATTATCTCTGTTCACAACTTTTAACATGGATTATCTAAACAATAGTGGATTGATAAACTTAAATCTGCGATACAGCACCACCAATAACAACTATATATCATTATAAATCGGTTGTTTTCACTGTAAAAAAATATCTAATTTAATAACACAAGTTTACAAATTCGGGTCAATTTTTGGGCCCGAGCAGATGAGAACGATTCTTAATGTTATTTGATGCACTGAACTCAGATCTTCAATCCGTTTGTCAAGATTGGTTCTAGCTTTCGAGTTCACGCATGCCAGCACTGTGTTCTTATAATGGCTGTCAGTTGACCTCATTGCATTAAACATTATTTGAAACTTGATTTTGTGCAGAGATTTTGTTTAGGAACGTGTGAAAATGTTATGTGAATGGTCGAATAAATGCTTAAGAAATACTATTGTGGTGCTTCAAAGCACGTCTATGATATCTAACAGGTGACATGGATATATGTTTATGGGAAATAGCAACGAAAGTTGTTCGCGAATATGCACTTCCAAGAAAATGGTAGTCTGTTTTTTTTCGAAAAAATTCAGATGTGATAATCGTACCATTAATCTAATATCGAACGGTCAATTCTGAATTCTTAGCAAGAAAATGTGAGCTGTCAAAAGAGCTCTGATTTAACACCGAAAGACTTCTTATTCCCACAACTCAAAAATAAAATATTAATTTTGACGCCTGATAAAGCTGGACATACGTTCAGTATGCATGTTTTGACTTCAAACGGAGTGGAAAAGTGCTTCGAAACTTATATAGATGTACATATTAATTAAAAAACCAATATAGATTATTTAATTGTTGAGCGAGTAAAAACATATGTATTAATTCAATAAGGGCATAATACAACCTAGTCAAAACAAGCTAAAGCTAATTAAAACAAGATTACTCAAATGCGTATAGTAAACATGAAGCATGAAAAGCAACTTGTAATAGAATGCGGAGAACACCTATACAAAAAAAAACCGATATAGAGGTTGGCCGATAATAGGAAACTAGTGCATTATAAGAGACACAAGGCAAGAATTTAGAAAAAAAGTAATGACAAATGAAAATAAATAAATATATAAATTATGAAAAAATGATCCAATAAAAAAGAACATATGAAGGAAATAAAAAAAGAAATATTTGAAATTGTAAATGAAAATAACAAACCAGAACACGTGGGATAAAAAGTTGAGGAAATACTGGGAAAACAAAAAAGAGGAAAATGAAGCAAAGAGGAAACATGATAATAATACTTATCTTTAATAAAATGTATTAAAATCCTTTAGTTCGTTCTAGAAAATTAAATAATAAATTTAAAAATACGAAAACTTTTCGTAAATCTACAACAGTGAGTCTTACTAAGACTACAGAACAAATTAATTTGAAACAAGAAACCACTACTTCTCTGGCTAGTACCTCGACAAACATTGAATAAAACAAAATTAATTTGCGTGTTACGAATAGTACAACTATCATAGTTATAGTTATAGTAGTAGTTTTAATCCTCTTTTAGAAAATAATCTCAAGATTTAAGTCGTTTCAAGAGGTACTTTAGTATCAATTAAAATAACACCCATACATTGAGCTTCTTCTTTGCTTTATGCAAATGGTTTGAATTGGTTTTCTAGCTAATAATCAGTTCTTAGGCAATGAAATAAGTGCACACATGCGATTCCGACTTAATGAATTCTAAGATTTTATCGAGAATTTTGACTACTGATACGCTCTGGTAAATATTTTATCTTCAACGTCCACATTCCTAGCTTGGAATCTATTGGAACTATAAACAGCAATACAATTTCTTGGTCGGCTGCTTTACCTTAGTTGTAATAGTATTGAAGAATGTATAGATTTTTTTCTTTTTTGTCTCTATTTTGAAACGCTGTAACATACTTGACCAAAAATAAATCTTCCAAATAACTTTTTTAAAGGATAATGCCACTTTTAAATTGCCATATACAGGGTTATTCACGCTATACGGCACGGAATATTGTGGCCAAAATACGTGACTTTCAAAAAGTTCCACTTTGAGGATATATGGGGGTCTATTAGGGCTACTTTTTAAAATTATTTTCATAATATACAGGGTGTCCCAAAAACCCTAAAAGTATCAAAGTTGTGTTTTTTTTAATGAAACACCCTGTATTTTATTGCATTTTTGGATCCGTCTATAAAAATAAGTATGTGTTTTAATAAGGTTTTTATTACATAACCTTAAGGTTTTTGAATTAATTTGAATTTTGTAAAAATGTAACCTAATTTTCATGTTTCAAATACTTGATACTTTTAGGGTTTTTGGCGTTTTCTGCAAAAACGAGAAGACTTAACATTTAAGATTTAAATACCATTCGATAGGTAATTAAAACGTGCATTTGCTGATAAATTAATAAATATAGCGTTCCATTTAAATAAATGAAGTTATAGCCATTTAAAGTTCTCATTTGTTTAATTCCAATTTTTTTACACCCGGCTTAAGATGTCAAGTTTATTATACTTGGAAAATAAAATATGATCTATTGTTACATTTCAGTGTAAATTTGGTATGCATAACTTAATTATTTTTTAAGTATTTTAAACATGAAAATTAGGTTACATTTTTACAAAATTCAAATTAATTCAAAAACCTTAAGGTTTATGTAATAAAAACCTTATTAAAACACATACTTATTTTTATAGACGGATCCAAAAATGCAATAAAATACAGGGTGTTTCATTAAAAAAAACACAACTTTGATACTTTTAGGGTTTTTGGGACACCCTGTATATTATGAAAATAATTTTAAAAAGTAGCCCTAATAGACCCTCATATATCCCCAAAGTGAAACTTTTTGAAAGTCACGTATTTTGGCCACAATATTCCGTGCCGTATAGCGTGAATAACCCTGTATTATAATTCAATGCAATATATACAATAAACAGATATAATTAACGAAAAAATCTCATAACTTTTTACTTCACCTAATAAAACGAAGCAATATGGTATATTAATTTAAAAGTTTAAAACAGAAAATGATAATATCGTTTAGTTTAGTTCGATTGTGAGTAGAATTAGTAGGGAGAAAAACTAGCGAATAGTATTAGAGCATTGAAGCAGAGTAATACTAATTATTTATCTAAATACTTCGATCTTGATAGTGCCAAAAAGGTTTCTGCCTCTGGTTTTTATCCTCCTCTATTATTATCATCGAAACATCACAGTTCACTGTTGATTCGAGGTTTCCTTTATGTTATCATTTATAATTATTTAACTTCCTTCTAAAATCGACATTTTCCATGGCAGGGTTATTAATACTTCGTCTTTAAAGTACGACTACTTTGCAATTAACTTTCATTGCTCTATTATTGAGGTTTATTTGGCGCCTTTTGGAATTCATGGCTTTCATCCATCTGTATATCTATATCAGCCACTATAATGTAAAGGCTATTGGTATCGAAATGATATGTTATCTAAGCTAATCGTAGATTTGATTTCTCCGCAAATAGATCAAATATTCAATAAAATGTTGAGTTGAGTAATAGTTGTGGTAGCACCTGATATATAGTAATTTCCGTTGATTTATCCATAAAAAAATATTGATATGATGTGCAGGTGTGATACTACTGCAGTTATTTTTGGAACTAGATGCCCTCTTTCTTTGCAACGGGGTCCTAACTGTAGTTTTAGCCGAGCTATATTTGCTACAGTAACCTTGTACCATTAACAAATATAAATAATAAGAGAAAGATGGTGTATTTTATTATAGTTTTACGAACCCACATGAAAAACAGTAGGTTATTAACTTAAAACAAATTTTATGATGAAAAGATATCTACGTAAAATTATGAATGTGCTTGTTGTTTGTGGAATGTATTTTAGTATGAATCGATGCGTGATTAGAACCACCTTTATTTCACACCTGAAACGCTGTTGCTTGTTCATATGTTCGAATATTATCACGAAAAGAATACTATAAACTGAACATTGCACAATATTTAACAGCCTGGGTTTGTCTTGTTAAAAACGACGAATGAAGGCAATAACACGTTTTTAATAAATTTTAACAATTTCAAACTAACATTTTATATTTGGACGCTACAAATTTGTGCAGGAATACTATAATTTGTAAAATTTACGAATTCCCGGCCGCTCCGAATTCGACTTGTTCTGCTGAAAAATATGTACTGATTTTCAACATCATTTTTTTGAGAGGAGATGAAATTTCCAAGACCCATTTGTAGTCGACATACCTTGATAAACTGCCGCCTACTGACTTAAAACTCTTCTCAGGCTTTTGTGAAGCGTCATCTAGAGGATGTCATAGGCTCAAGAAATAAACCATCTCTCCTGGCTCCCGAATTATTTACGGGACTCCCTCAACTCCCATGGCCTAAAATATTATTGCTCTGGATCTGTTAAAAAATAATATTTATCATATTATACAAAACATAATTATTTTTTTACTATTTCCTTCATGGCGAACTGGCTCGGGTAAAGGTGGGTCATGTTATTCCTATTAGAGCTTGAGGAAGTAATGGCCCTTGGGACATCAAAAATGACGGTGAAAAACACCTTGCCTGCTGATGCCACGGATTTGAACCTTTTTGGGGGAGGTGAAACATTATCTTAGCTCTATACTATGGGACACTCCGAAGACTACGCAAGTCAATCAAGAAGAAAATGTCTGAAAGGACAACGCTTCAACCCGGACGATGAACTCAAGAAAACTGTGAGAGAGTTTTGGGAGCATAGAATCCTTTGGCTTGTTAAACAATGGAATTGTACTTCATTTATACTCACAATAGCGTTCCACACTTTTCATTTGAACACCCCTAACATAATGCATCTTACCAATCTCGTCTAGCTTGACGCCACTTATAATTCAAATAAAATTCAACAATGTAGTGTTGTCATTCAATTTTAAATGGCGTTGTCATTCAATTTTAAATGGCCCACCAATGGCCAGAAATTTGGATGCCGTTGCTCAATTAGCGCCTCCGATAACACAGGCCTACATATTTTTTTCATGAAGAAGTGTTTCAAGTTTAACAGGTGTTCTGTAGTAAACGGGGTGTGCTAATCACGAATCTGTGCTTGGTTTTTTTTCCAGCACGTCAGGTTTTCAGGAAAAGTGTATTTGAAATTTTTCATAGAAACTGCCTAAAATATTGAGAAAATATTTATTGAATCTATATTTAATAGAAAATTATACTGCAAAGTTGATTTGTTTATTTAAAAAAACAATGCAGAATAATCTACGTTAGACAATTTTTTTTTTTAATAAAATCGTTCTTTTTTCCCTCTGTGTTTTGTAGTTTTCTGTTTGTGGATTTTTGTGAGCGAGGTTCTCTTCGAGGTCCAGCAGTAATCAGCCATTATTCTAATATCCCATATTCCGTGGTAACGTCTCTCCATCTCCTCAATGTCTTGATGGAGCCTCTCTCCCTGTTCCTCGCTGACAGCTGCAAGATATTCGGGAAAAGACTCAACGTTCAGAAAATGAAGTTTGACGCTCATATTGCATCCCAGTTTTTTATAATTTTTTACCATGTTGGCTACAATTTCTTTGTAGTTTGGAGACTTATTGTTTCCAAGGAAACGGTTTATGACTTCTACAAAAGAACTCTATGCTTCAGATTCATCCTGGGTCATTGTATTCTGGAACAATCTGTCCGATTTTAACCTTTTGTAAATCTGGTGACGATAACATTTCACGTTCCATACGTTATACTGTTCATGATATTATCCTAAAAAAATTGAACTTTTGCTACACCAACCAGTATACCTTCACCTCGTATGGGAACACTTGCTTGTATTTCTAAACTAGACTTGGATCATTCATTTGCTTCTTGCAAAGTGCCCCCTCTTTCCATTACATTACTTTCAGTTCTAGTTAAACATTCTGAATCTCTGTTAAAATTTTCAAATACGCAATTTCTTTCATCGCTAACCATCAAAAAAAGCACTCCAAAGGCCAATAGTCCGCCGTTACCTTTTTGAAAAAGTGTTCGACTCTGTTTGTTTTGGAGGTTTGCTTTACAAATCTCTAAGGTTAAATATGCCCCGCAGCCTCATTCTTTTAGTTCACGAAATCCTAACAAATCGGTTCTGCAAAGTAAAATTCCGTCTGTCTCACTCTACTTCATTTAAAATCCAACAAAGTACACTCATTCTGTATAATTTATACTGCTCAGATATTTTCAACCCCGACACGAATGTTTTAATACAAACTTATATGTTCTCCTACTCGCCGGCGACACAGCCTCATTATCGCATGCTACTACTATAATTTAAACATCGCTTATTTTCCTTTGTTTAGTTTCGCTTATTAAACTTTAGCTTCTTTCTAACAGAATACATAGGAAAATACAAAAATATTATATAAAACTTACACTAATTTGAATGGACGAAGCTGGGCGGAGTTCATGCAGCTGTGATGATCTTCCACTCTAACCCTTTTTATTCTCGGAAAATCGGCCGGCACCAGCAATGGAGTCGGCCGACAGCTGCAGGCAGAGGCTGCCGAGCGCGTCTCCGGGTGGTGGATAGGAGCGTGACCGAGAAATCGGCCAGTAGCTGGCATAGGGTCGGGCAGGTGGGCCACCCCCGCATGACCGGCCTAAACCAGCTGCCGCCAACCAACTACCCCAAGCTACGGCGTACAGACATCGTGCCTAGGGCTGCATGGCACAGGGTTAAGTGTCGCGAGCGATTCCGTTGGGACACCGGGCGACCTCCCAACGTAGTTGAGCCTTCTGTGCGTATCGGGGAACTGCGCACAGCGACCACTTATTTCCTCCGTACTCGTGGGAACAATAATGGACCACCAAAATATAAAAACAAAAACTACCATAGGGGGCTCTTCGGAGAACCCTACCTCCCCTGGGGCCGCCACGGCTGAACCTGAACGACCTAAGCAGCGTTCGGGGGCGGCCAGACGACGCCAGAGGAGAGAGAAACTCGTCCAGAGGGCAGGGACGCCTAAGCGTAACCTACCTCAGGGAGAGCGAGCGTCAGGGGAGGGGTCGCAACCGCGACGCCCTGCACCAGCGTCAGCACCCAGCTCGTCAGGGACGCAGAAGCGAAACCTGTCGAGCGACAGCACACCTCCGGGACTCCAAAAGAGACCGAGAAAAACCCCGAGAGGGGGCGAAGGGCCTCCGGCAAAGAGAACCTTCAGTGACACACTGACGGGAATAGCGCTCGCTATAATACCGAAAGGATACCCAGAGACGAGCATAAATGCAGAGGAAGCCGAGGCTATCAAAGTCTCGATAATCCAAAGCATTGATGCTACGGTGAAAGGACAAGCCTCACCGAAAATTCAGGAATGTACCCATAAAGGGGGATTCCTGAGAATAGTATGCTCCGACCTTCCAATCAGGACATGGCTCGAGAGCATAGCCAAGGAGCAGAATTTCCTGGGGAACGAAAAGGAACTTCAGATCATTGATTTGAAGGACCTACCGGAACCCAGGAGAGTACTAATGTGGGCTCCAGGACCACCAATAGAGGCCACCACCTTCCTCAAAAGAATATCGGTGCAGAACAACGTAAGCACCGATACCTGGAGAGTAGTCAACCAAAAACCGGACCCCAAGGGAACTCAGTACATCATACTGATGGACAAAGTCTCTTGGGGGAAGGTGAGCGAAGGGAAGAAGTTGCACTTCAGCCTTTCAACCATCACCCTCAGGGCGCTGGCGGCAAAAACCGTCGGCAGACCTGAGGAGACCGAAGAGGTAGCAATGGAAGGAATTCCAGTGCCCGGAGAGGGAGCAATGGACGACAGTCCGTTGCCCGAATCGCCGAAGGGTAAGTAATGTTCAAATTACTACAGATTAATATACACCACTGTAAGGCGGCATCTGCTGCCCTCAGTGCATATATCCTAAGAGAAAATATTGACATGGCACTTGTACAAGAGCCATGGCTCCACAAGGGAATAGTAAAGGGGTTAAACATACAGGGCAGGCGACTGATTGTCGCCGAACCAATGTGTAACCCACGCACATGTATAATAGCAAAACATGGACTGAATTTAATGCCATTATGGGACTATGTTGCAGAGACCTAGTGGCAGCACGTCTGGAAGTAGTGGAAAGGGGAACGCGGAGGGAGTTTATACACGGATCCGGTTACCTTCCCTACGACCAACCAGGACCACCGCCGCCAGACGAGATTCAGCGGCTGATACACAGCGGGAGCCACAAGGGAATACCGCTGATCCTTGGATGCGATGCCAACGCGCACCACATTATATGGGGGAGCACGGACATCAATCCAAGAGGTGAGAAACTATTAGATTTTATCTTAGAGAATGACATTGAAATAGTAAATATTGGAAATGTACCCACGTTCGTAAACGCGGTGCGAAGCGAAGTAATTGACATAACACTTGCCTCTCGCAAGGCAAGTGAAATGGTAAAACACTGGCATGTATCTGAGGAACCATCACTCTCAGGTCATCGATATATACGATTCGATATCGAATCAGAAGAAGCATCTGAAATCCAAAACAGAAACCCGAGGAGAACTGACTGGGACCTATACAAAGAGGTACTAGCCAGCCGAATCGGGGACTGTGGAACAGTAGCGAGAACAACGCATGAGTTAGAGCTCATGGTGTAAAGCATCACAGACTCTATCAATATTGCGTTTGAAGCAAGCTGCCCAAGAACTACCAAACCTACCTCAACCAGGGTCACCTGGTGGAACAAGGATCTTGATAGGGCTAAGGCACGCACCAGAAGACTGTTTAATACAGCCAAGAGAAACGGTGAGAAAATGAACCCACAAGCTCCCGTCTACTCAAGACGCTCAGCAAAGATCATGTTGGGAACATCGGCTCACTGCAGACCAAAAATGGAAAGTACACAGACTCGGTAGAAGAAACCATGCAGGTATTACTGCAGACGCACTTCCCGGGTTCTGCAATACTTGACAATCCTGTTTCCGAGGACCTAAGCGAGCCCAACGCAGGGGCTCCAAAGCGGGTCTGGGAAACAGCGAAAATGATAATCAGACCAGGTGACGCTGAGTGGGGAATTAACACGTTCAAACCATTCAAATCACCAGGTCCTGACAGGATATATCCTGTCATGCTACAAAAGGGGATAGCAACGTGTGAGGAAACCACTATGTGATATCCTCAGAGCAAGCCTTGCCCTTTCATACATCCCAAGCAGCTGGCGGACTGTAAAGGTGGCATTCATACCTAAGCCAGGGCGTGAGTCATATGCCCAGGCTAAATCTTACAGACCGATCAGCTTGTCATCATTTATGTTAAAACTACTAGAAAAACTAGTAGACAGGCACATACGGGAAGGAGTTTTAAAGGACTGGCCACTACACCGTCAACAATATGCCTACCAAGCGGGAAAGTCATGCGAGCTAGCAATCCACCAGCTAGTGAGCAGAGGCGAAAGGACCCTACAATGCAAAGACGTTGCGTTAGGGGCCTTTCTGGATATTGAAGGGGCGTTTGACAACACAACCTTCAACTCCATAGCAACAGCAAAGGAGAAAAGAGGAATTAACCCGCAAGTCCGACAATGGGTGAACAAGATGCTCAGAAGTCGGACCGTGACGACTACCCTATATGGAAAAACAGCAGAAGCGGTTAGTCTCTCGCCGCTCCTATGGTGCCTCGTCATGGACGACCTTCTGCTGCTACTCGAAAGCCAGGGCATATATGCACTGGGGTATGCAGACGATCTGACCATTCTAGTAAGCGGGAAGTTTGGGACCACTGTATCAAACTTGATGCAGAAGGCACTAAATACCGTAGAAAGATGGTGCAGGAATGAAGGGTTAACTGTAAACCCGGTCAAAACGGCGATCGTCCCTTTTGCTAGGCGACGAAAAACCAATGACATAAAATCACTAAGTATGTATAAAATGGAAGTTCCGATCAAAAATGAAGTAAAATATTTAGGGGTCATACTTGATACCAGATTGAACTTCAACTTACACCTAGAGAGCATCAGCAAAAAGGTTATGAGAGGACTTTTTGCGACCCGAAAGATGGTAGGACGCACATGGGGACTGAGACCCAGTATGACCAAATGGCTATACACTGTGGTCATAAGACCTATAGTGACATACGCGGCGCTCGTTTGGGGAGAAAAAAACCAAACCAAAAGTGCAGCAGTAAAACTCGAAAGAGTGCAAAGACAGGCGTGTCTGCTAATCACTGGGGCAATGAGGACAACGCCCACGGCAGCCATGGAACACATATTATCGCTACCACCACTACATTTATTTGTAATGATGGAAGCTAGACAGGCAGCCTATAGGATGCACATAAATGGACATACTTTAAATATGGGGCCATCAAGACCGGCAACATTTAAAGTACTACAAGAAGAGACACTAACAATCCGATTTTACCAAAATCGTACACCCATCCCGCAGATTTAAAACGATCATACCACAGCGGAGTGAATGGACAAATGGAACATACCCGGGAACGAGTAAAGGAACCATCTGGTACACAGGCGGGGCCAAAAATACTAAAGGAACCGGGGCTGGTATCTATGGACGCTGCAACCGGAGCAAACAATTCGCGATTGCTCTGGGGAAGCATGCCTCTATCTTCCAGGCCGAAATAGCCGCCATTGACTGGTGTGCTCATCACTTAATGGAATCGGGACTTAAAGAAGGACCAGTTACCATTATGACAGATAGCCAGGCAGCCATAAAAGCGCTAGCCTCACCGATAGTGCAGTCCAGGCTGGTCATGACTTGCATAAACAGACTGGACGCACTGGCGACAACAAGAGAAACACAGCTAGTATGGGTACCCAAGGACCAAAGAATTATTGGACACTTGGGGGCCGACTTGCTGGCTAAACAAGGAGCAGCAGGTGAATTCATAGGACCTGAACCCGCTTTCGGTATACCCCATGAAACCGGAAAGGAAATAATCCGACGCAAGTCAGCAGAGGAGCACAAAAAGGCATGGCAAAACCAAAATGGAATGAGGCATACAAGATTCTTCCTAGATGGTCCGGTACCTGACAGCATGTTGAAGCTGTCTAGACTGAGCAGACTGAAACTAAGAAAAATCACAGGACTAGTCACTGGACACTGTGACCTGAACAAGCACAAACATAGGATGGACATTGAGACAAGCCCCATATGCCGTGGGTGTCTGGAAGAAGAGGAAACTCCCGAACACCTACTGTGCACTTGCGAAGCATACAAACAAGAACGCAAGGCGAAACTCGGGAAGCCAATGCTTCCTGTAGAACAGCTAAGGAATATCCCCTGGCAAAAACTCCTGGACTTCTTAGAAGATACAGGAGTTCAAAAGGAGTAAAACAGCTAGAGGCGCACAAAAGGACCACGGAGACAGCAGTGCAGGGACGCTAAGCGACACCACCTCGTGAGGATAAAAAAAAAACCCTTTTTATTGGTAGACAGTGAAAGTCCCTCGTTCTTTCACTTTACCATTATTTTTTGCCTTAATTTAGGCTTATTTTTCATCTTTTGGAGATGTGATTATGTAAAATACGTACATATACAAGTACAAATATTAGGTCTAGTTTATGCCCGAAAAATTGGATGATAAGATCTCTTCAAGACTGTAAAAACATTTACATTTTAAGTACTGTTTGATTGAGTATTTAAAAGCAATTTTGGGGTAAATGTTTTACATTCTCCGGTAGCAAGTTATACAATTTTGGATCGTAAAAATTGACACCATTTTGAGACTTACTTAGCCGCATGAAATCCGGTCGTAAATGGTTTCCTGATCTTGTGTTATAGTCACGGACCTGACTCTGAGTTTTGTACAAGCACAGATTTTTACGTATAAGAGTAGGCATTCCATTGCATACAAGCATGGTAGCGTTAAAATTCCTAATTAAATAAATGCGTCATAACAGTCATGCGATAACCAATAATCGCAATTATTCTTACGGTACGCCGTTGCGTAGCAGTGATGCTAGTGTCCCCAGATTAATAAGCCATAGGTGATATAGCTTTGGCACAACGAAAAATAAACTGCTCTCAAAGAATTTTTACAAAAACAGTTCCGTAGTTGACGTAGTAAGTAGGTGTATTTGCATATTTTATTTGAAATTTCAGATTCATGAAACTGCCAAGATAATTTGGAATCCAAGAGAATACTGAGAAACTTTGCATGGTTTGTGAGTGTTTTTGTTTTGAGGGAAAATGTTAAGGTAATTGATATTCCAGAATTCACTGATAGTTTATTTGCAGTGAATCAAGTGGAAGCTTGATTTACTGCAAATTTATTTTGTTGATGTACAATATCTTCATCATGGCCAGTGGTTTTCACGGTTGTGTTACCAGCGAATAACACCGTTGAAGAATTAGTATACTAAAACGGTAGATCTTTAATGTAATTTAAAAAAGTAAAGGGCCCAATATAGACCCTTGCGGGACACTTTGGGTTACCTTTATGTCTTTAGATGCAGTGCTGTTAAAAGTTGCCAACTGTTTTCTGCTACTCAGGTATGAATTTATGATACGACAGCTAGTAGGCTGAAAATTATAATAAATAAGTTTCCGCAGAAGAACATCTTGAGAAACGCAATCAAAGGCCTTACTTAGATCTAAAAAAGAGGCTACTGAATATAAGACATCTTCAAAGCCTTGGTAGATTTCATCTGTGAAAGTTAATATTGCGTTTCACATTGATCTTCCCCTTCGAAAACTAAATTGATTACTAGATATAATATTATTAACTATGAGAAAATCAACAGCTTGCACGTATAAGATTTTCTTGAGTACTTTAGAGATTATAGGAAGAATTGAAATAGGTCTATAATTGTTACAGTTAAGTTAGATCTAGTACCTCTTTTGTGGACTGGCATTACTAATGCTCGTTGGAGGCACGATTTAAAGAGACCTTCATTGATGCAATTATTTAACAGGAGAGTCGAAGGAGATATTATAACATCTATTATACATTTTAACAGATACGTACTCATTCCGATTTTTTTTGTTTTGCTTCCCATTTGTAAAGACTGAGAAGTAATATTTAAAGTCGAAAGCCCAGACAGGTACGTACTTACCTTCTGTTAATGTTATCACGATGTATTATTGTAACTACAAAATGTAAGTTGCTCTAATAAAGATGTTATATAAACAAAATATACAAAAAGTCATAAAAATAAAGAATTTTAGAAAAATACTCATGCCATACTAATTAAGAATAATAAGTTAGTTTGCGTTATAAGATTAAACAGTTTATTTTTCTTCCTATATTTTTTTAATTGAAACACTATTATATAACTATATAGTGGATATTTTGTTAGATAGCTTGCAAGTTAGCCTCTGTTATTTTCCATGAATGTGGATATATCAGTAGTTTTTATAGAGAATGGGAAATTTTTTATGATTTATACTGACATGATATCTAACCATATCATACATCTAAATAGTCCATGTTGGTGTGATCCTTGTCTTTACCAATGCTTTATATTAGCAAGTTAATGGTGCTTGATATTTCATCCAAAGATTGAACAAAGTATTACTGAATTATAAAGTTATGGTTTGATTTATACATTATTACTATTTATTTAGATAATATAATACTAATAAAAATTCGTTAGTATTTACAAGTCATTAATAAAATACTCACGTATTCGCAAATCATTCGCATTGCAGGGAATTTCTTTTAAGGGTTAGAGTGGTGTTTACGTAAGGACAAAGCGATCCCTTGCTAGACGTTCATTTTTATGGAAACATAATTTCATTCACATAGATGTGCTGTGAATTTAATTTCGCTTTTGCACTGTATATTACATGGGTGAAAATATTACTTTTACTGCATAGTATTATATACATACAAATGCAAGAGTAATATTATGTTCACGAATTGTCTCATACAATGAAATGCTATTTTATTACTAAAAAAATGAATTTAATAAATACACTAGAAGCAGAGATTAATTACTAAATCAATGTATCTTGTATTTAATTAAGGCTGATCAATATTATACAAACGTGTTACATATAAAAAAGCTAATTCAAAATTTAATTACTTCTAGACTTTAATATTTTAGTTAAGTCTTGATTTATTGTACATATGTTATATATTTATAATCCATTTTTTTTCTATTGATTTATATTGGTCCATCGAGTGGATTAAAAATTCTGCGATTTTGAAAGTAGAAGGAAAATAAAAATAAGAAATTGAGAAAAACACAAGTCTGTGCGTCTTTTAAAAATTTTGTTCTTTAGTTCTTTGTTCGGAATGGACATTATGTAATGTCTTTATGCTAACTATATAATTTTGCCATTCATCCGTTTTAGTAGTTATTTAGATATATAAAATAGTTTTCAAACTTAAAATTAAGACAACTTTTAACCATTGTTAAAAGTTGAAAAGTTTGAATTGTTAAGGTTGATAGTTGAAAGTTCATGTTCTTTATTGGTATTGTTAAAAGGTTATCTATTTATATTCCGAGTGTTATGCAGAGTTACCTTTATTTGAATTTAATTACGCATAAATATTCTTGTTAGTATCCAGATAGAAGTAAAGTC
Source organism: Ontholestes murinus (assembly GCA_963969525.1). Lineage (NCBI taxonomy): Eukaryota > Metazoa > Arthropoda > Insecta > Coleoptera > Staphylinidae > Ontholestes > Ontholestes murinus. The sequence continues at coordinate 36,168,647 of OZ018388.1, forward strand.
TACAAGAATCACTAATTTCCATTAAAGAATATAAGTGATAAAATAAAAAGAAAAACCAAAAATATTTGTTTTGTTAAAATTAGGTATACTGGATTAGATATACTGGAGCAGGTGTAATTTAAGTTAAGACAAAATCAACTTCTCAACGACATAATGATAATAAAATGTTTATATTATGTACAATAAAACCGAGTTATTTAGATGTATTTGGGTACACTAAAAATAAGTTCTTGGTGTAGAAAGATCTTTCACCTCACCAATGTTTAATAATTTAATGCTAAACAGAGAAAAATATATTATCAAGACCGAAAAGTAATATCATTTCTGTGCATGTCGATATACTTTAGCGATTAATGGATTATTTACACGTTAGAGTAACTTTTACTGTTTTTATGTTTAAAATGCAAGTGAAATACCAGAAGAGGTATATATTCGGCAATGTATGCTTTTTTAAATTTTCAATAGTTGCTACCAAAAAGAATTGCGATGCATTAAACAGATGGTTTTCTAACTTCCGAATCATATACTCGTATATCATGACGACTAACAACTTTAAAAAATTATATATTAAGTAAAAGAAAATTCTGGATTGATGAGGCTGTTATTTGTTGAAACTCCATATCATATGGTTTCAAACCATATACTGTGTCAGTATTTTATTAAGTAAAAGAAAATTCTTGTCATATAATAAAGGAGCTGTCAATCACAATTTTTAGCCTAAGAATATTTACAGTAAGCAGAACAGGTAATTACCTCCCTTATAATCTGTCGCAAGAAAACAAAGCTAACCGATATACCAAATAGAACGAATTCCCTTAGAAGGTCCTCTATTATAATGGAAAAAGCAAACAGTAGTGGTTAAGTCTCAAAAGGCGAAATCGTTTGTATGGTGGAGTATTCACGGGATCGTTTATTTTGATGTTCTGAAACCTGAACAAACTGTGAGTACATACCTTTACTATAAATAAGTATATTGAGTGAATAAATCTTCTATTGAGAATCGGCAGCGATTTTTAATAGAAAAGGAGTTTCTCTGCAACACTCTTATGTACGACTGCACTCCACAAGATAAAGCCTATCTTTGCGCCATGGGAATTTTATTTATTCCGATCCCAACAATATTTTTTAAATGCGAAAAGTTTTAAATTTTGGTCGTTGTCCAAAATGCCATCCCCAAATATTTTTTACAAAAACAAAATTTATTTTTATCTACCCGACATTGAAAATTTGTATACTAGATAGCAAACAGTTGTTAGCGAGGATGCATCTTTTATTAAAAATTAAAACTTATCTTCTTGCAATATATGCAATAAAGTATAAAACCTTAAAAACATGATTTATTATGCGCACTTGGTACAACCTCGAACTCTTTATAAAATAGTGTGTTCCAATATTTCTTGAATAACTTTATTACTTATCTCTTGGTGAAACATTAGGTAAATAATTGATCAACACTTGATTTTTTTTCACTTATTTTTTATATTAACTCGACTAATTTGCTTGTTACAGCACTCTTGATGATATAGTATATTGTATAATGAGCATACAATGTATTCATTGTATGCGAATTGTACACTACACTTTTTCTACGATTATACATATGAATTAAAAAATACAAATATGGATTTATATTTATTGACATTGAATAAATTTTTATTTATTAAGAATGTTCGTAATATTGATACAGTTATGAAATGTTGTTCTTGGAGATCACGTATATGATGAAACATCAAATCGGTTTGAATTTTTTAACAAAACTATTATTACTATAACTACTTACCATTATTTTGCGTAAATTTCAACACATTCGAAATTTTAGTTTGAAGTGTAATTTCTAATGTCAGTAGCCACGGCTATGTGTCTTTTTGAGAAAAGTCAATTCAAAAGTATGTAAATTTAATAATGTTCGTATTATATTTGCGTGTAATTGAAAAACTATTTTTTGAAATTCACATGTATTTATTATAAAAGTCGTTTAGTCTGATTCAATATTATTAATACTCTGCTATTGTGATATCCCTCGCCTGTTGACATATTGTAGCACTAGTGCTACAATAGTATATTGTATAATGAGCGTACAATGATACTCATTGCCCACGAGTATGAAATTATCAAAAAAAGCACTCGATTTGATTATATTTTTTTTGGTTTTCAGTTGTTTTCTTATAGAAATACTAAAAATCTAACATTCAAAAAGTTAAAATGAGTAAAGTTTCTTAATATTTCAGTTAAGTGTAAAAGCAAATAAAATAAAGTTCAAGAATCTTCTATTGTTTGAAATATATTCTCTATTAGTTTTGAAGTATAGTTTGTTGATTACGAAAAGAAATCAAAAACATTTTTGCACTTTTTGGGGTTTATTGACATTTGATATGAAAACACTCAGAACACTACGCATCCTCAGATATGACTTTCGAATGTTTTCACTATTAACTTCAATATTGTAGGATTAGGTTCATTCTATTGGGCATTTGAAATTTTTATAAATGGCGGACAAATAATTTAATTTTAATCAATATTTTACTCCAAAATCCCTCCAATAATCTTCTGTACGAAACCACCCAAATCCCACACATATCCCAAGGTATATTAAGCCTTAGCGCCAATAATCCGCACAACCATCCCTTGTTAACCAAATTCTGTATCCCCCGAAATCCAAATATCCCTTCAAAATATCAACATCCTCCCCTCACAATTCATGAATTCATTTGTGCGAATCATAAGGACAGTTAAGCTAGCTAGCAAAGATACTTTCTTTTTCTCACCTTAAATTCAAGACAGGGCAGAAAGACCTCAGGTTTATAGCCCAGACTGACTAACACCATCTATTTGTATTGTATCCATATTTATTGTTTCTTTGTATTATGTTTTGTCCAAATAAAGATTATTGTATATATCAGAATTTTACGATATATACATTTGTTTATATTTACATTGGTTACAAATTGGCTTAAATCGTTGAATTTGCAATTTTGATGGTTTTGAAAATAACTTCCCACCCACCGCAGGAATTGCCGGATATACCTGAAGCTAGGTAGTGAGGTGGAAGAAGACAGTAACTGCTACACCGCGGGAAATACCCCCAGAAAGGCACAAACAGAGATGACTTAAGAAAGACCCAGACCCACGAAGGTCATGGTTGAAGTCAGAGGGAAACCGTACAGATCGGTGCTGGCTAAAATCAAAAGGGTCTAAGTACGAACACGGAGGTATAACGGAGAAGGCCACCTGGAGCAGGGATACGCAGCGGGTCCAAGTTACGGACTGTGCCAGGACGCCAGCCTCGATGTCAACCACTACACGGGAATGGCCTTAAAAAACGCACAGGGAAGAGACCGATGCATCATTCAAGAATGCAGAGGAAGCATGACGGGGCGAGGGGCAGGTCATGCTTGGATCAGCTGAGGACAGGCGTGCACCATTGATGGTGATTAGTGTTCATTTGAACAGTGAGTAGAGGCAGGGCGAAAAGACTTTCCTCGGCGTCAGCGACATCAGAAGGGATATAGTAACGGTAAGGGTGGACAGAACGACCTACCTTTGTTGCTATGCCTAGTCCAAGAAGAAGAATTCAGGACCTGGTTCTTCACGCTCGAGACATGCAAAAAGGTTTGTAGGGGACCCAATACTAACGGGCGACTTTAATGCAAAGGCCCATCAGTAGGGGAAGAGCATGTCGGACCGACGAGGTCAAACAATCGATTTTACCCTGGCGTCTCTCATATCCATACCAAGGATAACCGATTTGGAAGAGGGACGGAGGAGACGTGTAGTGACCAGCGATACATTAAAATTCAGAGTTGCTGAGGTGGAAGCTAGGTCGCTTAACCCCAAAGGGAAGAGATCCGTTCAAGCTCTACGAGTAAATGCAGAGCTGGACTAGCATAGTAGCCGGGGCGGAGCAAGCGGCCATGGGCTTTACCCGAAGGCTGAGGTAATTGCCATCCCCAAGAAGAGGAAGACAGGTTCAAGAAGATCGCTGTATTGGTAAGGACGGTAGCAAGTGCCAAAGCGAACGCCGTGCAGAGGGAACTCACTAGATGGAGGAAGAAAAGTGGGGACCTGGAAAGAAACCCTTTTAGACAAGAGCTATCTTCAGGGTTGTAAGTTCGTTATTCAGGTTGGTTTGTCGGTTTGAAATGAGTTTGTCCACAGAAAAAAGTTGGGTAGGATAATGGTGGGAAGCGGCATTTAAGTATCTATTTTAGTAAGGGTGACAATCTAACTTTTGACCTGAATGTTTTGAAAACAGTATTGTGTAACAGTATTTCCCCTTATTATTGTAAAAATAAATAAATAAATATATAATTCTAAACTTTGAATAATTTGTCTCTTGCTGCAATATTAGCTGCTACATAATAGTATTTTATTTCTAACGTGATATCAATGGTTAAAATATTGGTGATGGTATATAGTTGTAAAAAGTCACCTTAATCGCACTTTAGATATTATGCTAGTTAAATTAAAAATAAATAAGATTTGTTGATAATAGTTTCGAAAATAAAATAAAAACAACCTAAAAGTCAGGCATGAAAAATTTAAATTTTAAAAACAATGTAAAGCACAAATCACTTTCCATGAAAAAGTAAATAGTATTCATGTTTTTTAGTTGTATTTTAATTTAAGTTTACCACTATATATGTTCATCTAAATTAATTAATGTAAGTACTATGCACATTATTTCCTATCTTAAGCTATGTTTTACGTTAATTAACTGTAACTACTGCGAGTGACGTGTTCAAATGTTATTGTATCACTAAATATTGAATTAATTTATATTCTATTCTATTCTAAAATATTTCACATAAAAATGCCGAAATTGCATAATAGAGGAATTCACAAATTAAATGTGAATTTTTAAACGAGCAAATTCACCTTGCGAACTACTAAAAGGATTTTTTTCTGAAGCTTTCAACTTTTAATCACATTGTTGCATTATAGCACTACTAAATCAATCAATTTGTTTGAGTGCAGAGCCTTTGTTTCACGTTTATAGGTCATTATTCGTGTAAAGTTGTAATTACGCCAGAACATTAAATATTGAATTTGTTACAAAAAAAGAAGTAAGATATTAACTTCTGAAGCATTGTTAATGGAACTATTTCATTTTTTTCAGGAAGAAGTTGTACAGCAAGATATTATACAGAACAGACTACTTTTAGTGCAAGTTTTAGAAGGATTAAAGGTAGGTGCTTTCACACTAAATGACCTTTTAAAGCAAAACAATATGGGATACTTCAATCCCGTTACAATTTTTGGTATATCAAGAATTTTGTTTGTAACATAATAAAATTTTCTTTTTCTTGACATTCCTTTTATATCTATTTAATTTAAACAATTAAATAATTTTAACTTATTTGAAAAATACGTATTTAAGCAAATAAAATGTAATTATTTTTAGATGATTCAAAATACGTTTTAAGAAGCCATTCGTAAAAAAGTCAAGACTTTCGCACGAGTTTACAACGGATGTAGTAATATTATCTTATTATTATTTTTGTCATATGTGCTTTACTAGAAACTTGTCATAAATTTTCATATTGTCTTAATGCTTATTTTAAAATCAATAGTATTACATATTTTAAAGAGAAATAAATTTAGATTCTTAAAATAAATAGTATTACGTATTTTATTTTAATAATTATTAGAGTTATAATTATTATTTACATAATACTGCAACTGTAAATCAATGTTTATTTTATTTTACTTTAAAACTTACTATGGAAAATTCATTATTATAACTGTAAATTAGTAGATTATGTTGAGGAATTTATGAAATTCAAATGGTGCTTATATTTCCAGTGCTCTAAAAGACGATCTTCAGCTTAAGTATTAAATATTCACTTCGCGTAGTTTCTAGTTACAGCGTCATTATTTATTTCGCGGTTTTCATATTTCTCAAAACAAGTTTTACTCCACTGGAAAATTTTCTTCCAGGGAAACAATCCTTTTAGTTCAGTTTTATCCTGAATTATTGAGATAAATCATACTTCATTATTTAACCTTACTTGTGCCTCTAAATTCGACTCAAAAGGTAATTTGTTACACTCATAAATTTTAATAGTTATAAATTAAGAGATTTAATAAAAAATAATTCATATAATCAAAAAGAATTGTGTGTTAAACAGGATTTATTGTTTGTCTTGAGAAATAATTTAAAAGGGCACTCGATAAGAAAAAGTTTAGTAAATTTTATGAGGGTAATGATGATGTGGGGAAATTAAAAGTAAACATGCAAGAATTCTAAATGGATCGATTCGACGGAAATAAATATTTGTTTAATTTCGAACTAAATATGTGTACTGTTTTTGCTTAATTCCCCATTTATTTAAATAAAATTTTATAACTTATAGAGTAAGAATTCAATAAACATATATTTATTTAATATTCAAAATATATAAAATTAGTTCTTCATTTCATAATGTATTGTTTTCTTTATAGTACATAGCAAAGATAGTAGAAACAAATTTATTTTGAAAATGAAAAAAATATACACATGTTCATAAAATAATTAGAATTACATTATCAGAAAACAGTTAACAATATTTGAGATAGAGAGATCATATTTATTCGGACAAACAAAAACATATTTATAACAAATACATTTTAATTTAAAATTATTAACCCGTCCGTTTGGACTGTTGACCTTCGGACTATCCGGATGATGCGACATAATGAATTGATGGATGTTTGTGTTTAGTCAAAATATTGGTGCAGAATTTATTGAGGAGGGTTACATTGAAGGGATTGTTGGTAAATTTTACACTACGGCTATTTATTCGTTGAGATGTTGGGGTGACTTGGATGGTTTCGTAAAGGAAAACATTAGATTTTTTCATAATATATTTAAAAATGTATTTTTTGACTAATCATCATTGAATTACAAAAGTAATAGTTTGCAAAACAATTGCTAAAAAAGAGAAAAATAGTTAAAAATTGATTACAAAAAACAATAGAATGATTTTTTAATGAAGAGTATACCAGACTAATAAAATTTGCTAATTAAAAGTATACAATTTTTCAAAAATAAATATAAAAAATTATGTTTAGAGACATTTAAGGTGACATCTATTGTTACTGAATTACAAATTTCAACTAGTTAAAAATGATCTTGTAACAACATTATATATTAGAGTTATATGTGGGAAAGTACTAGAATTATAGTTGAACTTGTGAATGATTCGTTCTGGTTATTAAATATATAATCGCCATTCCGAATTGCGTTCCTTATCTCCAGACCTTCAAGAAAATTTAATTTGGGGTTTGATGTCGGCTAATAGATGTCGCTTTGTAATGCAATTATTCAACAGCCCTGTTCCAATGGACTGACTATTTATTGTTTTTTTATGTTCATTAGGTATTATTTATTTTATCCAAGATGCTAACAAAAGTATTCCAATTATATACATAATAATTCTTTACAAAAATTTCGATCGCACTTGAAAAGGCTTGAATTCATAAAAAAATGTGTTCTTCTATTCTCACCCTCTATTCGTCCGGCAAAAGTTCTGCTCCACGAAGACTTTCTTGATGATTATTTATCAAATGATTTGCCAAATATGGCTTTTTTTGTCCCAAAAAGGGATTATGATTTGACACTACGTGTTATTATATCTAGTTTTAAATTTTCACACATTGATTTGCTGATTTTCTGGCTAAGATCTGTTTGGCTTTTTTTTTTCTCTTATCCACTGAATAATAGTCTTTGAACTGTTTTCCCTCTTTTTCGTTTTATGAAACATAAGTCAGGAAAATAAATGCAACAATATAAAAAATAACAAGTGTTCTAATTTAAAATTACCTAATGTTTCATTTCGTTGTTTATGTTTGGTGAGTCTGATTGAGCTTGTATTCAATTTTTTAGCTGCGAACTGAACTTGTATTGGGTGGTGATGTAATTGTGCATTCAGGTACCGATTTGTGTGCTCTCCTTTCTAATTAGTTGTATAGGGTGCGGCAGGGGAACTTGCAAAAGGGGTAGGGAGGGTTTCATTCGAAAGAAGGGGTCTTCAAATTGTGTTCCCGCTCAAGCCAGTTGTCGTCATGCATTAGACAAAGGAGGAGACCTACTTTTCCAATGGCCGTTCAGTGGTCGCCACCCAACGTGCCTCCAGAACTCGGTTCAATATTCACCCCGCGAGTCGTGTTCGTGGCTGGCAATTGATTGTTTTGTGGGTGGACGCATTCAGGAAAAGTGGCAGTGTGATTAAAAAGGGCCTGGAGGTCAACGGACTTCCAGAACCCCAGAAAACGTCGAGAGGGCGAGGCTGTCGTTTTTGTGCTCTCCTCGGCGTTCGGCGCGCAAATAGGTCGGTTTTCTGGAGATTTCTGATCGCATTGTGAATCGAGTTCTTCAGAATAAACTCAAGTTTCATACCTACAAACTTACTGTGGTGCAAGAGCTCAGTGAACGTGATTTTGTTTCTCGCCAAAGTGCATGTGAAGCGCTCCTCAACTTGCCTCACTATGTCCTCGTGTTTTTTAGTGATGAGGCACATTTACACCTTTCCGGATGCGTAAACAAACAAAACATGCACTATTGGAGTGGTGCCAATCCCCTTGAACTTCATGAGAAACTACATCATTGCGAACGTCTTACTGTGCGGTGGCATTGTCGAGAGTTGCGATAGTTACTTTTTCGAGGAAGAAGAACACACTGTTACTGTGAATGCAGTTCGCTACAGAGAAATGATTGAGGCATTTCTTCTTCCAAAACTTGAAGAAATTGATCTTGGGGAAGTATGGTTCTAGCAGGTCGGGGCCACGGCACACACACCGAGAATTTCTATGGAACTTTTGACGGAACACTCAAATCCATTGTTTACAATGACAAATCACGGACCCTGCAACACCTATAGGACAAAATTTGCCAAGCCATCGCCAACATTCCCGTCGATATGCTCGAAAGAGTGGACCGAAACTTCAAAAAGCAGGTGGATCAGTGTATCGCTAATGAGGGCCGCCATTTGTCCGATTTGATTTTTAAAACCACTTTAAATTCAGGATATGTACAATACGACAAAAAAAGAATTAAATCGAGATGTGAAATACTTTTTCTTTTATTGACCTTTCAAATTTCCCTGCCACACCTTGTATATCCAGAAACGGTAACTTTCTCTCTTTCGCCATCTACATTGTGAATTGGATTTTAGGGTGTATGCTGTTGAGGTGCTTCAGGAAATTGTCGACCGTTTATCAACCATGCGGCCAAATCACGATGGTCTCGTCCACATACATGAGCCGGTTTTAGATGATACATTGTTAGCGCCTTCATTTCGAAATATTCCCTAAAAAGTTTGTCTTTTTTGGAGCGTCGTCTATTTGTTTGTATGTTTTGCCTTTAAATAAAAAATAGATGAAAGCATAGCGAAACAAACAAAATAGAAAAATTGGGAAACAAATGGGAAATGTTCAAAGAAATCATAAGTGAAGCAGAAGAAAGCTGTAGAACAAGCACTATATCAAACAAACAGAGGAAGAAAAACAGATAGTGGTCAATTAGTAAAAACAAAAAAAAGAGTAAGAATACTTACATAAAAACACGGAAAGACTACAGAAGATATAAAATAACAAATAAAATAATGAGACACAAAATCAAGGTAGCAAAAATCCTTGAAGCAGTTCGTTAAGATACTGAAAGAGAGATTCACAGAAAACCAGTTCACATAAATTATAAAAAGTATAAAAGACAAGAACAGGAATATAAGGAAAGAAGATATTGGAAAGATGAAATGAATACTTTAACGAAATAACCGAAACAGAGTATAATGGAGATGAAGAACAAACTAAAGATGAAACAAATAGAGGAAACAACGAAATAAGAATGGAAGTTTCATGCAAGAAAATAAAACTAGGAAAAGCTCTCGGCGCAGATGCCATCATAGCCGAAATTATGAAACATATGGGTGAAAAGGGGAAAGAAGAATTCCTGGAAATAATAAATGACATATTGAAGAATTACAAGATACCCGACGAATGGAACAAGAGAATTATAATAAAAAGAGCGATACAAAAATTTGTGACAACTAAAGGGTATTATACTCACAAGCATACTATAGAAAATCTTTGCTAGGAGAATAGAGGTGAGAATAAAAGGAAAATTAGATCAACAGCTGAGAGAAGAACAACACGGATTCAGAAAAAGTAGAAGCATACAAGATTTAATATACATAATAAGACAACTAACAGACAAGATGATTAAACAAGGAAAAGAATTATACATATGTTTCATCGACCTAAAAAGGCAGGTAAAGAAGAAAGGACATATGGCTTATAATTGAAAATAGAAGGATAAAAAGAGGCATAAAAAACATAATAAAGAAGTTATACAGAAGTGACAAATATAAAGCAAGAATAGAAAATAAAGAATCGGAGGAGTTCAAGACCAAAGTAAGACTGAAACAAAGTTGTATATTAAGCCCTTTGCTATTTACATCACTTATAGACGAAGCAATAAGAAAAAGCAAAGAAAGAGCTGAGAACCCAAAGATAGGGTAGATAAATGTGGAACTACAAGAAACAAGTACAAAGAAACCTGGAAAATTTTAAAGAGAAGCGAGCCGGAGAAGGTAAATGTGGAAATAAATACAAACAAAACCAAAACAATGATAATATCATTAAAAGGGAGCAGTCATATAATAGAGCTAAACCGAAAACACATAGAGTATGTTAAGTATTTCAAATACCTGGGATGAAAAATAAAGGAAACAGGGAAGATAGATCCAGAAATAGATGAAAGAATAGGTAAAGCAGGAAGGATGTACGACGTAACAAAAACATTTTTGGAGAAAAAAGAGAAAATAAAAAACAATAAAAACATAAGTATATAAAAGAATGGTTAGACCTTTAATGATGTATATTAGTGGCTAACCACCGAGTGTAATAACAGGAAAATTAATGCAATTGAAATAAGATACCTAAGAAAGATGAAGGGAATTACACGAAGAGACAGAGTACGAAACACATAAGTATGAGAACAGCTCAATATTAAACCAATAAAATCAGTAATAGAAGAGAGACACTTAGGATAGTTGGGACATTTATACAGATTAGCAGAGAATAGATTAACGAAAAGAATACACGAGGTAAAAATACAAGGTAAAGTAAAACAGGAAGACCAAGCAAGGTTTGGGACGAGCAAGTACATCAAGCAGTGGGAAGCTTGAAGTTTTCAAATGAAAACTAAAAAAATGCTATTTAAAAGACCATTTAATTTAAAAACATTTTTGTCTCTTATCAATATTTGATATCTTTTACGGTTAGTATAATCGCCATAATAACTGAAATGATGTATTATATTGTGGTAGTTATTAATAATAAATTTCATTCAAATCGAATGAAGCGTGCAATTGTTATAAACAAAAGAAATAACATTTTTTTGAACTTTGAAGATAAATTCCGGCGTAACCGTAAATTTTTGGATATAGATAAGTTGCGTTAAATTGTCATATTTTGACCCCAGGAATCTATGGTTCAGCCATTTCCCCACATTAACGGGACACCCTGTATAATATTTATTATTAAATATCTTCCTTAAATAATTCCTCAAATTGGAAAGATTGAATAAATGTAGAAAATCGATTTTAACCCGAACGTATATGTAACTATGCTTATATTTATACATTGTAACGTTTACCGTGTGTTCCATTAGATGTGAATTTTATTTTAAACTGTTTTTTCACATACACTCATTTATCTATTTATTGAAACTGTATCCTGTTACTATACATATAAAACTAAAAACTATGTATTAGTTTAGATGAAATAATATACGTTAGAGGTTATTTAATTATATTTACCGTGAACTATTATTTACTTGCATTTAATTACATTTATTTATATTCAATAATAAAATATATTAAAGTCTCTCTATGTAGTTGGAGAAACGTAAATATATAATAATGTCTTACAAAAATTACAGAACAAATTACTTATAAAAACAACTACTGTTCTGTTTGAGATTAAGAAAAATACCTACTTATAGTATTTTATACTATATATATATCCTTTAAGTTTTTGTAGAAAATGAACTAATTAAAAATGCGAAACATTTCGTAAATTTGCAACAATGCGCAGTTGGGCTGTGATCGCAAAAACATTTGTTAAGCTTGCTTCTAACGCAGTATCGATGGAGTCCGTGATGCTTCGCACCATGAACTCTAACACATGCGTTGTTCTCGCTACTGTTGGACAGTCCCCGATTCGGCTGGCTAGTACCTCTTTGTATAGGTTCCAATCAGTTCTCCTTGGGTCTCTGTTTTGGATTTCCAATGTTTCTTCTGATTCAATATCGAATCGTATATATAGATGATCTCTTTTTTTATATAGTGAGGAGGAATGCTTTGTGCACTGCTCTTCAATCAGAGGAGTGTGGGACTCCTCCTATTCCTTCTGAATAGGCTCTACCCACTAAACCTCCTCTCTCATCTTGGTACAGGGCACCAGTGATATCACCTAGGCATTCTTCACCTAGTGCCCCCTCAGCCGTACCTGTCGGCTTATCCCACCAGTTCCCTCTACTTGCCGGTCCATAATCTCCAGTAGTTTAGTCTCCTTTGCCTCTAGCACTTTCTTGGCAAACTTGGCCAGGACTTCCGCTGCATCCGTGGACATCGTCCTATACCCTCTGATGACCCTCAGGGCTCCGGGTCGCATAGCCATGCGTAACCGGTGGACATTCCTCTTCGCAAGGATGCAGTTCGCCCATGCCGCATATAGTAATTTAGCCTTGGCCACCCCCACGAGACACGTCGCTTCGCATCCAAGGGCCCATTGATGTTCCGTACTAACCTGCTCACTGCACGAGTCGACTCGGAGGCTCCAGCCGCCGCCTTAAACACTTGTGCACTACATAGGGGGTTGGACTCAATGAGGACCCCTAGGTAATTCAGTTGCTTCCTCACAACGACCTCCCGCCCCAGCACATGAATAATTTCGTCCCCAGTCTTTTGTGCACCGCCACCTCAAGGCCTACCGTCCGGAGCCAATCAGCCACCGTCGCTGTGGCTTCCTGAATCGCAGCCCGCAGCGCGCCGATGTCCCTTCGTTTCACTTGTACGAGAATGTCATCCGCGAATCCAACCACCTCAACCCCTTCAGGTAGAGGGAGGCGAAACGCTCCGTCGTAAGCCAGGTTCAGGTCCATGGGAGCGAGTTGAAAGCGTTCTTGATGTCTAGCGCAACCGCAAGACAGTATCTTCTGCTCCTGAGGGGACCCTGGTTAGCTTCATCCGCTAGTCTACGCACATGGAGTATGGCATCAACCGTGGATCTGCCCTTCCTGAATCCATATGGTTGTCCGACAGGTCACCATGCTGATTAATCCAGGCATCAAGACAGTCACGGATCAGCCTCTCCAATATCTTGCCCTCCACATCGATTTGACAGAGGTCAGTAGAACTAGTCTTGCTTTCTTGTAGGTAGACGGAAACACCCTAAGCGTAAGCACGCGTTATAATGTTCCGCCACCATCCTGCGTAGTTGCAACCCCAGGGTCTTGAACACTTCGTTGGGAACTCCATCTGGTCCTGATGCTTTACGGCTCGGAAGAGCTTGGAATGCCCCCAGGATTTTCTCTTAAGAGAAGGAGTCCTCTGGCTTCTAGTCGCTGGAGGGCCCTCCTCTGTGGTTGTGCCCACTGATGGCTGCAACAATCGCCACTATTCCTCCTGGAACCATTGCTCCCGGAGACGGTTGTGCCAGGCCCATCTTACTTGTTACTATCCTATACGGCTTGCCCCAGGGGTCATCTTTAACCTCTTTGATCAGGTCATTTTCGACAGCTGGATAGCCTTGCGTAGCGCTTCCTTTCGGCTAGTCCTATCAAGAATCTAGGTCATCCTTTCGGCGGCACCTAGTAAGGTCGCGGCGGGCCCAGTTAGCCAAGGCTCTGGCAGTTGCAACCTCATTTGTCTACCAGTAGACCCTTCTCCGCGTCGTAGGCTTCCTCTTAGGTATAGCTGTATTGCATGCGGCTCTCAGCTTCCTGTTCACATTTAAAGCTGACTTTAATCCACCAGATTCGCCGACCAACCCCCCATCGCGTTAATGAAGGAGAGGAGTTGGCTCTCTTTATCTCCCAACCCGGCCTCAGAAGTTTCCAGGTGGGATTTGGATTTGAGTTATCGTTATATTGGATCCGGAACTTGATGTGACTTTGATCAATCATGGGCTCCGTTTCCGTGTCCACTCTCCATTCCACCAAGTTCCGTCTGATCCTGTGCGATGACAAGGTTAAGCCGATGATGGAGCTGGAGTCGCGCCTTGCGAAGGTAGGGGTGTTCCCTTTATTGACGATGTCGAGGTCCAGTGATCCGACGACTTCTAGGAGACGCTCACCCCTGATATATAGATGATCTGAGAGTGATGATTCGTCAGATACATGCCAATGTTTTACCATTTTACTTGCCTTGTGAGAGGCATTCTCTAAGATAAAATCTAATAGTTTCTCATCTCTTGGATTGATGTCCGTGCTCCCCCATATAATGTGGCATCGCATCCAAGGACCAGCGGTATTCCTTTGTGGCTTCCCCTATGTATCAGCCGGTGGTCCTGGTTGGTCGTAGGGAAGGTAACCGGATCCGAGTATAAACTCCCTCCGCGTTCCCCTTTCCACTACTTTCAACCGTGCTGCCAGTAGGTCTCTGTATGTCCCATAATGGCATTTAATTCAGTTCATATTTTACTATTATACATGTACGAGGGTTACACAAAGGATCGGCGACTGCTCTGTATGTTTAACCCCTCTACTATTCCCTTGTGAAGCCATGGCTCTTATGCAAGTGCAATGTCAATATTTTCTCTTAGGATATATGCACTGAGGACAGCAGATATCACTATCACTACAGTAGTGTATATTAATTTGTAGTAATTTAAACATTACTTACCCTTTGGCGATTCGAGTAACGGAATGTCATCCATTGCTCCCTCTCCGAGGGTATCTCCTCTGGCGTCGTTTGGCCGCCCCCAAACGTCGTTCAGGTAGCCGTGGCGGCACCAGTGGAGGTAAGGTTCTCCGAAGAGCCATCTTATTATTTATTATTTTTAAATTTAAAAGGCCGGCATTGAGCGATGTAGCATAGCGGGAGAGGTGAGAATAGAGAGAGGGAGATTTGACAGTGTAAAACAGTATTTTACATTTCTCCCAGCACGTCGCATTATTTCTCATCAGCATAGAGAACCCTATTTTACGAAGCCTCCTTGTATTTCTCAGGAAATCCCCATTTTCAACGATTTTTGCCAATTTTGAATTTTGTCGATTATAGCGTCGTCTGTCACGAATACAAAAAAATTCAAATAAAACTTTCTTTTCCCAGAGTATTCAAACCATCTGTATATTTAATTAAGCTGTTTATTACGAACATCCAGGTCTTGCCTTGTATATTTGGTTGTTTAGATTCACGTACATTTTACGAACAAACTAAAACGAAACCATGTAGAAAGTTATATCATTGGAAAGGTAGAAATAGTTGTTGATGAACATATTTCGTTTTGATGTTAATTTTTTTTTCAGCAAAATATAGCCCAATTTAATGCATTGATTGTATAATTTTAATAAACAACTGTCCTGAGAAATGCCCTGTCATCTGTTTTTATTTTTATGCGCAGATATAAGCTACTGATATTAACACCATTTCAATGGCACCTAGTTTTATCTAGTCATATTGCGTCTATCGTGAATGCGTAGTAAATGGATGAAATGAAATGATTTTGTGATCACTGGTTATGCTTAAGTACGGAAACTGAAGGAGGGATAATAAATGATTTGTTTTTTTGTATACAGTGGGCATCCTTTAGAATGGATAATATTAACGCTATCGGATACAACATTTAATTCTATTAAAAATACAAATGATATTGTGTTGATAAGATGCCGTTTGACCAATTTGGTCATTTTTAAGAGAATGCCACTGATACTAACTGCGGCTAAAAATTAAACTCACATGCCGTCAGAAAATAAGTAATTAAGATCAGTAACATACCCATTGCAAAGGGCTAACCTTTAGTTTAGGCGTGTTTAGTACACATACTATTATTATCCTAGTATTTGTATCCAATATTAAATATTGAAGTAATATTCTAGCCGAACGCAAGTTGCAGTAATATTGGGCCAGCAGTTAAGTACGAAACATCCGACAAAGCCGGTATTAAAATGCTGTTTCATTAAATATGCCATATGAAGCGCTACATCACTGTACATTATTTTACAATTAAGAGAAGTAGGACAAAACTATATACTAGTTAACTACACTTTAAAAACTTGTAAAAGTAGTAGTATATTCCTACACATTTTAACTTTAACTTATTCTTATAATTAACATGTAATATTTATATGCTTAGAACTAAAAATGCACTAATATCTGTTGATAGATTTCCATGGATTGATTATCTATTTGTAGCACGTATTTACAAAGGATATTGATACTATTTCTTTGTTTTTGTTGTTGTAATTGATATTCATAATTATCTTTAATTGTCACTGGTTATTCAAAACAATTAGAGATTTGTTCTCTATCTCAAACAGTTATGATATAGTTTGGATCACATCTGCGTGTCGCAAATGGTATACAGGGAACGCTCAGACAATAAATGGTATCTTAATGGTGTTATCTTGCTTTAATTAGAGATGTTATTATATTTAATTTCATTATATTTAATGGTTAACATATTTTTTTTATAATTATAACCAGCAATTATTTAGTGAATGTTTATTAATTTATAGCTTGCTATTACTTTTTTATTAATATTATTGCAAACGACATATGTACTTTATTAAATATTTTAAAATTTACTTCAGATATAAAGGATGATATAATTAATTAATTTCGTAATTTAAGTGACATACTCTATGCTTTTTTATCTATTATAAGAGGATAAATTAAAATCTTTGTTAAAAATGTATTCCATTCTGTATATATTATTATTTTTAGTTGCTTTAAAATTAATATTACAATTTGTGTTTTACTATAACATATTGAATTTGAAGTATGGTTGTTTATTAGCGCAATAATTATAATTATGCAGTCGATTTTAATTAACAAGTATTTGTGGTTGACCCAATATCTGTATATTAGTAAATTATATTGGGTCTGTATTATAAATTAATATGTATTCAGTTTACTAATTCTGTACTGTTAATTTATTTATTTATTTATTTATTTATTAACGGGAACTTCCCTTTAGATTACAAAAAAAATTACATTACATATATTATAACATTTAAAAAAATCGATTACACTGGATAAAATTACAGCGAACATTTACCGCACACACACAAAAAAAAAGCCAAATAATTGAATAAAGATAAAAATAAAAACAATCAAACCATTATTCACTAACCTCGCCCAGGTTCATTATGCGCAGATTTCTCACAAATGACTTGCTATTATTGCAAAAGAGCATAAAGTTGTTTCTCACCTGCAGTCTGTTGGCCATTCTCATCATTCTCGTTAATGGTTCATGATAGCCGTAGTTAGTTCTGTGCCTTGGTAAACGAAAAATAGTCTTACTACGTGTATTGGAACCAGAACCTTGAAAATTAAATGAAATGTTTTCCAAAATTTTCGGACAGTCTACTATTCCATTTACCACTTTAAACAAAAATTGCAAATCTGCAATTATGTAACGGTCCTGCAAGGAAGAGATATTCAGTTGGCCACAAAGTTGTGCATAATTTAAAGCAGCAAACGTGATATGTAATTTAAATGCCGCCAAACGCAAGAATTTATTTTGGACTTTAGATAGTTCATCCTTTAAATATTGTTGATGAGGTGACCAAACCACAGATGCGTATTCCAAACCTGAGCGAACCAGTGACAAATACAAACAACGGATTGCATTGAGTGACAAATCCTTGCATATTCTTGATATAAAGCCCAACAGCTTCAGACCCTTATTTACCGTACGATGAATGTGAGAAGTGAAAGTGAGTTTCTTGTCGAATATGACTCCCAAATCACTGATTTCTTCCACGCCCTCGATTTTAGTTCCATTTATAAAATAATTCGTGATGATTGCATTTTTACCCCTGTAAAACGATATGGATTTACATTTACTCATATTTATGTAAAGGCTATTCCTAACACACCAATTATAAATTTTGTCGAGATCTTGTTGGATGAGAGCTGCATCAATTTCATTCTTTACTATGGCGAAGAGTTTTAGATCATCAGCATATAATAAGCTGGAGCAAAAATCAAGGTTAGTAATAATATCATTTACAAAAACTATAAACAATAATGGACCTATATGCGACCCTTGAGGGACACCCGATTTAACCTGTATTTCCCTCGACACGCAGTTGTCTATTCTAACGTATTGCTTGCGATCCTTTAGAAAACTTCGTAGCCAATTTATAATTTTAGGATTAAATCCCAGAACCTCCAGCTTATAAAGGAGCACGTCGTGGGACACCCTATCGAACGCCTTGGAGAAATCGGTGTAGATAGCATCTACCTGACCCCGATCCTCCAAGGCGTCTAATATAAAACGATTATATACAATTAGGTTAGATGTAGTTGACCTCCCTGACCAAAAACCGTGTTGTTCTTCTCCTATGATGCTTGTGCATAACCACTTAAACTGGTGCGCTAGGATGCCATCCAAAATCTTAGGAATAGCTGACTGAATGCAGACTCCTCTGTATTTACTAATATCAGACCTGTTGCCTGATTTAAAAATAGGCGTAATGTAGCTATCTTTCCATATATTCGGTACTACTTGATCATCTATTGATCTCCGAAAAAGTAAAGTTAGAGGGTGAGTGATGGTACAAATGCAATTCAACAAGAATACATTCGGAACGCCGTCAGGTCCGGCTGAAGCTGAGGGCTTTAGCTTGCTAATTGAATTGAAAACCTTACTGAAGTTTACAGAGAAACGATAAGACGAATCAACAGATTTATCACTGATGCACTCGAAATTGGGAACATTATTATCACAGTAAGTGTCCGCATAAAATTCCGCAAATAAATCAACGGTATCTTGAAAATTCTTGCTAACTTTCTCTCCTAAAAACATATCTGATGGAAAACCATTTATTTTTTTTGAATCGTCAACAAAGTTCCAAAATGCTTTACTGTTCCGGCTAATACTATTCTCTACCTTATTTAGATAGTTTTTGTAGAGTAAATCATTCAAATTTTTACATTGGGTCCTTAAGGCTTGAAATTCTAAATAGTCTCCAAAGTTGTTTGAATCTTTATACTTGCAGTGCTTATTTTTCTTTATTTTAATTAGCTCTATTAATTCTTTAGTAAACCATTTTGGGTATTCATTCTTATATATGACCTTCTTCGGTACAAACATATTAATGGCATAATACACAACATCATAGAAAGCACTAACTGCACGCTCTAAATTACTAAAAAAAATCCAAAAATCTACACCAGTCAATGGACGCAATGAAGTAGTTAATTTCCCCAAAATTTGCATTTTTAAAGTCATAAAACTCAATATCGCTGACGATGGTCTCACAGTAAAGCTCAGTAATGTATTCAATATTGTAGGCAACATGATGACTAGAGTTATGGGTTAAGAGATCCACAGCTTCGGAGATATTCGTGATGTTTTCGTCGGCAAACACTAAGTCCAAATAGATTCCATGGGGATTGGTGATCCTGTTAACCTGCGATAGATTCAGAAATCCCATACACTCTGAGATGAGCTTAGCTTTTGGGCTAGATAGATTGGAGACGTTCACGCCAAGTTCGTCATTAAACCAGGCATCGGAGGAAAGGTTGTAGTCGCCGCATATTAGAAACGAATCCGGCTGGAGAGATTCCGTAATGGAGTTGATAGCTTCACAATGTGACTCATATTTTTCTATGGGACTCAGAGGTGGTAAATAGACTGCCCCAATCACCAGGCACTTATTATTAAATACTACTTTCACAAACAGTTGATCCGTGACCACTTGTGATATGGGAATGATGTTTGCACATACATTTTTACGAATGCCAATTAATACCCCACCTCCAGAACTTTTACTATTGTTTAAAGAGGACCGATCCAATCTAAATATATTGTAAGAGTTGAGTTTAAATTCACTACTTGATATTTTAGATGTAAGCCAAGTTTCCACCACAACAAAAATGTCATAGTGACTAAGTCCGACATTATTTGAAAAATCGTTAATCTTGCCCTTCATTCCTCCGACGTTGTGAAAATAGATGTTTAGTCCTTTTTTGGAAGCTTAGAGCGCGCTTCGAATTTTACTATCTCAGGTTTAAGTATTAAGTATATTTTGATAACTATATTTTATATTTCTTGGAAGTTTCTTTTAGTAGTAATCCATTAATTAAAATTTATACAGTGTGTCTGCTTTCGCACCATATGGAAAACTTTTTTATTATTAATTTTACGAAAAAAAGTTATTCTTTATAAAAAGTTCTGCTTGTTCCAAAACTTAAAATACAATCATCAGATATCAAATTTTTCAAGCCGTATACGAGTAATGTCAAGAAATATGGATTCTTCTCAAGAGTAAAGTACCTTTATTTGTGACAATATCGAAAATTATTATTATGAAAAATTGTTCGGAATGAGAAACTATGTTCTAATATGAAATTATATCCAATTACATGGAAAAAAAAAAATTTCTTTTTTTTATCTACAATAACAATGCAAATGTAAGTGTAGTTAGTTAGTAGAGATGAAGTTAAATGTAATGTTATCTGTAGTGGAAAAACCTAAATTGTCTCTGCGAGAAAGGGAATCTTCGCTTCCAGATAAAATTGGTAAAGATACTATATCACAAATTTTTAAAGATACTTTAAAACCTGGGGACTACGACAGATGACTAGATTTTTGTTTTCTTTTCCAAGGAAAGCTAGAAGACGATCATTTTTTTGCTAGGAAAATAATGTTTTCTGACGAAGCTACATTTACGCCTAATGGAAGAGTGTCTTCGCAAAATTGTCGATGGTGGTCTGACTCCAATCCTCACTTTACGATTCAAACTCGCAATCAATATTTTTTTTTTAAACTAACGTTTGGTAAAACGTTACGAGTAAAACAATTGCTACTTTTTTACTTTTTCTTCCACACTCAATATTACCGGCATGTTTTGACGTTCACTATCAAACAATTCTTGTTATCAAGAAATCATTTGTTTATCAGTGCATCCTAGATTTCACGTAACTACACTTACATTTGCATTGTTATTGTAGATAAAAAAAAGAAAATAAGTTTTTTCCATGTAATTGGATATAATTGCATATTAAAACATAGTTTTTCATTCCGAACAACTTTTCATAATTATAATTTTCGATTTTGTCACAAATAGAGGTACTTTACTCTTGAGAAGAATTCAAATTTTTTGACATTACTCGTATACTGCTTAAAAAATTTGATATCTGATGATTGTATTTTAAGTTTTGGATCAAGCAGAACTTTTTATAAAGAATAACTTTTTTTCGTAAAATTAATAATAAAAAAGTTTTCCATATGGTGCGAACTTAAGCAGACACACTGTATATTCAAGTCGTTGTATTAATACTACATTATCACAATTTAGAACATTAACTTACGTAATTTAATTTGTAAAATTATTAATAATTGAATAGATTGAGTTCAAAGTTAAATAATTACCATGATTAATTAAATTTTAACATTTGACAATCAATATTTATTTTAAAGTTGATATAAAAAAATGTGCATCTCAACATTCCACTATATTTGATATATCATTTTCTCACAAATCGATTTATTTTATATTTTATCCTAGCAAAGACCTTCCTTATCTCCCCTATTCTATAATATATTCTATAAATACCATGATTTATATAATCCCAATCCAACTTTCTCTCGTCCTTCGAAGAGTTTGCGGATGTAACCGCATTAATAGCTCACTCGTAATCCCTTAATAATATAACTTACTCCCTACAATAAAGGGTGAAATACCTCTCTAAATTTAACCAAAACCCAATTATGAATTCCAATCCATCGAAACTTGCTATCATTAACTATTAATGTAAATCTATCATCAATTTGCAAATATCATGAAATCACACTTGACCAAAATTTTAATTTTAAATTCCATACTTAGATAGTATAGGCAAGATATTATACATGTTTTATTTACAATAATGAGGGAATATCAACATTATGATCACTCTAAAAACGGCGACCTTCCAATTCGTCTTTGACACGGGGACAAGTCGGGGCTATTTGGCGGGTGTTACAATATTTCCCAATTAATTTTCTCTAATATTTCTCGGTTTAAAGCAACTATGTGTGGCCGAGCGTTGTCATGAAGGAGAATCACACTTCGAATGGGCATGTCTCATCTTTTCTGTCGATAAGCCGGTTTGGCTTTATTTATTAATGCTTTTACTATGCGAAACAAGCTGTTAGAACTTTTCCCTCAGACAGAAGGGTTTTGTCTTTTCGAGGTGGAGCTTCTCTAAGTTGTCTCCACTCCATAATTGCTTGTTTAGATTCTGGGGTGTAATAATGTATCCACATCTTATCACAAGTGACAATGTGAGTTACAAATGGTTGAACGCCGTTTACACAGTGACCAGGATGTGGAATCGATTGTGAGCAATTTGCTGAAGACACGACCCTACATTCTTTGATAATGGCATCAAGAAACTTTCGCTTCACTTCATAAAAGCGGAGACTATGTAGAAAAATAAAACGCATTAATTATTTCTTTACAATAATACATACATACTTTTTAAAACTAAATTCCGGTTTATATTTGATTCACCCACGTATATTTATACCCTTTGTACTAAAAATAATTGTAAGTATAAATGCTGCATTTTTAATTTAATTTTAATTATAACACATATTTTACTTCTTCGTC
This sequence comes from Ontholestes murinus, assembly GCA_963969525.1. Classification (NCBI taxonomy): domain Eukaryota; kingdom Metazoa; phylum Arthropoda; class Insecta; order Coleoptera; family Staphylinidae; genus Ontholestes; species Ontholestes murinus. The sequence continues at coordinate 36,191,457 of OZ018388.1, forward strand.
ATTTATTTTATCGATGATTCCCTTATATTCGATTCTTATAAAGAACAGTAATTTTAACTGGGTATCTAAACTTTTTCACACAGCAAAGTTTTTCAGATGTATTTGCTTTGATGTACTATTCTTATAGGAGGAATAAATACATGCAATAAAAAATATTAACAAGAAATTAATAGAGTGATGAGTATCCAGTAACAGAAAATAATAATTGCATGTTAAAGATAACTTAGTTAATTAATAAATTAATATTCATTATGAATTAGTTTCGTTATAATCTATTTATAAAACCTGTACCTTTTAGATGGAATACTTTTAGAAATATTAAATGAAATTAATTCATATTTATAGCTAAAATTATTATATTATTATATTTAACTGTGGTAGATTTTAACACATATCTGCTGTTGAATAGAATTAGATTAGAGTCATTATAAGAAAATAAGAGTTTAATTATAACAAAATATTTAATATATTGTAAACTAAAGACATAATGGATAAATGTAATTTACCTTTAATAGAATTATTTTAAATTAATGTCTAAAGTAGCTGTCCACTTGGGGATGCTGGATTAGAATAATCCCCAGTGTGCTAAGTTTTCGCAAAAGGCGACTAAAAGGCCATCTGTCCGATGTCATCACCCCCTCTAACTTCACTTGGATCCACCTGCCTCCCTTTTCACCTGACCTTGCGTCACCCCATTCTTCTTCCTTTTCCAACTAATAAATTTAGAGGGTACAGAAATCACAATGCAAAATTTTTCACCACCATCACTTTTACGTAATCATCCTCGTTCATAATAGACTTTTATGAATAAATCATGATATTATTTAATTATAAAATTAATAACAGCCACATGGATCGGTTTGTATCTATTTTGGATCTTATGCATAATACAGTTGAAAACAGGAATACGAAATTTTATTTAGAGTTTTAAGCTTTCATGTATATAAGGATACTACCCTTAAGATGACAACTATTGTTTATTGTACTAGACTTCCAATGCAATGAATGCACTATTAACAATTACAGGAAACTATCAACACCAACAATTAATGCAATAAAATCTGAAAACATTAAATTATTGTTACAGTTCCATAACGGTTGCTATCTATCTATTTGCATCCCATCGGCGTAACGCAGTTGAAGGCAGGAAAGCAGAATTTTACAATATGCACAAATTAAATATTATTATTATTAATTGAGTGGATGCATTATTATTGTATTAATAATAAGCAGTACGTTGTCCATTTCAGGCTGGTAGCATATTAATTCTGTGGAATATTTTGCAATTTCATCCAATATCTATTCTCCATTTTATCAGGGGCTTTAGGATCGAACCGCTCCCCTAATTCTTTTGATTCTAATCGCTTTCTCTTGTGATTCAACGTACTTGATATTATTTCGATTTTGCATTGTTACAATGTTTTATTCATGGTATCCGAGAAAAAGCATCTACATTTCTGTGAATTGCCTTTGCTCGGTGCTCAGTATTAAAGTAACTCCCGTTGCCTTTTAAGATATCTGGCGATTTATCCATTAAATTACAGGAGCTATTCAATTCCTAATATGAATTTTTTTCACAGAAATATTTATAAAAATGGTCCACCTATTAATTCAAGTAATTACTTTCTTATCATGCTGTAATTCCGTTCCGATTTAAGGCGTCTCAGTAAAGAACCTGATTATTTTTCGGTTTGTTTTGGATTGCCATAATTATATTAATATGGTAAATCATATTTTGGTCTTCGGGAACTACTTACACTTTCCAATATACTGTTGTAGAGTTTAAAGAAAATAATAGATTTAGCTAGTGTGGTAAAAGTGATTTGATTGGGGATACCATAGAATTCTTCTTTTTACTTATATTATTAAGTAATCAACACCTACAAGAGGAAAATCTATTCTTCTCATAACCAAAAGTACTAGCGAAGCTCTTAGACTATTGGATAGCTCTACAATACCCTCGCTCTTCATTTTCTAATCCAATTTGTTTCTTTCCTCTTTGTTAGTGATTATTTTTGTAAGTACTTTGAACATTATTTTTATGGATAATATTGGTCCGTCTTTTTCGTCCAATATTGGAATCATCGTGGTATTTTATAATCTACTTTTTCACTTTTGGTTAGACTTGGGTGATATGTTGAAGTCAATTTTTCTATTTCTGGATGATTATATTTTGTGCTGTAGATCTTCTCAAGCTGGCAAATATAATCTTAGCAATGTTAATTTTTTTAGTATGTATTATTTTAACTAGTACAAGGTCAAGTATTATTTAAAATTTTCTTACTCTCTATGCGGTTCTCATTTGTTTAGTACCCTTTAATATTTTGTAACCATTTTAAGTTTTGTTTACTTCTTCTCGCGTATCGTCAATTTCCTGGAAAGCACCAGCCAAGACTACTTGGTTGAGTAAGCTCTGGTTTTAATGTCTATTAGTTTATCTGAGAATACCTGCATAGCATAGTCATGTTAGCCCAGCAATATCAGCTTTAAATTCTTGCAGAATTTCATTTTATTTCATCAGATTTTCAAGTAAATAATACCTCATTTTTAGATGTTGGTCGAGTAATTACAATCCATTTTACTTGAAGATATTTTTTGTGAAACTTTCGTTGCTTCCTCACGTAGTGTTAGATTCAACACAGTTGTCTTTTGTTCTACACTTCAATTAGTGCATTAAAATAAAGTGGTTGCATTTTAAGTCGCTGAAATAGCATCTATTTAATTTTAAATTAATTCTCTGAACTTTCTTTTGAATCTCTGTTATTATTAGTCAATCAGAGTCTTTGATAAATTCTTCTCGACAGTATTATTTCAGATTTATAAAATTTTCCAGTACCCTTCCCTCATTTTCTTTTCATAAATTCTGAAAAATCAGAACTTTTATTTATATTTTTCTTTAACTTTCTAGATAGAATTAGTGTACCTTTTAGATTAATTATTTCACGCAGATAATTTAAGTCGATATTTATTTAGGGTAAACTTTTGTTATTTATTTTGCAATACATTTAGGGAGCTAACCTTACTTAAACTCCTTGTTTTTTTCCGGTTAGTGGAACAAGTAGGCAGATGTAGGCCGAAAAAGGATCGATTATATTATTTTAGTATTGTATATTAATAAAAACTGGAATGGAATAAAAAAGAAAATAGATTATAGATCCGGTAAATAAGGAATGTGGGTGGTTGGGAGTGATTTTAGTGCAAGATTGGGAGAATCTGGGGGAGCAATTAGCGATAACGGTACAATGATTGAAATAAGATTTTAAATGAATAAAGAACGAGGATAGGAAGGTGAAGAAGTGGGTGATGGAAGATGCTTGGGAAATACTAAATGGATGCAAAGAAGGGGACTGGGAAGGTAAAAAGGTACATTGGGCAATGAGAAATAGTGAGATAAAGAGAAGTGGAAGAAGTAATGCCATCAGACAATTTATTATTGAAAGTAGAGATGCAGGTAGGCTAGTAGGATGCGGAAGAAAAGTAAAAGGAAAACATGGGAAAAATATGTACTTATTTCGATGAAGAATGTCAAAATGCAATAAACGAAATGAGAAGGACATATGAAACGAATGGGCAGAAAAGCATGTGACGGCAGGCAGCCGTAAGTATATATAATAGTATACGTGACAGAAAAAATTCAGAGGCTCTTGAAAGAATGTGTGAAGAATAAAAAATAAGTGAAGTAAATTTCATTGAGAAAGAGGTAAAAATTGCTTTTGGTGAAACAAGGAATAGCAGCAGGCATGGGCGGAATAGAAGCTGAGGTGAGAAGGGCAGATTTAGAGAGCTGCTAAATCAGATGTGAAGAGGGGGCACTAATTCACTATCATGGAGAGTGGGGTAATAGTCAGGGGCAAGCATGAAGGCATTCTTACAATCCTAATGCAAAAAGCATTGAATAGCATCAATAACTGGTGTGTTCGGGAAGGACTAAGTATCAACCCGAATAAAACGATCATAGTTCCATTCACGCGTAGGAGGAAGCTGCACATAAAGGCTCCCTCGCTGAATGAAATAGAGATAAATCTCTCCAACGAAGTAAAGTACCTGGGTATAATTCTGGATACCAAACTGACTTGGAATCAGCATGTCGACAAAATCATGGAAAAGGCAACGATGTCGCTTTGGGCCTGTCGGTGGTTATGGGAAAAACCTGGGGATTAAAGCCCAAGATCACGTATTGGCTGTATAGAACGGCGGTGATACCCATTGTCACCTATGCTGCCCTCGTGTGGTGGCTGAAGACCCAAAAACTAGACACGCAAAAGAAGCTGAGTAGGCTTCAACGTTTAGCATGTCTAAGTATCACAGGGGCCATGCAAACGACCCCAACCGCGGGAATGGAGGCAATCATTGGCCTCACACCGCTCCATCTAGTGGTACAAAAAGAGGGACTTGTGACAGCCCTCCGACTACACCAGAGGAAGAAAACACTGCCGGGGGACTGGACAGGATACTTAGAAATACTGCAGCAAATCGACCCGGCCCTTCTGTCCAAACCGACGGACATTATGTCCAGGAAACTCGAATTCGAATTACCGTTTAAGATGTCGATCGAGGACCCCAAAACGGCTTTGATGAGAGTCAAGGAGTTTAGACGAGGGATATCAGCCCAAGAATACCAGAGGTACTGGAATAGGCATTTATGGGCCTAACCAAAACCACAGGAGCTTCATGGCTCTGGGCACGACGCCCACGATTTTGCAAGCGGAAACGATTGCAATTGATATATGCGCCAGAGAATGCTTGGATAGGCACCTAAATGGCGCGCATATATACATCTGCTCAGACAGCCAAGCCGCATTAAAGGCCGTTCGAGCCTATAGTCACGGCTCACGGACTGTCTGGGAATCTCGAAGATCCCTCTCGCAACTGGCGAAGAACAACTTGTTGACCCTCATGTGGGTTCCAGGGCACGGGGATATTAAAGGCAACGAAGTGGCCGATGAACTTGCAAAAAGAGGTGCAAATGCCACTCCTATAGGACCAGAGCCGTTTTGTGGACTCCCCATGGCGCATAGAAGAGAGGTGGTGCAAAAATGGGAAGAGGACAGAAGACGTAAGTATTGGAACAATGTACCAGGTCTACGTCAATCAAAACGACTCCTGAAACTCGATCACAGCCATAAGGTGCTTGAACTCACCGGACTCATGACAGGGCATTGTGCCCTCCGATACCATTTGCGGAAAATGGGAAAAGAGGAAAGTGGAATCTGCAGATTGTGTGATTCGGCAGATGAAACTACCGAGCACGTACTATGCACTTGTGTCGCGATTGCTCACAAGCGTCTTTCACACTTCGGCAGGGACCGATTATCCCTCGAAGAAGTGAGCATTATCACCCCCAAAATAGTTACCAGGTTCATGGTTGACATGGGACTGCTTGGGAAGTGATTGGTTAAGGGTAGAACAATCGATCTGTTAGGTCGCAGTTCACGAGAGGCTAACACACCTCACTAAGACCCTACTTAACCTATAACCTATATGAAGAGTGGGGATTATGTGCCCGGTACACAAATGAGGAAATATTGCTGGTGTAGACAACTACAGAGGAACAACAGTAATGAGTATACACTGAGAATAGTGGTTTATTACCAAAAATTCAACGAATGAAGAAAGGGAGACTCTGGCAAGGATAATAGAGAGAATGATAAAAGAGAAAGCAATGAATGGGCTTATGCTATTAATGACCAGAGATTGGAGAGTAATTAAAGACATTCATGAACGTAGATAAGACGAAGTGAATGAGGTGTAGAAATAAAGAAAGGAAGGGAAGAGTAAAATAATTACAATGGAATATTTATTTAGGATTTATTTTTATTTAAGTACAGGCGGGTATTTGAAACATGTAAAATGGGTGCAAGGAAAGCATGAAGTATTCTGCGAGAGATGTGAGTAAAATGGTCGGTAAACCATTTTCGAGTGATATGTGAATTATGGAAAGCGTATATGAAGTCGATTTCGATTTTGATATATGGAATAAACGTATGGGAAACAAGAGTATATGAGTGCATAGAGAGAGATACAACTGTGATTTCTGGAGTATATGCTGGATGATAAAAAGTCGGCTCCAGGATTCTTGATGAGGAAGTCTGCAGTGTAGGGGAATCTAAGTGAAAAATAGAGCGAAAGAGAATGTATGAAAAAGTGGGCTTAACGGAGAATGTAGTTAATGGATGGTTAGAGCGTGGAGTAAATATAATGGTTTGGGCGAAAGAGAAGTAAAAGAAAGTGGAAATTTATGAAATGCAGGGATGTATTGAAAGGAGTGGATATAATTTTTAAAAGGTGGCAAGTGGAGGAGAATTTGACAAGGCACTTGAATAACAGTCAGTCGCCATGGAGAAAAAGGTAACCTTGGTAGGAGCTAGATGTGGGTCAGGAAATAGACAGTGGGAAAAGCTGGATCGGAAAATGTTATGGAAAATGTGTATTATGTGTGAGTGGAATAGGTACTTGGAGGCATTTGGCAGAGGAGTGTGTGGGGGAGTATATTTAGAATGAGTAGGATAAAAAGGTAATTGAAATGTAATAAAACTGATGAAATTGGGGCGAGAAAAAGAAGAAAGAAGGAAATGATTGTATTATTATATGCCTATCGTGTTTTTTGTTAATATGATTTTAGACACCAATCGCATGCCTTTAAATCAATTATGCATTTTTTGCATTACACAGTTTAGACTTTGAAAAAATGCTTGATGACAGAAATGAGCTCCTTACTTTACTTTAAGCCACCATTTATTAATGTACATTGTGAATAGCACAATGGTAATAGATTATAGACTCATACCGATTATACGTAATATATGCAATATTAGTTTGGTTCTACTTTTTATATTTAAAGTTAGATTTTTAGTTCAATTAAAAAGAAAAGTATTAAGAAGTATCAATCAAATTAAATACATATTATAACTATACTTTGTTGAATATACACATATGCCAATTTTTAAAATACTCAAAACTTAATATAATGGTTTTAATAATTCAAATATAATACCCGACACTTACTATATGTATTACTAATTTGTGCTTACTGAATTAAGTTGTGTTATAAAAATTTACAAATAGTCTGTTTAATAAAATTTTCTTCCTATGATCAGTAAACATCTACATCTATTCCCTTAGAAGTTATGGATGATATTAAACAAGCGCAGAAATATAATTACTCATTGTATCAGCAAAAAAAAGTTCTCGGCATTTTTACAGTTTAACGTTAATTATATGGTCTGGCCGCGATCAGCTGAAAAAGAAGATTAATTATATATAAAATCGGTAGATTTTAATACTAAATTTCGAGGCTTTGGAGCAAATCATTAGCAAAACGTCTCTTGTTAATAGCCAATTAAAATCCATAAAAAATATTAAATATGTCATATCGTTATTAGTAAATTAGTAAATAATAAGTAAAATGCATAGTTTTATATATATATATATATAACCTTCAGTCAGCTTCTGAAGGTGCACGGTTCGTTCCAGATCCAGTCTGTATCTGTAATTTGCGCATGGTCAAGTTCATGAAGTTCAGCGCGCTTCAGCAATATTCAGTTGTTACGCGGTACGCGTCTCCGGCACTTCGATCAACTAGAAACAGTAGCAGTCCGGAAACACTCGAAAGTTACAACAGAAGTATAATAAAATGTGAATTATAATGGACTTATTTCAACGTGGAATAACTTTTGTGAAGTGTTTCAATAGTTTCAGAAGGTTTCAGTTTCAATAAAAAAATAATTATGTCGTTATTAAACTTTGCCGAATTAAGTGAAAACGTGACTATATATGAAAGTTACTTGCTGGAGGGTAGTTTAGATAGGAATTTGAGTGACGATAATTACACCCATACTGGAAGCAACAACATCAGAGAAAGTCCGTTTACCGTACTAATTTATTGTGGATTATTCGTGGTTGCTGCTGTTGGAAATTTAACCGTCTTCATAAGTCTGTTCAGGTCTCGACATAGAAAATCTAGGATTAGTCTGATGATACGACATTTGACGATTGCCGATCTGGTGGTGACATTTATTATGATTCCATTAGAGGTAAGTGCAGTGCTTTTGTTGTAAGCATTATGGGAAATGACAAACTTAACCAGAACAGAATTTAATTACCTAAGTTAAAAACAACATAAAGCAGTTCGTGTAGTCGTGGTCGGATAAAGGCAAGTAATAAAACGGAAGCAATTATTTTTCCATTTCCAGTCCTGAAAGATAAGTTTGTGATTTTATTTTCAGAATGTTGAAGTCGAGATCCTATAAAACTTTTATATAGATATATTTATTATTTATTTGAAATATTTTTTATCGATTTTAAAATTAATTATAACAAATATATTAATGATTTTGTTTATTTCTTTAATAAATAACTACAAACGTACAATAAAGATTTTTTGTAAAAAATCTTTGTATGTCTAGAAAACAAAATTATTCATAAAAAATCCACAATACATATGAAATTAATTATCAAAATGGTGATGTGGCCATCATAGTACTTTCCCTATATTTTTCTCGAAATCTATGAAGTTTACGCAAAAAAGTTATTCTAAATAATTTGTTAAGTTTTAAATTCTCTATAATTATTTGTTACATAAATTTTATGAAACTCTTATAGTTTATTAGCAATTTGCAAAGAATATCAAAATTTTCAATTTTTATTTTTTTTCTCGAAAGTTAAGAATTTTATGAAAAATATGTTCAAATAAAACTTGTTGAGTTTATTATTCCCTTTAACTTTTGTTAGAACCGTTTTTTAAAATTTTTCATATTTAAAAATTTAATACCAAAAAACAAAAAAACGCCTCGAGTAAACATCCACTTCCGGTCTATGAATGTTTACCAAAAGCTTTTCAGTTCCAGTTTTTAACGATAAAACCTTAAGTTTAATGTTTCATCTCAATAGGATCTTTCGTTTTTGAGATACAGCGCCCACCGACAGACACACAGACACACACACACAAAAAAAATTTCTAGAAATTAGTGTAATGGACTTAGGGGGCCCCAAAACGGATATTTCCGCAAAAAAAAAATTCAAAAAAAAAATCACGAAAACAATACTCCCCCTATATACTACGTGTATAGGGAAAGTAAAAATGGTGATGTGGCCATCATAGTAGTTTCCCTATATTTTTCTCGAAAACTATGAGGTATACGCAAAAAAGTTATTCTTAATAATTTGTTCAGTTTTGAATTCTTTACAATTATCTGTAATACAAGTTTCATGTAACTCTAATAGTTTATTAGCAATTGACTAAAAATGTCAAAATTTTCAATTTTGTTTTTCTCGAAAGTTAAAAATTTTATGAAAAAAATGTTTCAATAAAAGTCATTTATTTTCTCATTCTCTCTAAGTATTGTTTGAAAAGTTTTGTAATATTTTTCATATTGAGAAAAATATCGACAAAAAACCTCATTTTCATGCATTTTCATGCACAATACTATTCAAATTGTAATGTGGCCATCATAGTACTTTCCATATATTTTACTCGAAAACTATGAGATTTACTCAAAAAAGTTATTCTTAATAATTTGTTCAGTTTTAAATTCTCTATAATTATTTGTTATAGAAGTTTCACGTAACTTCAATAGTTTATTAACAATTAGCAAAAAAATATCAAAATTTTTAGTTTTTATTATTTTTCTTGAAAGTTAAGAATTTTATGAAAAAAATGTTTAAATAAAACTTGTTCAGTTTATAATCCCCTTTAACTTTTGTTTGAACCGTTTTTAATTTTTTTTTTTATATTTAGAAAAATATATCAAAATTTTCAATTTTTATTTTTTTTCTCAAAAGTTAAAAATTTTATGAAAAGTATGTTCAGATTTTCATTCTCTTTAACTTTTGTTAGTAAAGTTTTGTAAAATTTTTCATATTAAAAAAATTATCGATAAAAAACAAAAAAATGGCTCGAGTAAACACCCACTTCCGGTTTATGAATGTTTACCAAAAGCTTTTCAGTTCCAGTTTTTAACGATAAAACCTTAAGTTTGAAGTTTTATCTCGAACAGATAATTCGTTTTTGAGATACAGCACCCACCGACAGACAGACACACACATACACAGACACAAATTTTTTTTTTCTAGAAATTAGTTTTTTGGGCTCAGGGGACCCCAAAACGGATATTTCCGCAAAAAAAAATTTTCAAAAAAAATCACGAAAACAATACTCCCCCTATATACTACGTGTATAGGGAAAGTAATAACAGGATGTTAACTCTAATTTTATCGTATACTTCCGAATTATATATATATATATATATATATATATATATCAAAATATTTAAGAATATTTGCAGGATTTTATTTGACTTAGCATATCTTTAACTAGGAAAAGTAAAAAAAGCTCTAGGGACAGTATAACATAATATAATATAATGCACATAAAAAACCTATTTGTTGTAGCTAGATTAATTATAAATATTTATATAAAACTTCAGTTAATTTTAAAAATTTTCAACATCTATTAATTAAATTAATTATTTTGTATTAAATTAATCAGTATATGTACAGTATATTTTATCAATACTTAGTAAATTTCAATGTGCCTTCTCAATATTTTTTCATAACTATTTCTTATATTTTTTGTAATTTCCAAATTAATTTTTGTATCTTGATTTCAACTAAAAGTCACTTGTTATATTTCACAGATAATTTATTATTTTTTTCTCCGACTAGTTCCAGGTAATAAACCGTCATAAACAGGGATTACCAAATCTCTTCAACAGTGTTTGTGAGCTGTTTGCCGCTTATTAAGGCCTTATTAATCTCTAAGCCCTCCCTATAGTTAAGATGTCGATTCTTATTACCCAAATAAAGTACTTTTAGATTGCTTTTTTAATAGTGGTTATTTTGTATACAATGATGTGAAAATCCGGTTGCTAATTTTTTATTTTAAATTGAGTTTATGTGTCCCTTTAATCTAGTTTGAAAAGTTCTTCCATTCTGGCCTATGTGTATCTATTTACGTTTTAATTCCTAAACAAGGCACTTATGTAATTTATCCTTTCTCGGTTTGATGTTGCATAATATTTTCCTCGTGTTCAATGTATTAGGGTTAGTAAGGTTTTTTTATATTAAATATTTATATATTGTGAATACATTTCTGATCCGACTATTTTTATTCTTTTGAATATATCGCCTGTTTTCAAAACGAATTTTTAATGTTTATGAGCTGTAAGATTATTAATATATGCAAATTTAATGCATCTATATAATGTATATAAAATAAAAATTATATAAAATATTTTCTGCAACAACATATTTGTTATAATTATTTAAAATAAAATAGAAACATTAAAAAGTAATTATGTATAACGAAAAATAGTATTTAAATATTGAAATGCATATAAATGCAAATCCTTAAATTATTAACAATAAAATTATCCCAATATTGTCTTCCCAGAAACACTAATATAAACCCTAAATTTAAAAATCCCAATTCAACCATATTTGATTTCATTTCATCCTTTTACGCAATAACGACTGACGCCATATGACTGGACAGCACAAGGCAGAAAGACCTCTGGCTGATAGCCTTTTGACAAATTAATACATTAACTCCTCATTCATTATTCATTATTCCAATGTAAATATGTACAAAAATTTGTCAATAAATATATGTTACTACTAACAATAAAAAATATCAATTCATATTAGTTACGTTACTTAATTTTAATAAGTAATATAGTTTAACTTATTGACTTATTTTATTTTATACTTGTATTAATATCAAATTTAATTCAGTGATCAATTACCATTATTTTAACTAATTGTGAAGGATTTTACTTAGTGATACATTTATATAGGATTTAAATAGGAGAATAATACTAACAAAATTAAATGTTTAAACACAATTAGTCTGATAATTTAAAGTACGGAAACATTTTGTAAATCTACAACAATGAGTCTAAGACTACAAAACCAATCACCTTTCTGGCTAATACCTCGACAGATATTGAATTATTTGAATTATTCAAACGTAATTTGCATGTTACAAATAGCACAGCTATCAAAGTAACACTAGTTTGAATTTAGTTATTTCTGTAAAATAAACTAAAAATAATAATTAAATATACGTTAAACAGTTTATAAATAAATGTGGAGAGAGAAAAATCACGAATTTTATAGTAAAGCTGTACTGATGATACTGATCGAAACACATTCTTGCAGATAACTATAAACTTGATTGTTAGGTTATTTAATTACTTTGACTAGTTTATTATAATTAAATCAGCGTAAATTCATTTAACTTTGGTTTTTTTTTTGTAAAGGACTTTAACAGATTTTATTTAATTAATCTGCATAAGAAATATGATAATTTTAGTAATGTGGGGTAATTAAATTTATTACGTGAAGAGATCAATTTATAGTTACTCTAAAATAATCTCTCGATTAGAAACGGTGTGTCTAAGATATACTGAAATCGGCCAAATTCAAACAAATACTTCTTTCTTTTTGATCACTTGATAAAACAAGTGTTAATAAAAGGTCTATAATTAAGATTCACTTAGTTTGTTTCACAAACAATTCGGCTTGAAACTTCGAATTTGCAAGCTTTCAAGTTTTAATGGTTCTGTCGCATGGTCTTCTTCAGGCGGCGGTCGTTTGTAGTTATATTAAGAGGATTTTTAAACAAAAACTTTGTTTTTATAGAGGTACAAATCGGAAAAACACGACAGCTTTAATTAATAACCTATGTAATTACAGTTGAATTAGTAATGCAGTAATGGGTCTTTATTATTATTATTCTTACCGAGAAAATTAAAATAAACTTAATATGGTTTAATAAAGAGAATGGTTGCGACCGATACTACGTGGTAATCCATACTTACACTGAATTGAAAAATTCACTATGTTTTAACCACAAATAATTATTGTAAAAATATTATATAACGTGTAGGCACAATTATATAAATCTAAACAACACAGCACGACTCGAGTTTCGACGTTTTATCGTCTTTATCAAGTGAATTATAAATTGATGAAATTGTGATATTATACTAACTATTTTGGGGTGAGGGAATATACCTGCCGCTAATTGTTTGAAAAGATTAGTTCGGTCTGCTCATTAAGAAGATTTACTGAAGGATTACGGCTCTGTTTGAAAATTTCTAATGACTCCAGGAGATTAAGCTTAGCGCCCTTGTTGCAATTATGCAAGATTTTTAGATTATTTATATCCGGGAATTGGTGTTTGCATTCTAAACAATGATTTGAAAAAGAGCTAGTGTCTTGATTAAGACGAAAAGCACGATGATGTTCGGAAAAACGAGTTGATACACTTCGTCCTGTTTGACCTACATACACACTATTGCATTCTGAACAACGGATCTCATACACACCAGATTTTTTAAGAGGATCGACTTTATCTTTGGCATTGAATAGCATGTTTGATAATTTTCCAGGAGGTTTAAACGCTACTTGATGATTCTCTTTTCGAAAAATATTAGCAATCTGTTTGCTTGTTTTTCCAAAGTATGTGAGTGGAATGAACGATGTATTTAAATTAGCTATTTTCGGATATATTAAAACCCTTGTGGTTTGATGACGTTTTTTGTTTATTAGGTTTTGAATGAGGTTCGTAGGGAAACCATTGTCACTGGCAATTGAAATTATTTTATTTAATTCTGTGGCTCTTCTGTCAGTAGTTAAGGGGATGGAGAAAGCTCTATGTATCATTGAATGATATGCAGCTAGTTTGTGTGACAACGGGTGATTTGAGACGAATGGGATTGTTGAGTTGACGTTAGTAGGCTTCCTGTATATATCAAATTCAATTTTATTATTTTGGTGAATTAACGGTAAATCCAAAAATTAATTTTGTTGTTATTTTCTATTTCGAGAGTAAATTTAATTTTAGAGTGAATGCTGTTAATTAGATTGAGAAACTAATCTAATTGACGTGTTGTGCCACTGAAACACGCTATTACATAATCAACGTATCTATACCAGAAGGAAATGTACAATGTAGAGCCATAGAATTAAATAAAATAATTTCAATTGCCAGTGACAATGGTTTCCCCACTTACCTCATTCAAAAACTAATAAACAAAAAACGTCATCAAACCACAAGGGTTTTAATATATCCAAAAATAGCTAATTTAAATACATCGTTCATTCCGCTCACCAGCAGGAAAAACCAGCGAACAGATTGCTAATATTTTTCGAAAAGAGAATCATCAAGTAGCGTTTAAACCTCCTAGAAAATTATCAAACATGCTATTCAATGCCAAAGATAAAGTCGATCCTCTTAAAAAATCTGGTGTGTGTTTTTCCGAACATCGTTGTGCTTTTCGTCTTAATCAAGATACTAGCTCTTTTTCAAATCATTGTTTAGAATGCAAACACCAATTCCCGGATATAAATAATCTAAAAATTGCATAATTGCAACAAAGGCGCTAAGCTTAATCTCCTAGAGTCATTAGAAATTTTCAAACAGAGCCGTAATCCTTCAGTAAATCTTCTTAATGAGCAGACCGAACTAATCTTTTCGCCACTTTTTAATCTGGTACTACCCTCCCGAGATAATCCGCAAACAATTAGCGGCAGGTATATTCCCTCACCCCAAAATAGTTAGTATAATATCACAATTTCATCAATTTATAATTCACTTCATAATGACGATAAAACATCGAAACTCGAGTCGTGCTGTGTTGTTTAGATTTATATAATTGTGCCTACACGTTATATAATATTTTTAAAATAATTATTTGTGGTTAAAACATAGTGAATTTTTCAATTCAGTGTTAATATGGTTTCAAATATGTTTTTTTTTCTACGACAACGTTTCACTATACAGTGGCTTCATTTGATAAATGAGAAAAAATATGAATTTGAACCATTGTCGTAGAAATAAAAACATAAAAATGTTTACCATATACCGTGTCAGTATTTTATTAAGTGATATGAAGTTCCAACAAATACCAGCCTCCTCAATCCAGGGTTTAACACTTTAAAAGCAGATAATAGAATAGTTAATGATAACGAAAAATGAAAACCTTTAGAATTCTACGATGTTAAATGCACTTATTACCCGATTGGCTGTCATTATATTACCTATAAATTGTCCTCTTGTACATCCTCTAATGAATCAAATAAATCTTAAATATAAACTTTTTATAAAAATTCACGCTGACCGTTGGTAATTATAACGTGAAACCTGAAAATTTGCTTTTACGCATACAGTTGTCAATAGTATATATACTATTCTCTCTACAGAAACAAGATATTCTTTATAACTCTCTTAATCACTAGATTTATTAAATTTTGTAGTTTAGTTATTTTTGTAATTCAATAAATTAACTAAAATATTGTGGTAATTGATGTTGTTTAGTTTTTTTATAATATTTCATTATTGTTTAAAAATTGTAGATGGTTTTATATTTATAAAGATAAACCACACTAGTAGCTAATCATGAGTTGTTCAGTTATTTTTTGATACAAATTAAAACTTTTGACATTCAGTGCTTTCACTGACCGCAGATACAGGCACATACATACGTATTTCAAGAATAGACGCAATTATCTAAGGGAAAATTGTTATGATTGCTAGGAACGTAAAAGTGAAATTTTATACATTTCTAAGTGATTGATAATTATCAAAATTTAAAATAGTTGAAGATCATAAATATATAAAATTTCATTGGGAAAAAAAAAATTAAAAATAAGAAAGAAATAGTTATGAAATACTAACAAAATAATTTAAGAAATGGTTACGTTATCAACAAATCAAAGAAAACAATACAATAAAATAACAGTTTATAAATCATTAACAAAAATAAACGAATGGAATGGTTTACAAATACAATTTAAAACTATAAAGTTTGTGAAAATATATAATTAAAGAACGCCTTCGTTTCCTAGCACAAAATTTTTCCAAAAACCTTTCAACTTCCATATACTATCATTATATTGTCTTCCCAGAAATCCCAATAATAACCCTAAATTTAAAAATCCTAATTCAACCATATTTGATTTCATTTCATCGTTTCACCCATCCACGCATTAACGACTGACGCCATATGACTGGACATTACAAGGCAGAAAGACCTCTGGTCGATAGCCTTTTGACAAACTAACATACTAAAACGACATTCATTATTCATTATTTATTATATAAATGTTAACTTGTAAAAAGTTTGTCAATAAAAATGTGTATTATTATTATATAATTAAGTGATTAACTGTGGAGACGTTTACTTGAATATAACGAAGAAAGAAGAATGATTAATAAAGTAGCAAAACAAATGATCGCGCCACCCTCATTATATAAATAAGTTATTACATAAAAATAATTAAAAAATAAACTATCAAAAAATATAATCATTAAATAAGTATTTGAAGCTTTTTAAGAATAACTTGGCAGTTAATAATTTAAATAAAACATTTTTAAAGTAATTTTGAATTGGAACACTTCTTATTTCATATTGTTGTATTTATTTTCCTTATACAGGGTGTTTTTTAAATGTTCTCTATGGGGATCTCGGAAACTATAAGATATAGAACAACGGTTAAATGGGAAAAGAAGTGTAGATTTGCGAGATGAATAATATTTCACTTTCAATTATTTATTTCAATTTGTTTCAATTTATTTCAAAGTTTTCAAAAATGTCAAGGGTAACTAAATATTTTGGAAAAAGTAAAAAGTGTCATTTTTTCAAATCAATATATCTGGGTTATTATAACAGATAGAAACAAACTGAAGAAGACTATGTTTTAGATAATTTTATGCAGATTAATAAAAAATATTCAGAAAATGTTTATCGCCATTATTTTCCGGGATATCACGCAAACTTACAGTTTTTTAAATGAAAACCATAGTAGGCTATGGCCTCATTCGAAAGAATTCTTACTAGTCTGTTCTGGATCTTGAGTTTGATTATAAACTTCTGAAGTTAAAGTGGCGTTATACCATTTAAGTTTTATATTTCCATTTTCATTGGCTTTTTTTCTTTTCTGGAAAAGCTGTGTTAAAATGGGCTGTGAAAAAGGATATAAACTGATCAAAGCATTTATTTACGCATTGTAATTCATTAAAAAAAATCCCATGACTCTTTATCCAATAATTGGAATAGAACAAATTGACTATAATTGGTGATGGGTCGTATGATTCTAATTACTGTTTTATTTGTGCTAGAATTATAATATAATGCTAGAAGATAATCCAGTCTCCAATGACTGCATAAGAGAATCGTTTATAAAATTAGTGCACACATTGCAAATGCATTATTAAGTCGCGTCGGAAAACTGACTAGAAATTTCAAGCCATAGCTTGCTGCAAAGTCCATGAGTTGTGGTTTATTACAATCAGCGCCATTAAATTTAACGTTAAAATCAGCAGCCAAATAAATTGTTTTATCGCCAACCGTCAGTAAAACCATGCATTACCATAGTGATTTCCGGAAGTAAACAAACACTTTATTTAACTGTAAAATTTGCGGCAGGTAAAGTACTTTACCTGCCGCTAAACTGTACAATAAAGTACTTTACCTGCCGCAAATGTTTATCGACAAAGCCATGACTATATGACATTGACAGAAATCGTGCGTCTCGCTGACTCAGCTCCAACAGTGAAAATTTAATCGAGAATTATTTATTAAAAAATAGTGGAAGAAAACAAAAAGGAAGATTTTTACCAAGTGCACCGGATGAAATCTACTTGATGATGAAGGTAATTTATGCAAACTTTTCAAAACAAATTTGATATGTATGTTTACGTTTTGTTTATTTTGTCACATGAAAATGCGACAAGTTTGATATGTTAATATTTTTAAATTATAAATGTTTACGGTTGGCGATAAAAGTTTGTATGCACCACGTCAGTAAAGTGTCTTTATTGAACTTGTCTGTTACTCGCCTCGTTCGCTTCGCTCACCCGGCTCATAATCTCAGACTCGTTCAATAAAGTATCACTTTACTGACTAGGTACATAAATAACTATTATTAACTACGCTTATGCTATCCAAAACCTTTATTAATCTACATAAAAATTACCATCTCGTGAACGATAGGCGGTAAGTACAATATTATGTTCTATAGAAATGCCAATAATTTCGCAATCTTTTTCTGTAATTAAGTTGTAAAAATTTAGTGGAGTATATTCTACATTATTTTATTAATACTCCACCATAACAAAATAATTTCCTAGAGAATTGAGTCGCTACATGGAAATTTTTTAAACCAATTACCGGGTACTCCTTTTAAACTAGCCAGTGTTTCGATACACAAAACACAGATATATTATAAAGATCATCATTTAATATAACACCGAATAGACTGAATATTTATATATAAAGAAACTAGTTCTCATTGTCGCTGATTAAATTCGGTTTTTTTTGAGAAGTGCAAAGGCAAGTAAATGTTTTTAAATTCAACATAATTTTAGTTAACATTGAAAATTTATTCTGTTGGTTTATATAAAAATTATTCAGTCAAAATGTATTATTTTCGTGATACGAACAATCCAGTTCACTTGCACATTTATTTATTTATTTATTTATGTATTACCCAACAGATACAGTACATCCAATAAAAGGGTAACATCAGTTTAAAAGTAACACAAAATTGGTATATATTAGATAAACAAAATAATAACATAAACAAAACTAAAGTAGCCACAGTTATGCAATAAAACATTCATTTATATGTCTGGTAAATGCGCTGAGTGAATCACCAAAAATATCGGCATTGTATTGTACACTATGATATGACTATATAATTTATACAGGGTGAGTTTTTTTCGATGTTCTCTATGGGGATCTCGGAAACTATAAGAGATAGAGAAACGGTTAAATGGGGAAAGAAGTGTAGATTTACTAGACGAATAGAATTCCACTTTCAAAGTTTTCAAAAAAGTCAAGGGTAACTAGATATTTTGAAAAAAGTAAAAAGTGTCAATTTTTTCAAATCAATATATCTCGGTTATTATAACAGATAGAAAAAAACTGTAAAGGACAAATTTTTAGATAATGTTATGTAGATTAATAAAAAATAGTCAGAAAATTTTTATCGCCTTTATTTTCCGAGATATGATGCAAACTTACATTTTTTTAAATGGAAACCATAGTTGGCTATGGCCTCATTCAAAAGGTAATTTTTTTCTCTTTAATCCAATATGACATACGACATAGTTATTTCTGAAAATAAGTGAGTTATAGTCATTTTAAATTTTATTATAAATAAAAAATGGGTAGCCATGAAAAAGATGAAAGTAAAACAATTGCAGTTGTTTATAATAATAGCAATATTGTAATTATTAGTTTTACAAAGTTAAATAAAAATGAAAAACCAGCATAAGAATAATATTTTTGTAATTATCAAATGGCCTTCTGTATGTGGTATAAACCCATTTGTCAAGAGGGTAAAACGTTTCTTACAAAAATATTATGAACGGATGAATCGCGATTCACTAATTGTGGTATTTTTAATCGCCACAATGAACATAGATGGACTTAAGAGAATCCACGAAAAGTTTTACAGAGAAAACTACAAATTAAATTTGGGTTTAATCCATGGTGTGTTTGGATTAATAATTCTCGGTCCATATGTTTTTGAAAGCTCACTAAGTAAAAATGATTACTTTCATTTTCCTCAGAAAACATTTGAAGATACGCTCGATTGTTTAAATTTATCATTACAAGCAAGATTGAAATGGTTCCAATATGACGGTGCTTCACCTCATGACATGTTAGCTTTACAAATTATTTAAATGATGCTTTTCCTAACTCATAAGTGGGAAGAAATAAACAAATCCCAGGGCCACCTAGATCTCCCGATCTGCGCGTTTTAGAATTGTTTCTGTGGGGTTATGTAAAAAACAAAATATATGAAAAATCATATCAATCTATGGAGGATCATAAACTAGTTGTTATTGAAACATTTACATGAGAATAATCAAAAAGCCATAAATTCAATTTTAAAAAGATATAATTTATGTCATAATAGTATTAATACTGGACTCTTTAACCATATTTTTTTAATATTAAAATTTCTCTCCCATTGATATATTGATAATTACAGAATTACTTTATGCAGTTGTTTTATTTTGGTTTATCTCTGTAAAACTAATAATTACAATATTGCTAATATTATAAACAATTGCAATTGTTTTACTTTCATCTTTTCCATGGCTACCCATTTTTTATTTATAATAAAATCTAAAATTACTATAACTCAGTCATTTTTGGAAATAACTATGTCGTATGCCATATTGGATTAAAGAGAAAAAAATTACCTTTTGAATGAGTTTACAGCCAAATATGGTTTTCATTTAAAAAAATGTAAGTTTGCGTGATATCTCGGAAAATAATGGCGATATAAATTTTCTTTACGGTTTTTTTCTATCTGTTATAATAACCGAGATATATTGATTTGAACAAATTGACACTTTTTACCTTTTTCAAAATATCTAGTTACCCTTGACTTTTTTGTAAACTTTGAAAGTGGAATTCTATTCGTCTAGTAAATCTACACTTCTTTCCCCATTTAACCGTTTCTCTATCTCTTATAGTTTCCGAGATCCCCATAGAGAACATCGAAAAAAACTCACCCTGTATAATGGAGAGTTGCTATGGTGAGAAGTATGGGGAATGCTATAAGAAAAAGTATAACATGTCCTATTCGCAAGCCTAGGTACATGAAAACTGACTAGCTCCAAAGCAGGGGTATCATCAGTAAAATTGTTAATCAGTTTATGGAGATACAAACATGATATATGCTTATGCCTATCACTTATCGAAATGAACTTAAACTCACTTAATAAACTGGAATAGCTGACAGTTCTATCTGGGTATCTTTTATGCTTGATAAAATAAAGATATTTTAAAAACTTGCGTTGAACGCTCTCAAGCAACCCAATATATTTAGCGTATTGCGGTGACCAGATGACGGAGCAATACTCCAGTTTACTACATATACGGGGTGGGCCAGATACAAGTTTCTTTTTAAAAATGCAATAAAATGCAAAAAATTTAATATTATTCCGTGTATTATGGCTTTATTAGTTAGAGCAAACAGTCCTATTAATTATGGAATACAACTCCGTTTAAGTGGCTGCCTCGTCTGGCTTCGTAGTAGCGCATTCTGTCATTCCAATCTTTCAAGGCCTTGTTGATGATTTCGGGCTATAACTCACGGATTACTTGGATGATATTTGCCTGAAGTGCATGCTTCGTTTCTGAATTATTAGCATAAGTTCGGTTCTTCACGGTTCTTCACAAAAATAAATCCAAAGGGGTTAAATCGCAGCTCCGAGGCGGCCCATTGACATCGCCAAGACAGCTGATAACACGATTTGGAAATTTGGTGCACAAAAGATCGATTGTGGCATGGGCTGTGTGGAATAGCGCGCCATCCTGCATGAACCAGGGGTCATCCAAATCCATGTCTTCAATTTCAGTAAAAAAAATTCGGAAAACATGGCTCCGTAACGCTCACCATTGCTGAAACGTTGTTCCCAGCCTTATTTTCGAAGAAAAATGGTCCAATGATGCTATCACTCCAAAATTTGCACCAAACTCTCAATCTCTGTGGTTGCATTGGCTTCTCGACAATAACGTACGTGTTTTCCGTCCCCAGATGCGTCAATTTTGTTTGTTAACGTACCCGCCAAGATGAAAACGTGCCACGTCAGAAAAAATGATTTTTAAGCACTCACTTTGGAAATAAGTTTGGAATATTTATTCACGTTGTTCAAGCGTAAATCGAATCATTTCATACTGCGGAAATATGATACTGACTTTCAGTCAAGATTTTGAATGGAAAAAAGCTCTCAGTATCAAACTAATCTATGATTTAAAAAGAAACCACTAGTTGGCCCACCCTATATAAGCAGAATAGAGATATATTAGCGCATCGATAGATGTAAACGACTTACTATTTCTTATAATGAATACAAGAGTACGATAACACTCATTAACAATTTTACCTATATGATCATTAAATGTGAGATTAGAATCATACATAATGCCGAGATCTTTAAACCGATTCACTCTCTGTAAAGAATCACCGTGTATAGAATAATCATGTTAGATAGTGTTCACTTTTCTTGAGAATGTCATAACGCAGCACTTCTTGGTATTTAATAATAAGCCATTAGAATGGCACCAGTCACAGATGTTAAGGTCATTTTGGAGGATTATACAGTCAGCGTCGTTTTCAATTTTCCTAAAGATTTTTTAAATCATCTGCATATAGTAGAAATGAAGAATGGATGGAGTTGCCTATATCATTTACAAAAAGTGAAAACAAAAGCGGTCCAAGATTTGATCCTTGGGGCACACCGGATGTGGCGACATTAGTAAATGACTGTATGCCTTCATATTCCACTATTTGTATTCGACAAATATGAATTGATAACGTTAATTATATTGTTATTGATATTATAGGAGCTAAGTTTGTTTAACAAAGTGTCGTGATCCATGCGGTCAAATGCCTTCGACATATCTGTATATATAACATCTGTTTGGAAGCTGTCGTCTAAGTTGGTGGAAATTACTTTTGTGATGTTAAAAAGATTACCAGTTGTTGATCTCCTAGATAGAAATCCATATTGATGTTGTGATAAACTGCTACGTACATTCCATAACACATGTTCACTCAAAATACTTTCAAAAACCTTTGAAAGTATTGAGATCGGTCTATAGTCTTCTACATTCATCTTATTCCCAGACTTGAAACAGGACATACTCTAACCTTCTTCCATAAATTTGGAAATACGCCTGTGGATAGTATCAGGTTAAAGATTAATGCTAGTGGTTTAGCTAGGGTTGCAGCACATTCCTTCAATAGGACTGATGGTATAAGGTCAATACCTGAAGTCCATTTTGCTTTTAATCTTCTAGTATGTTTCAAAACAGTGGCTTCATCAGTGAAGAAATCGCCCAAAATAGATAAATTTATAGATGTTTTGTTAACGTTATCTGCCGCTTGATAATTACTATTGATAGAGCTGAAATGTGTTGCGAAACCATCAACAATGGAATTCGAAGTTGCTAATAATTAATCCTTATATACCATATTACCAGGTATTCTCGTAGATGATTTCATTAAATTCACATATCCCCAAAATTTAGTTGGATCATCTGTTATGTTTGATTCACAAGATTTAATGTAATTGTTACGAGCACTTTGTATTTTAAGTTTTAATGATTTTCTTGCATCAATAAAATTTAATTCATTAATGTCTGTCTTATTTTTCAAGTATTTTGTTCTAAGTTTATGTTTTAGTTTTAATCTTGAGATAATATCGTTATCAAACCAAGGTGGAAAATTACATCTATTAGAGTTTCTACAAAATTTCGGAACATGCTTATCGATCACACAATAAAGCTGAGAATATAAGAATTCACATGCCTGATCGATATCCTCTAATGTATATAATGCGTCCCTCTCCAACAACAAAATATCATCATATAAGTTAGGCAAGTTCGCTTTTCTAAAATTATATCTATGATTATCATTTGTGATGAACTTATCAGTATGGATAGTTTTAATAGATATCACACAAAGTAATGATGGATGATGAGGGTTTTGAGGAACTAATGATTCCGGATCTTCTGTCACGTCACACGAGACATTATCAGATAAAATAATAAGATCAAGAATTTTTTCATGGCTGTATAAAATATTGTTATGTTGATAAAATATATAAGTCCTTTACGTTGTAGAAAATTAACTAATAATTAGAAAAAACACAAAAATATTTTGTAAAATCTACAACAAATGAGTCTTATTAAGACTACAAGAACAAACTACTTTTGAAACAACTACTTCTCTAGCTAATACTTCGACAGACATTGAATAATACAAAAGTAATTTGCGTGTTACAAAATAGCAAGGCTAAAAATGATTGAACGTACATTCAATTAATTTTAGTTCATTTTACAGAAAGAAATACGTTCAAACTAGTGTTGTTTTGATAGCCTTGCTATTTTGTTTTTGAAATCCTGCAACATTTTTATTATGAAATTATTAAAAATCATTGCAGTATTGTACCAATGACTGATACTGTCACTTTTGACATTTGGAATAGGCTCTGTATATTGTTTACTATGGGTATTTGATTTTTAATTTTTTTTTAATCCTCAATTTCTCGACTTTGGTTTAATGAATAGATAAAATCGTTTACAAATTTAAATTCGTCTTTTGTCAAAAACTGGATGCAAGAAAAAATATCAGTACAGTTCATATTAAAGTCTTTTAAAAATAATTTAATTTGATGTTTAATTTATTCAAATCGGATCAAAAATAAGCGAGATACAGCACCAAAGGTTTTTCGTCAGTCACCCTGTATATGTATAGCACCAAAGGTTTTTCGTCAGTCACCCTGTATATGTATATAAACAAGGACACACGTTTCACTTCACAGGGTCTGTTGTGAAGACTTTATAAAGACAAACAAAAAAGACCACGGAAGGTTATAAACATAAGAGAAAACAGAGGAACACAAATTATTGTAATTATCTAAAATAAAAATTAAATTAAAAAAAGCGTGTAACCCAATCTGGGATTTGAACCCTGGCTAATAACAACGTGGCTAAGACGTATACGCGTTTAACAACTAGGCTAGCGTGTTCACTGAATAAAATATTTAACGCAGTGAAATATTAACATAAAATTAAAATAATATAAACAATAAAGTCAGTAGTAAGTGAATTAAAATATTTTTAGGTTATATTACAATTTTCAACAACTACAACAGCAAAACTTTAAAAATACGCAATTAAACAAGCACAATGAGTATTTCAATACTGATATGTACACCATACCACAATTGCAACGGTGTGCAAATTCGTTCGTAAAGTTACTTGTTGTAACATTCGTTTAACTAGAGAATCATTAATATGCAAGCCTTTAATGGCATCAATGATACCGACCATTATATAAACATGATCGTTATGTGTGAACTGATTTGTTAAATTATCTAAGTTAATAAACTTTACATAATGTCGCATTCGGTTTTTAAATTAACGTAACTTCTGAATTCTTAAAGCGCTTGCGCAACACTTTTCTTTTAAGATATTCTACATTTTTTTCCATGGTTGTCGCTTAGAATAAGGATTTGTGCATGTTCTTTAAGAGTGACTGGTTTAATTAAATTACAATTAGTAAGTTTATTTAATCATCCGTTAAGTTACCAATCTTTCATCTTAGTTCGTTATTAATTTCAGCTAGTCGATTGATGTGCTTTGCTTGCTCACTAATTTCACATTTATATAAAACACATTGAATGCACTCTTTTGACGGGGAATCCAACGAACTTGGAATCGAAGTTCCGAAACTCCTGGAGTTTATAACACGTCCTTATAATTATTGATTTCATGGTGTAGATAAATGTTTTTTTTTTTCAATTGGCTGCTCCTAATTCACAATTTAATCTATTTACATCACTTTAGAGATTCGTTTTAATTTAATTAGGACTTCAGCTTCGATTATATCACTCTCGATTATTTTAACACGATTCAGAATCTGGATATGCTTTGTTTATCGAGCAGATCGTACTAATATTTTTGTCACTTTTTAATCTGATTCTGCCTTCCTGAGACAATCCGCAAACAACTACCGACGCGTATATTTCCTCACCTCTAATTAGTTAGTATCAATGAAAGCCTGCCGAATATCTCAAGCATATCCATATATTATCCTCAAAGTTTTGCGCTGCAAATTAAAACTCCCATGCTTAATCGCTGAATGGCTTCAGATAATTTGTTAGATAATAAGAAATGAGACGAAAAGTAAAATATACAACTCTTTGGATACATGTGAAGTAAGAGAATGAATTACGAATTAAGCATCGTTCATTGAGGGTATTGTCATGTATATTTGATGAGATATTTGATGAAAGGTGAATTCCTAGAAATTCGGTCGATATGATAGGACTTTAAGCCTTTTTGAGAGAGAATGTAATATCTGTACTTTTATTCTTATTTAATTTAAGGCGATTGTTATTGAACCATATAAAAGTCATCAATACACAGTATCATGTGTGTATCCCCCAGGGAACGACCAGGCGTACAACAAGAGTGGCCCCAGTATTGAACATTACGGTAACATATAAACTATAGAAAGATTTGTCATAATATTAAAATTGATAAAACACATTATGATCGGCTAGATAGATAAAGCATTATAAGTCGACAGCTTTTTGGTGTATATATTGTAGATATACAGTTTCTTTGGAAGAACTGCTTGAAATAGTATATTACATAACGAGAGGTGTAAGTAATATATTACGTACGAGTGGAAAAAGTTGCGCACGAGCCGTTAGGCGAGTGCAGTAATTCCAAGAGTACGTAAGTGACTTACACCTTGAGTTGTGTACTATACTTTTTCTACTCCCATTAATTATTATTTGGAATACTTTGCAATATTGAGGTTATGTTTCCCTATTAAAACACTTCGCAGCATCGAATACATGGCCCAAAGAGATGAAGGTTTGTATTTCTTACTTATTTCCGCAAAATAGGCTAATAACACATTTTCTGAAAAAGACTAAACACTATTCATACGCCAATCCATGAATTTACCGTAAACCACTTCATAACGCTCTTTGGATTTTTCCGGGAGAAGATCCGCTGCGGTATGTTCTGCTATTTGCCTAATTTCTGGTGGAGTTTCAACAATTTCTTCTGTGGAGTCACTTTCACTCATTTTAACAATGAATAATTAATAATAATTAAACCAAAATAACGTCAATGTAATATGTATTCAACAACGATAAATGTCAAATTCATTTGTCTAGGCTACTTGATTTGAGTTTCGTAATAATAATGGTTACGTAATATATTACGTACTAGTTTTATCTTCATTACGTGCATGTATCATAATGCCATGGTTACTAATCAACAAACGATTGTGTTATTGCCTACTTACTACTATGGGAGTAGAAAAACGCATTTAAATGCCTTAGAATGATTTAAAAAGGGCGACTTGCAAACGCGTCTCCCTTCAAAATAATTTAAGATTTAAAGTTACTTTAAATTTTGATAGTTGAATTACGTTTATAAAATCCATATGGCTTCTAACAGAAAGCCTTCGAAGAATTCGATCCACTATAGTTGTAAATATTTCTGGAGTATTTTAACAAATATCGGTAAAATAGGTATCGATCGCAAATTTGGATCACAGCTGTCGCCGTTCTTATATATAGCTATTACCAACACTTTTTTTTCAAAACATCAGGGAAAATGTATTATCAATGCAGTGGTTTATTAATTTTGCCATAACTTAACGTAACATAATCGCAGTTAGAACCGACTATAAAACATCGCAGCATAACTCAAAAATAACTAGAATTAATCACTCTACTCACTATACCAGTTAAAACCTCCCCAAATTTAAGTTGGGGGATAAAAAAACATTAAAATTATATGGTCAACGTCAGATCCCACTAATGAATTTAAAATACCTAGGTTATATTTTGTTATTATAGCTTCTCCGAGAGTTTACAATTTCTCACATTACTTTAGATTTAAACGTTGAATTCCTTAAGTATGTGTTATTTGCTTTTAACTTGATTCAATTGTACGTATATACTTTATGGTTAGTTAGTTTTAGGATTAGGTGTTTTAATGTAGGCTTCAGTCATTAGTAATTATAGGCCAATATCCCTAAAAAAATTAAAAATATTAGAAAACAATAATTGACTAGATTTAATTTGGATAATGTAGATCTATAACTGATGTGTTGGAAACTATAGTAACCTATTAAATACTCTTATGAAATTAAGCAATCATACATAGGCCCATTTATTGATTTAACAAAAGCATTTAATTTTGAATTTCAAATATTCATTACACGCCGGTGGTGGAGCATTCGGTTGGCTCCCCGAACTGACGTGCAGCATTCACCATTGGCATACAATTAATGGTGCTTTAGAGTGAGGGGGGGCGATTCTTTAAAGTAAGAAGCTCATTTACACACACATTTACACTAATCACACGGCGGAAGGACTACGTAGTCGATAGCCAAACACTACTACTAATATTCATTAACGGTTTACCGCACAGTTCAGTCAACGAAAACAATTTTATTTGCAGACGATACAGCTCTATTGAACACAACTCTAGATAAAGAGGAGGCACCAAGAGAAGAAATCACCGAATCAAATAATAATATGATGATTAAATAATAGACTGATTTTATATCTTTTTTAACTGCGACATTTACAGATTGATAGCAAAGAAACAATATAGTTCTTTGAAGTCGGCATTGTTTCAACGCTTAGTTGAATTTTAGAAAACACATTGGAAAGTTTGTTTGCTCAGCTACTGTCACTATGGCTTTGATGAAAAATATTTTGATGAACTCTAATTCCGTGGAATTAGTTTTACCCCTCATATGGCCAGAATGTACATTATTGAAATTGTAAATTGCGGAAGTATTTCCAATTTTCTGTGCCGGGGCCTATCAAAATCGTTACCTGATCGTCCCATCAACATTGCCGTCTTCCACTACTTCATTAAGAGTCTATATTAACATCCAACTCCACAACTAATTGATTGTATTTATTAATAATATTATAACTAAAAACAATAGAATTTATAAAATTAATTAATATTGACTTGTATTAATTATTCCGACATGTGTTTTTCAGAATGCTAAGGACAACTAAGTTTAGTGGTCTATTATTATAGATCGTATTGTACAAAGTTAATTTACGGGGTGGAACACGTTCTTATACATTTAAACGTAAATACTTCATTCTTAACGAAAACAGTCGTGTTGAGCAGTAAACTATTTTAAAACAAGACGTGAAAATACTCGAAGCGAATGGAGCATATATTTAAAAAAGATGTATTGTCTTTACCTCTAGATGGCATCAAAATTCGTTTATATTAAGTAAAGAACCTAGTACTATGGCGCATATGGCAACTCTCCTTTAATTTAGAAGTAAATCAGAATAACTGGAAAAATATACCAAAAATGAATTCTCAGAATTATTTCTACACTATCTATAGAGGCAAGACATTATCTGAATTACATATTCAGTGGCATTTGATTGCTAAATGTATGGATTGATATCATTGGTATAACAGATATTAAAGAACAATCATAATTATTTCTAGAGACAATAACTTAAAAAATCGAATTGCAAATATACAACTTATTTATTTTATATATTTTATGAATAAAACATACTAACTCAATAACTTATCGTGCTAAATACATATTATTGAAATTGCAGCATTTTTATCTGAAACAGGTTAATGATCATTAAGTAAATTGGCAATTTACAAATGTATGGAACGGTCGGGAAGAATCATGATTGAATAGTATGTCAGAGTGGATTCTGTTTGTTCAAGTTTAATGAGTAATAAACAATGGGTGAATTAGGTTATCCGAATAAGAGACCCGATTAGACGATAGCCCTTTTGCAATTCCCAATACGATGGATAGTGAATGGTTTACTATTGATAGTATAAATTAATTGTTAATAAAAACATATTGTAACGTTTTTGCACGTTATACGGGTGTGTAAATAATTGCAAATAATTTATTGAAGTCAATTAATATTACCAGCACTTATTTATCTGACATTTATATCGGACACTTGTTTTTTTTTTGTTTTTATCCAGTCGGCACGTCGATGACGCACCCTTAGGCATGTTTCGTCTCGAAAAGAGTTCTCCGGCACCTTATGACGATACCTGCACTGGGACCCCTTTGTATATTTTGATGTTCGAAAGAAATAGCAGTCTATGGGCTTCTCATGTCGTATACCACTGGGATTATAACAGCACACCAAAATCTCGATCTCAGAATTGGCAAAAAGGACTTCCACCATGCTTCTGATTGTTCTCCAGTCTAATTGGTCCAATCCACAAGCTAGTTTCGGTATTGCCAATTTCTTAATACCCTCACGTAGAAGTGAATCCCTCAACTCATTTAATGATAGCCATACATCCCTGTAGGTTGGCTTCTGATGAGAGTACTTCTTCGATATCAGATAGTAAATGATCCTTTTCGGTAGGTGGCTACTAACATCTAGGTGGACTATGCTTCCGACTTTTGGACATTGAGTGCGTAGTTCCTAAAACCTTCCAAATTTCTTCTTGAAGACGGTAGTAATTCTTCGTGACATCTTCAAATCCTGGGCCACACAATGGGCAAGATAATAGTCCGAAGGTACTTGGAATAGATCTCGCTGTTCTTCTCTCGTTACATCAAAACGACTCTTACGCCCATCAGAGTGCTGAACCATGAAGTCTTCAAATGCTTCCTCGTCGCTTTGTTCAACCACCGCACTAATCGCTGCACCATCTTCTTTGCCAGCATAAAGGGTCAGACGATTGAAATGTTGGATCGCACATGATTATGGATTTCGTCCATTTTTCGTCTCAGGCCGCTCACATAGTCTTCCCCTGCCAAATCTTCTCCCGGAGGGCAGCCGAACTTTAAATCACATGGAAGTCGTAGCTCTCGACCCATGACGATGCTCGCTGGAGTCTGCCCGGTTGTTTCATGTACAGCCGATCGATACGCCAGCAAGAAAAGATGGAGATGTTGGTCCAGTCTCTTTGATGGTCAGAGACAACTTTTGGCAAATAGCGATTGATGGTCCTATTCATTTGTTCCACCATACCATCTGATTGTGGATGCAGAGCTGTTGTCCTTGTCTTATGAATCTTTATATTTTACACACCTTTTGAAAAAGATTGGATTCGAAATTTCTTCCTTAGTCAGAATGTAGTTTTAAGGGAACGCCGCAACGACGTATCCACTCCTTAATTAATACTTCCGCTATTGTTGAAGCCTCTTGGTTTGGTAACGCATCCACCCATTTACTGAAGTAATCCATTACAACAACGATGTATTTATTTCCTTGGTGAGACTCGGGGAATGGTCCAGCGACATCAATTGCGATTCATTCAAAAGGGCTACCAACGTTGTACTGGCGCATAGGTGCTTTCCTTCTTTGTTGTGGACCGTTACTTGCTGCACAAATCACACATTTCTTGCACCATTCCCTGACGTCTACCTTACAGTTCACCCAGTAGAATCTCTCCCAAGGTTTGTTTAAAGTCTTTGACATACCCAGGTATCCACCGGAAGATCCACTGTGAATCTCTTTCATCACTTCAGGTATTCTACCCTTTGGAATTATAATCTGCCTTCGTTCTTCGCGGCCTTCTGAATCTTTGAATATGCGTTTAAGCAGTCCCTTGTCCCGTACAATAGAATCCCACTGAGCCCAGTGTGACTTCAATTCGGGCGAATATTTTGAGACTTCATCCCATGTTGGCCTGATTTCACTTTCCTTTC
Source organism: Ontholestes murinus (assembly GCA_963969525.1). Classification (NCBI taxonomy): domain Eukaryota; kingdom Metazoa; phylum Arthropoda; class Insecta; order Coleoptera; family Staphylinidae; genus Ontholestes; species Ontholestes murinus. Next base: position 36,222,705 of record OZ018388.1, read on the forward strand.
ATGTCATCTGGGGCTTTAGAACAAGGGCGTCGTTTTGGTCCTGCCGGATTTCTTTTAAATTCCAGTCATCGCTTTCTACAGCTGTTCGGAGTACTTGACTTTCCTTTGATTTTGCGTTGTTTAGTTTAGTTTAGTTTATTCACTTTACAAGATCTATTAAAAAAATAATACAAAAATACATACATAAATATAATTAATCACTTTGAAATTTTGAGCATAGATCTTGAAGGCGGAGTTCACAGTTTTTCGTGTTCTTCCACTCGACCCATTACACTTGTTAGGTGCTGATGATTCTTATGTAGCCATTAAGGCAATATTTTGGCCATTATTGGCATATTTAGGTCTAAAGACTTCTATAATTTCATGGACTTGTGTCAGTGTTGTTACAGTGCTTGCAATTTTCTGGGCATGGCCTTCGCGACAAAGCATCTGCATTCCTGTGGATCGCTCCAGCTCTGTGTTCAGTGTCAAAGTCAAACTTCTGAAGTCTTTCCAACCATCTTGCGACTTGTCCTTTCGGATTCTTGAACTGAAGAAGCCATTTAAGAGCAGCATAATCGGTTCTCAATAAGAATTTCCTTCCATATAAATATTTATAGAAGTGTTCTATAGATTTGACTATTGCAAGTAACTATTTTCTCGTTTATTTGGGATAAAACAGCTCCAATTCCTTTTTGCTTGCATCGGTATCCAACAAGAACCTTCCCTCTGGCAACGGATAACTTAGAACTGGTGCGCTGATAAGTGCGTTTTTCAGTTTTTGGAATGCCTCCTGACATTCCCCGTTTCAGAAGAACCATTGTTTTTCTTCAGTGAGGCGGGTTAATAGTTTGGCGATTTTAAAAATCCCTCAACGTAACGACGGTAATACGTGCATAATCCAAGAAAACTCCGGAGTTGGTGTACATCCTTTGGAACTGGCCATTCCCTCACCGTTGAGATCTTTTGGCCGTCGCCTGTAATACCTTGGCTTGAAACAATGTGTCCTAGGTACTGCACCTCTTTCTTGAAAAGGCGACACTTCTTCGGGCTGAGTTTCAGTCCAGAATCCCGTAATCTTCTAAGTTCTTCATGTAGTCTTCGAAGGATTTTCCCATTACGATTATGTCGTTGAGGTAAACCAAATATGTTTTCCAAGATAGTCCTGTTAGTACCGTCTTCATTAGTGTCTCGAACGTCGCCTACTGTAAATGCTGTTTTTTCTCTGTCCTCGGGTGCTACTTCAACTTGCCAATATCCGCTTTTAAGATCCAGTGTGGAAAAAAAGTAGATCCAGCCAAGGTATTCAATGTGTCGTCAATTCGGGGTAAAGGATAACTGTCCTTTTTGGTCACATTATTTAGTTGACGACAGTCAACACAGAAGCGAGTTGATCCGTCCTTTTTCTTTACCAATACCACTGGCGAGGCCCACGGACTACTAGATGGTTCTATAATGCCCTCGCTCTCCATGTCTTGCACAATCCTATCAGCTTCCTCCCGCTTTGCCAGAGGCAATCTTCTGGCTGTCTGCCTAATCGGTCGAGAATTTTCGGTATTAATTTTATGTTTAACGATATTAGTTCTTCCATTTTGTTCAATATCAAATACGTCCTGGTATTCCATGATCAACTTTTTTACTTTTTCTATTTTAGTTGGATTACAATCTTAGGACGAAAGGGAAATCAACTTTTGTAGTTGCGGGTAACTTCTTTTATTGATTTTATTCTCTGCTGTGGTTTTCCGTAATATCGATGAAGCAGCAGAACAATGTCCTAGCAACACTCCCTTCCTCAAATGAACAGAGTAATAGTTAGTATTCGTTATTCTAACTTATACATTGTTATCGGTGCAAAAGAGTGTTTTTCCTATTGCTACTCCTCGTCCCAGTTTATCGTCATCAACGATGGGTTCGAAGATCATAATGTTTTTGTGATGGGATGCTTCTTCCAACTGGCCCTCAATAATTACTTCACTTCTCTCCGGAACTGATATTTTCGTTGGAAGGGTTACCCGGACTCTACCAATATTCCGTCTGTGGAGTACCACATCCTCTCCATTAACTTTTAGGATTCAACAGGAAGCCTCTAGTATTCATGATGTCCATACCGAGAATTAATTCGTCTTCAATATCAGCTACCATGAGTTGGTGTTGGAATGATGTGTTCCCTATGGTAATCGTGGATTTTATTTCACCATGGATATTAGCAGGTTCTCCTGTTGCTGTTCGTAATTTCCAGGTCGTTAGTCGTAAATTTTGCGGTTTTGACACAATATCGGGTCTTATAATTGTCCTAGTAGCCCCGTGAATCCTCCATTTTCCGAACACGGCCTTGACTCCTAACTGTACTTTCGCTGATTCTATCTCGAGCGCACGAGACAGTGCGTCTACTAATTTAATTGGTCGGGCGAGTATCAATGCCTGATGTATGTCTTTATCCTTTAATCCATCTAAAAATGCCCATACAGCTAATGTTTCCAAGATGTGCTCTGTTGCACCAGGATACGCCAGTCGTGTTAATCGAGCTATATCTGCTTCAAATTATTGCAAACTCTCATCAGATTTCTGGCAGCGATTTTTAAGCTGTGAATGGTACACGTGTTCAAGGTGTGTTTGACCATACCTTATTTCTAGATGCTTGATTAATTGGTCGTAATTCATCTCGCTCTGGGACACTCTCTGCAAGAAATTTGTTGCATCCCCACGCAGTGTTAGGATTAAAGCTGTAGCCTTCTCTGTGGTGTTCCATCCATTGGCTGATGCTGCGACCTTAAATTGTCTAAAGAAATTATTCCAAGAAGTTTGGCCATCAAAATTAGGTGGTTTCATTTTTATCGAGTGGACAGGATAATTATTTATGTCATTTAATTCAATTCCTCCGAAATTTCTTTTTATTTCCGTTAATTTTTCTTCCATATTTCTAGAATTTTCCAAAACTTCGCTAGAAATTTCCAGCATTTCTTGTTTCACTTTTTCGGAATTTTCTGTCATTTTCTGATATGATTTGCTTTTCCATGAGTTCCGAATTTTCATTAATTTTTTATTCAATTTCGATAATTTTCCTTGAATTTTCTAGAGATTTTTCTTCCAAGTTTCTAGAAATTTCTAGCATTTCTTGTTTCATTGTATCGGAATTTTCCGTTAATTTTTCTTCCAGATTGCTAGAAATTTCCAACATTTTCTCTGTCATTTTATCGGAAGTTTGCCTCAATTGCTCCATAATTGATACTGTGTCGCCTCCGATATCAAACAAAAATGTGTCTGGATTCTTGCAGCGCTTTCTTAAGTCTCTGTTGTAACATACTCTTCTTGCCGCTCGTATCGAAATCCCGTTCTTCCAGTTGCACTTTTAATTCAGCCACTTTTAGGTCCGTTATTGTAACGCACTTATTAAATAATTGAAAATGATTTATTGAAGTCAATTAATATTACCAGCACGTATTTATCTGATATTTATATCTGACACTTGTTTATTATGTATTTATCCAGTCGGCACGTCGATGACGCACCCCTTCTCCCCACGCGTCTCGTGACAATATAATATAAAAGAGGAATATATAATTGATATCTATATACTGCCAAGTATTACATATGCTGAGAGCTATAATTGTAAGCTAATCATTTCGTTTCTCATTAGTTTAAATCTGCACTTGAATTGGTGGCCCAGGCTATTTGTCATTTAGCTATAATTAATGACGCTATTGACGTGGGCTCTTCACTGCAGTAACAATCTCAGATATATTAATAAAAACACCGCAATAAATCACAAGATATATTTAATCAATACTACTACTCGTTTCCTCTGTATACAATTCAATTTATTCCTCTGCATGACATTTGAACGGTTATCGATTTTGTACATGCACTTTTGCATTATAATAATTTCACATTATAAAAAATGGCAATGTGGACAGATTATTTATTAATGTATTTATTTATGCATTTATTTTAGCGTAAATGGATTAGAATGATGCACATTTTAGATAATCATTTATTACTACTTAAGCACTGAATTACATAAATAAGTACATATATTATATGTCATATAAATGTTTGTATGCTCTTATTGTATTTTAAATACCTCTCGAAATTATTACAGAAAGGCAATTTTCAGACACGTGTTTTGTCGAGCTATGCCTCTAATACGTGGGTCTCGAAGTGAAATAAATATATTTTAATTAAGTTGAATCATCGCCGATGGAAAAAGAAGGATTTAAAAAATAAATTATAAGCATCTGATAAATCTTCACAGGTGTTGAAAGAAAACAAAATGTTTTAATGTTTTTGTTTCTTTCGGTCTAGATAATATTATTATTGATTTTAATTTATGCTGTGAAATATGTTTTTAGTTAGTATAAACTTAGTGAAAAATTCCATAAACTGGGCAATAAATGGAGACTAATTGCTTAAACGTAAATTCTGTAATGTAATGTATTTTTTAGTGAAATGGTTAAAGCTAAATATTAATTTACACCTTAGCGAAAAACTACAACCAATCAAAATTCAACTGAACGAAAAACTAGTTTTCTTCCATTACAAGAAATGATAATCGTCTTTAAAGACCTTTTGATTAATAATTCAGATTCCAATGATAAAATTAATGAATATATAAATCTCACAAAACTTGTAATGGGATGTAATACGTTTGAATTTAATAACAAATATTATAAACAGACCTTTGAAACAGCTGGGAAATGGGAAATTTCTCTTTCGCCTTTCTTAGCCAACATATTTCTAAATAACCTAGAAAATTTAGCCAAGAATAAAACTATCAACTTCCCAAGGATGTGGCACAGATATGTGGATGATGTAATTGCAATAGTTCTTAGTAATCTCTCTCTTAGTATTAATTTCACTAAAAAATTGGAGTTAACAATAAAATCCCTTTCCTGTATTTAATGCTTATAAGTAATAAGAATAAGAACATAATAAAATTTAGTATATACCGAAAATATACACATACCTTTAATTATATTCATGCATTATCCACATCTCCGTTTAAACACAAATTGGCAGCTATTACAAATAATATTTAATGGAGATTTTAGCCCATAATTTGTTGGCACACGATATTAAAAGTTGGCTTCTGTCTGTTGCTGAAATATGTATATGCAGTCGAACTTTGCCTAATATGTCGAATGAGTCAACAAAACCATGCAATAGTTTTTAGAGAAAACTAATACCTGTCTTTTGTCGTTGGTACCCAAGCGTATCAAAATTAAACAATTTAAGTAATACATTGTGATTAAAACATCTAATTTGATAAATTTTAAGAATTCGCGTTTAACCCTCTCTAGATGTTGGGACTGTTGCTGATTTTAGGGAGACCATATCAATGCCGCATACTCCAACATGGCACATACATACGCATAAATAGTTTTAAATATGATTGGGTTTTGAATTCCGACAAATAAATTCAAGAGATTTAAAAGCATTATTAACAATAGCTTCAACATGATTATTAAATAAGAGTCTGTAGTCAAAAGATACGCCAAGGTCCTTGAAAAGTATGACTTTTTGTATTGGAGTGGTATTGATACAATAATTAAACTGAATTAGATTGGATTTCCTAGTAAAAGACATAGATTTACCAACATTCAGTTCCAGTCTATTTTCTTGTCACAAATTAGAAACTTTATCTAAATTACTTTGTAAATGCAGACAGCCACTCATATTATTGACATCAGAATAAATTTATGACACAAAACAATTTTGAAAAAGAATTAAAGATCATATTTCAAATTGCAATAAAAAACGGTTTTAAAAAATCAATTATTGAAAAAATATTACATAAAAAATTTATTAAGTTGCAAAGACTGTCCAAAAGTGTATGTGGGGCAAACCGGAAGATCGTTTCAAGAGAGGATCAAAGAACATAAAACCAGCTTTGAACAAAACAAAATTAACTCCTCGTACTCCAACTACCTCATCGAAGACAACCACCAATTTAATGAAAATTTCCAAATTTTACACCGGGAAACTAAAGGCCACAAACTTAACATCCTGGAGTGCATGGACATAAATAAAAAGAAACACACCGGACACCTCCTCAATAATCAAACAGACATAACAAATTCACCTCTTTTAAATTTAAATTCATTTGAAATAGCCACCCCCCCATAAAAATTGTATATATACCTGACCCGACTAATCTGTAATGCCATTTCTTCGCATGAAGAAGCCACAGTGTGGCGAAACAATTGTAGCGTTTTACAATATATTTGAAAGTGAATAAATAGTTTTATTTATATAAAAGTAAACGGTTAATTGTGTTCATAGATTTGGTCATACAAAGCCCTCTCAATTACTTGTAATGTGTGGTAGGATTGCAATAAGATGGAAATGGTTAACCTTTACTAACATAGAAAATGATTTTTGGTTTAGGGTAAATATATGCAATTTTCAATTTTTTGGTATATTTACAAGTTCTAATTGACAAGTTAAATAACATAGTAAGTTAAACCGAAATTGTTATTTGGAAGCTTTTTAAGAAGTTTAAAAACTGAATCAGTCGGAATAGGGGAAAAATTAAAGGAATATATAATTGGCTTTACCAGGCTGATTATTTTTAGATGAAGGGGTATGTACAAATTCAAAGAACTCACGAAAACCATTTACTATAGCATGAGGATTATCAAGACACTTATCTTCATGTATCAGAGATGTCGGAATTCTAGATTTATTTGCCTTTTTAGAGTTTACGTTGTTCTAAAATTGTTTTGGGTTAGACATAATCTGATTTTCTGTTGATGATATATAATTACGACTATTCCACTCCTATTGCATGTAGCTAATGAAAAGGAGGCATGTGTTATTTTTTAGCCAATCACGTCAATTTATAAGTGAATAAACACCAAGTTGCTGTTTATTCACCTGAATAACCTGAAGTTAGCTATTTCCCGACAAATGAATTGAATTAGCCTTGATAAAAAAGCGAAAAACGTTGTTTATGCGTATGTCAGTTGCAAGTAGGTTATAAAATCAAAAGGTTTGGTAAAACTTCATCATCCATAATAAATGCGATGGTGGCAAGTTCTGTACCAAAAAATAAAACTAAAACGAGATCGTGTGTTTGGAAACGATTTGAAGAATTCTGCGCTGATAAAAACTACCAGTTGTTAGCAAAACTTCAATGAAAACTCTTGCCGCGATTATGATGACTGGGCGTATAATATGAAGAAGGTAAATGCAAATGATTATAAGGGAGGTGTTATTTAATCAATGTCGAATTTTTCGACCAAAATACTGCAGGAGATATATCATAAAAATTTTAATATAAATATTGAACCATTCACCGATATTCGTTTCAAGTCGTGGAATAGTCTTTCCAAATACCATTCGTGATGACAATTAAATCGGAATAAATTTTGTTTTTAGCGCATTCAAGTTAGTTGCTTATTCGCGATTTTTATTCGAGCAACCGATAGAAAAAATCACTCGCCTGGCGGCTCGTGATTTTTTCGTGACAGTTGCTCTCATTAAAATCGCTAAGCAACAAACTTTCATGCAAAAACAAAATTTATTCGAGTAAATTGCCATCACTTATGGTATTACTTGTGATAAGCCCATTTTATTTTGCACTTAATTAATGATATTAACTTTCTAAATTTTGTTAACTTGGCGGATGAATGTTTAAGTGTATTTCTGGTTAGGCTTTTTTCTTTAATAAGTTTAATGATTTCGTGATTAAACCAAGGCGGTTATTTATTTTTTTGTTTTAATTTAAAAGTTGAAATATACTGCATATATAAGTTATTTTAGATACTAATCTGATCAACATTAGTAAACCCAATCAATACTGCATAAATGGTCATAAAGTCCTGGATAGTTGCCTTTCTTGTAATTAAATTTAATAGCATTATTATTTATTGGAGATAATTTAGGATTACCTGATAACTATATGTCAATGTCAGTTTGAAAAGTTTATTAACATCCCGAAATCAAGGGAAAATAAGCATCTAAATGCTAAACAAAATAAGTATAGAATGATGAATCGTTTGGAACAGCGGAGGAAAGCATGGGTTTGAATGGAAGAACATTTGATGTAAATTAATTTTTATATGTATGTACTTTTTGTCCCATTTTTTGGTAATATTCTTTTATAAAGCATGTATGATAAAGACAAATATAATAATATAACATATAAGGAAAATGTAAGTGGAGGATGATACGAATCCTCTAGAACTAATGCATGTGACTCTCTTTGGACTCTTGGACGAGGGTACTTTGAAAAGTTTCCGGAATGGGCAAGAAAACGCAGTAATTAAACAGGTTTTTTTATTTTTCAACATAGTACCCCTGCAGGGCGATACACTTTTCCTAGCGGTACTCCAACTTTTTTAAGCCTTCAGAAAAATATGATTTCGGGAACTCTGCAAAATAAGCTTTAGTGGCGTCGATGACGATTAGAATATATTAGATCCAAAAGATTACCAAATTTTTTTTATTGTATTATATTGCTTAATGCCTAACATTAAAAATAACACTTGATTTATTAAGGCAGTTATTAGATCTAGAGGAAGAATTTGGGCAGTTAAAATCTCTTACAAAAATTACTGTATTATTTTGAAAATTATTTTGAGAAATATATATATATAAATCAAGTAATCATAAAAAAATAATAATTCTATTTGTTTGGTAAGAATTCAAAGACATCGTTTTTTTTTGCTTCTGCCGGATAACAGTTGATTCAGAAGTATACTGTCATTATCTAGATAAATTAAATGATTTATTTGCTTGGAAAAGACCAGAATAAGTTAATAGAAAACCACACACCATATTCTCCAGTTCTGGCATTTTCTGATTTTAATTTATTTCGGTGTCTACAAAATTGAACTATAATTATGTTGTTCGAATAATATTTAGTATAGTATAGCTGTTACAAAACTTAATTAAACTAAAATAGTAGCGTGAACACTTTACGCTCTAGGTTTTAGGTAAATAAGTTTATTTTGCACAATAGATAAATGGGCAAACACGGCGACGTCTTCTAAGTTTAGCCTTAAATTGATGTTGAAGTTACTCAAGTTGTCATTATTTAATTTTAGTTCTAAAGCCCTTAATAACACTGTAGTTCCGTATCTTACTTCTAGTTTTCAAGATGTATTGTGATAATATATTAAATTACATTTATCTCGATTCTGTGTTTTTCTACGAATTGGAAAGGTGTTACTATTTCTAACTGTCAACTTAGAAAGCGCATTACATCGAGTAAAAATAGCATACCAAATAAAAATAATAGTTTTACTAACCTCCCCGAAAAAGAATATTCCAAGTCACTTTAAAGCTATCGTAAACTAAAACAGAAAAAATAAAATACTATCAAATTAATTTTGAAAAAGATTTCATTATTTTCATGATGGACAAACAAAACAATCACAAACATGAGATAAGAAGAATGTGTACAAATTGCACACATTTCTAGATCACATCATTCACCAAATTGACAATGGATCCGACCAGCAAATTTCAAAAACAATTTACACATCCATTGAAGAATGCAATTCAAATCAGATATTCCGTAATAAGGTTATGAATATTGGAGCACATATTTTATATGGTCTACCAAACTTACACAAACCCAGAAACACTGTCCGCCCTGAAGTCGTTTACAATAATCCACCCACATAGTAATTAATTGGCTACCTCATAAAATATTAATTGGAAGTCATAAATAAAACTCAGGACTTAGTTATGCTGCTAAAGAAGCATCTTAGTACCATTCGAAATATTTTTCCATCAATACCAGTAGAAGAGGTAAAAATAATTTTACAACAAAATCAAAAAGAATTCAATACACAAAATCACAAAGAAATATTATCTGTGATATATCGAAAATGAGGAACTGAAAAATAACATAAGAACACTAAATCAATTCATAACGAAGAAGACATAATCAACACCACATACCAAGTACAATCAAGAACATCAAAGACATGGACGGCATTCCTCGAGACAAATGGGACCTTCAAAAAAATTGTGGAAAAAATATATAAATGCAGGCTGGAGTAAATGGAGTAATGAAAGACCTCGCTCCCAGAAAATGTGCAAACTGCTTTAACTTTAACTGCACAAATAACCGCAACGAGCTATTCTGCATCAATTGCTATCTAGAAACAACATGAAAGAATACAATATGGATAAGAAAAGTTAAGTTTTAATAGACTTTATATTTTTGCGCATAGTGAACTGTGATGTAATTACTACAAAAGAAAACTTATCAAATGATGCGAACGTAAGTACCTGTGACTTTTCAAGTCATATAAACAGTAAAACTTCAGGTAATAAATCGCTTATAAAAATAGCAATCATGAACATAAGAAGCCTAAAAAGAAATTATAATGAACTCAAGGAAATTCTCTAAATCCTCAACCCCAAAAATATTGATGTGCTCATCTTAACAGAAAGTTGGAATATCCCATCGATAAAAAACTGTACCATAAATGGTTATAAAGCATACTATAACAACTCAAATATAAATCAAAATGATGGAGTAGTAATCTACATAAAAAAACTAATTTAATGTACAAAGAATAACGACAACCACTCTAGAAAAAACAAATATATCAGTCACCAAAATTAATATAAAACAACCTGCACGACCTAGAAAAATACCTCATCCAAAATCAAAGTAGTAAAAAAATATCAATATTAGCAGGAGATATTAACATCAACCTTTGTGGCACAAATAATGAATGCAGACTTATACAAGACAATTGTGGTAAGCCAAGGATATACATCAGCAATAAATAAACCAATAAGTAATAATTAGAAAAAAAAAACACGAAAACAATTCATAAATCTACAAGTTTGATAGCCTTGCCATTTGTAACATGCAAATTACTTTTGTATCATTAAATATCTATCTAGGTATTAGCCAGAGAAGTAGTTGTTTCAAAAAGTGATTTGTTTTGTAGCCTTAATAAGATTCATTTGTTTTAGTTTTACGAAATGTTTTTTTATAATTATTAGTTAATTTTCTACAACGTAAAGGACTTTTATATTTCTATTATTAAACCAACAAGGATGACCGAACAACAACTCCTGCATGTACAACATTTTTGTAGAAGTGACCAATTCTTTCTGCTTACAAACGGATGCAACAATCGTAGAAATGACAATAACTGACCATTTCATGACTTTTATAATGCTATCAGGAAAAAGTAAAATAAATAACAAAAGTAAGGGTGACAAGAAACAGAATTGGCTGCATGTAACAAATGATGATAATCCTTAGTCAGTAGAAACATTTATTCACATATACCAAGACTTGCAATATAGAAGAAATAGAAGAAGTTGTGTGCTCTTATCTCAAGAAACTGAAACCGAAGATGACCATGGGTGCTGGTCAAATACCAAGTTTTTTCATTAAGGACTGCGTCTCACAACTCGTGACTCCTCTGACGCATATTTATAATTAAATTTCGTCAGGAGGTGGTGTCCCGAACTGTTGGAAAGTTACAAGTATTAATCCAATATTTAAAATTGGCGATTGGCCCGAAATCAAAAACTATAGATCGATTGCAATCATTTTTCCAAGGTTTTGGAAACCATTCTTTCAGATTATATTCACTCTTATGTTAATCATCACATTTCACCTCATCAACATGGTTTTGTAAGAAAGCGCAGTACACAGTCCAACCTTTATATTAGTTATATGGGATGCAACTCATCTGTTTTCGTAGCTAATAGTGGTGTTCCCCAAGGCTCTAATTATTCCTTATTTTCTTTAATAAAATTGTCTTGGTATTAAATTGTAAATTTCTAATGTACGCTGATGATGTTAAGCTGTTTAGCGTTATTGAAAATGTCCAAAGTTGTTAATATTTACAATATAATTTTGAAATGATGTCTAATTGGTGTGAGGCTAATGGTCTTAGGCTAGATTTCGAGATATCGTGAACTATGATTATAAGTTAAAAGATAGCAAAACTCGCAAATTAGATTGTGTTAGTGACCTAGGTGTAGTATATGACCGTAAATTAACTTTTAATATTCATATTGAAAAATAACCAGAGACTCGTTTAAGATGCTTGGGTTTATTGTAAGAAATAGCAGGGACTTTAAAAGTATACTCACCGCATTAAGGCTTTATGATTCTCTGGTTATTAGCAAATTGTGTTATTGTGCTTGTGTTTGGTCACCCGAGTATAAACAATATAATATGTTACTTGAACGTGCCCAAAAGCGTTTCCTTAGGTACTTGTATTATTGTAATTATCAGATTTATCCGTTTCTTATGACTCGTTGCTAAATAAATTTAATCTATTTTCAATATATAACAAACATAGATTTATATTAATATACGAACTTTACAAACTGATTCATTATTATGCAGACAATAGCAACTTATTGAATCTTCTATATACCAAGGTCATCTAGTCGTAACTCTTTAACATTCTATTACGGTACACCTCGCACTTCACATCATTCATTTTCACCTTTACTTACAATGATCAGACGATACCATGAAGTGCAATACAGACTTGATATATTTAATGATAATAGAACTGTCTTTGTTAATAACTTAAATTCTTGTTTGTTGTAACATTGTAACTTTATTTGGATTTGTTTTTACTTTTTCTTTTTTGATTCATTAAGTGTCTTTAGTAACCTAGCATATTAAGATATTATGCGATCAGATATGTATTTCTGTTTGTATATTTATTTTTGTTTATATAGAAGCATCCTCTTTTTTTTCATTCTGTAATTTTCCTTTGTAATTAGGCTTTGGCCTGTTGTACTAGAACTATGCGCAATAAATATTTTGTCACGATAGGAAAAAAACTCTGCCAAAAAATAGAGGATACATACTCAGTAAAAAATCATTATTTCTGAACGAAGTAACAAAAAATGAATTAATATAAACAATAATTAGCCTCAAAATAAACTTTGTAACTGGAATAGATAACATCCAAGTGAAACAGATAAAAATATTTCGTGAATATTTAATACCACTTTTTCTTTACATCCTCAACACAATATTTCAAACCAGCATTGTACCAGCTCGACTTCACTTGTCTTCCCAATACACAAATAACCAATAACACCTCACCAATTAATCTTCTCACTACAAATTGTTGTTAAGTTAAGCAAATGCTTTTTTATTTTTATTTCATTTTCTTACTTTCCCTTCTAGATTACAATTTTGAGATTTACATTGTAAATTTAATTTTAGTTATAATTATAGTTATTTATAAGTAGGTTCAAATAGATTTAAAAGGAAAACAAAAAAATGGGAAACCAGAAAAAAGTACTTGTACTTAAAATGCTGACCATTGGAAGCAACAACTTAGCTAATAAGAAGTCAAAAACAATAAACAAAAATTATGGTCATATGTAAATCTATTTGGGTTGAATAAATTTGAATTTGAATGTGTTATCATTACTACTCGCAGAATTATATATGTCACATTTCGAAGAACAACTGTTTGCCTCTTAATAACAATATTTTTTCTAACGTCCACTTTTCATGTAGGTATATATCAGACAAACTGCCAGAAAATTCAATAAATAGAATAAAAGAACAACAACAATAAATATTGAACCGTTTATTCTTCACTGAAATAGTAGATTATTGCATTAATATAAACCATCAATTATACTTGTAAATTACACCTCTGTTTAGTTATAATCTTATATACCTTTGAAAATGATTTGTCAAATTCGAAGCTACAATTTAATTCAATCCTTATATTGATTTCATGGAAATATAATTATTTATATAAACATAAAAATAATAATGTCGAAAATACGTACTAAACATTATTTTAAAAATTATTAATATTAAATATTTCATTCACTCATATTTATTGAGCACACTTTTAATTATAAACATTTGAATTATTTAATCAATTATTTATAAATTTATATTATTATTTAAAATAACATGGCATAAAATTTTTATAGATATTAATTTGTTATATTATTTTCACCCGATGTCTCATATACTTTGAGTGTACATGAACTTTTTAATCCATTAATTATAATGTATCAACTTCTATAATTAAATTTGTGATTTTTAATTAAGAGCCTTATATACTTCTCCTTCTTTATTAATGCATTTCAAAAATTGTGTATAAATTGTAATTGTAAATATTAACTGTTTGATAATGACAAGTTATATTAATACGTGTTATTAAAGAAGTGATGCTAAAAAATAATTTGTTTTATTTAGAATTACTAATTTTAACACCTAGATATAAAATTTTCTAGCTGAAGTTGAAAGTTCATAATTTTAATTACTTTGGTAAATTTTCGTAAATGATATACGATCACACTTTCAAATAAAAATAAATAAGATAAATATTTGAAAGTGGTATCGTATTTCATTTACGAAAATTTACCAAATTGATTAATAAAATTTTCTGTCACTACTTTCCCCATAGGAAAAGGTGTTATTCAAGTTTAATATTATTTACGGTTTATTGGTTTACGTTTTTTATTTTCTAGTTTATATTAAACTTATCTGAATTGTTTATTAATTCTTTGATATATGAAGATTTATGGGAAATTGAAATCGAGAAAATTTTTGGAAATGGGGCATAAAATTGAGTCAGAATCCGATCCTCTTGTGTACATAAAACGAAAATCTCTCTAAAAAGCATGAACTCACTAAAATAAAATCACCCCGCCAGCCTGTCCTTGCTATTCTTTGAAACCAAATTATAGAACGGGCGATGATGAATCCCTGCGTGTTGCAGTCGTAAGAGTTGGTGTCCTCGATATCTGGAGGCTCTTTGGGTTGGAAGTGATGTGGGGGCGATGTATTTCCCAATTAATTATTGAAACGACAGGGGCTTCAGGCCTTCTTTGTAAAAATCGTATCGTAGCAATATAATTTAATGATATGGAATAAGACTACACTACAATTGATGTTAGGAGTATAAAGTATAATGATACTTTTCTTATTGTAATGACTACTACCACTATTTATAATAAAGAAATTGCATACATCTATGCACTATTGCATCAGTGTGCATTAGTCATGCAATATTATTATTTTTGTTCTTCCAAAAAATATGTGTAATAAAAGCACTTCTATTACTTTAAATGTGCTAACACCTATTAATAATTTATATTTTAATTTATCCTAATTATTCATATTATTAGCTGTCCTTATTCAATAAAATGATCAATAAATGTGAAATTTGTGAACAAGGGGTCACTCCGAACACTCCGTACTTTAAATGTAATTGCAAATGCGGCAAATCTATTTACATTGGTTGCTCTGGTTTAAAAGATGTTGAGATCTCCTACATTGTTAATACGAAATCGAAATGGGATTGCAATAAGTGTGCTTACTCCTGCCCCAGGTGATAACATTATTTTTTCTTTGGAATTGTTAAACAAAACGATATCTGAACACTTCAATGGATTTAAACTTGAAATAATAAACTCGATTTCTCCACGTTTAAATGTTCTGGAGATTAGAATTTCGAAATTGGAAAAAAGTGACCCTTGTTTTTCTGTAAAACCCAACATTGCTGATGTGTCTTGTGAAATGGAAAATAGATGGCCACGAAGATGTAATGTTCTACTTTATAATTTAGTTGAGTCTAATTCTATGGGAATAAAGAAAAAATCAATGACGATTTTCAGGAGATTGATAACATTCTGAAATTCCTTCAGGTCGATGTTAAACCGGCCAAAGTGTTGCGCATTAGAAAGAATTCACCTTCTAATTCATGCAGACCAGTTAAAATAATCTTTAATTATGAGCATTCTGTGAAATTGGTTCTGAAGTTCAACAGTAGAAACAAGAATAATCTTTTGCACTTTAAAAGAGATCGCACCATCCGACAGAGAAAATGTTTTATGGAAATTAAATCTCAACTTGCATGTAGAATAGAGAATGGGAAAAAAGACCTAACGATAAAATATCGCAATGATGTTCCCTACATTTCGAAAATTTCTCACATTGGTAGATCTGATGCTCCAGAAAACTACTAGTCTACTATCGCATCGTGGGAGGTATGTGGACGAAATTAAAGGAATTTATGCTTAACGTTAATAGCTGTGTTGTGATATTGTAATTATTACTGAAATATGGTTGTATGTGGAGTTCCTCAATAGTCAACTGGAGACACCTAATTATGATGTTTTAGGGGCGATAGAGCCATTGGCATTAGTGTCAGAGGTGGAAATATTTTAATTGCTTTGAAACTTTGTTTTAAATCTTCCTTGGTTTCCAGCATTGCCTATATTGAACAACTAGTTATTTCTGCCATTATTAATGGAACTAAGTACATTATTGGTGGAATTTGTATTCCTCCTGGTTCCTTTGAAGCTACATATACAGATCACTGCAATGTCTTGGAATCGTTAAAAGTGAAGCATAGTAATCATAGATTTTTAATTAGTGGAGATTATAATTTGAACTCGGTCTCGTGGGATGAATCTAGGTATACATTTGTCTTTCCCAGTCAGAAAGCTGAAACAATAATTGACGCGTGTAACTTTCAAAATTTGAGTCAAGTTAATTTTATTCCAAATCCTGGAGTTATCTTTCTAGACTTGCTCTTTACAGATTGTGTCGATTTATCTATATCCATATCAAAAGACCCTATTCTTAACATTTGCCAACTACAAGGGTCTTAGTGACTATTTACTTAAGGTAAATTGGAAGGATATTGTATGTGAGTCGGATAATAATATTGCTGTTAGTAAATTCTACAATATATTGTATAGTAGTATGAAAGCTTTTATTCCGTCTAAAGTGGTAAGGAGAAAACATTCGAATTTTCCCGCGTTGTTTAATAGAGAGCTAAGAGCAAAAAATGGCTCATATTAGGTTTGAAAACACTAATAGTTATGAGGATTATTTAATTTTTAGTAATTTGAGGCATTAATGTAAAAATATGTCGACTAAGCTTTATGGTGACTATTTAAGAAGAGCTTAATCTAATGTTTTTTCCAATCCACGCCCTTTCTGGAATTTCGCTAATGAAACTCGTAAAGAAAATGGTTTTTCTAAATATATCAAATATCAAAATATAATTGCAGAGGGTGGAACGGATACTGTTAATCTCTTTGCTGAGTTCTTTTCGACAACGTATGTGGATAATGCTAGAACTGATGCCTCGAATGTTTTTATTAAAAATAATCGACAAGTCTTAGACTCGGTATTGTCAATTTCCGGAGCGGATATTTTTAATAATATAGTCGCCCTGAAACCTTCTCTTATTGTTGGTCCTGATGGTGTGCCCAATTACTTACTGATCAGTTGTGGTTACTCGCTTTGTTTACCGATTCATAAGTTGTTTACTGATTCTTTATGTTCAGGGATATTTCCTGATGTTTGAAAACAATGTCTTTTGAATCCGATTTTTCCAAATTATTGGACAAGGTGGTTAGTGATTATTTAGCGTGGATATCAAGACCGATTATTTCTAATATGCAACACGGTTTTATAAGTGACAGATCTACTGTTTCTAACCTACTTGAGCTCAGACAGTTCTTATCGAAGGCCTTGGACAAACGCAAACCAGTGGATGTTATCTATACGGACTTCTCCAAGGCTTTCGATAGGGTTGACCATTCGGTTTTAATCCACAAGCTGAAATTACTGGGTATCAACTACTCGACTTTGTCATGGCTGAGCTCATTCCTATCTAATCGATCACAACAAGTAAAAATTAATAACTTCCTATCTCATCCTATTATGGCAACTTTCGGTGCGCCTCAAGGTACTCATATTGGTTCGGTGCTTTTTATCTTGGTTATAAATGATCTAGTACATGTTGTTGAGTTTGGAAATTGCCTACTGTACGCGGATGATCTAAAATTATTTCAAATTATCGATAGTTTGGAAGATTGTGAGAAGTTACAGATTGATTGTGACAATGTGAATGATTGGTGTAGTGCCAACCATCTAAACTTAAATATCTTTAAATGTAAAGTTATGACATTTTCAACAACTAGCCAGATTCAATTTGAATATTTGCTAAACTCAATGCCCTTGTCTAGAACATTTCCTTTAAGGATTTGGGCGTTGTTTTTGATAGTTCTCTTTCATTCAAGAATCATATAGCTGCAATTTGTGACAAAGCAAGGTGAATGTAGGGATTCATTTGGAATCTTGCAAGGGAGCTTAGTCCTGAATGCCTTAAGGTTTTATTTTGTTATTCTGAGCTTCTCCGGTCTGGTCGCCTTATCTTCAGGTTGATATTGTGAGAATTGTGAGGGTCCAAAACATATTCTTAAGATTCATTGAATACAAATATTATTTATGGCATGTACAAGGCTTGTATTCAAATATTTTGTCAATTTTGAAAATGCACCCTCTCACAGTCCGTAGATCTATTGCCGACTTATGTGTACTTCATGGTATATTAAATGCATCTATACATTCATGTGTATTGTTGTTAATATTATGGCTTCCAGTTATGCTAGAAACAGCAACATATTTCTAATGAAAACCTTTCATTCTAACTGGGCCTACAATAATTCGGTAAACCGTATGATGAGGCTGGCAAATGAATTCAGCTCCAAATGGTGGTTCAATATTTTTGATACTAACATCGGAAATTTAAACGCAAGCTTAAAAATATGTCCTAGTATGCTCTTTTAAGTAAATTGGGGTTTTCCGTTAATTACCAATAAATATATACAAATAATAATTAGAAAAAACACGACAATATTTCGTAAAATCTACAACAAATGAGTCTTATTAAGACTACAAGAAACAAATCATTTTGAAACAACTACTTCTCTAGCTAATACTACGACAGACATTGAATGGTACAAAAGTAATTTGCTTGTTACAAAATAGCAAGGCTACAAGGCTATCAAAGCAACACTAGTTTGAACGTATTTCTTTCTGTAAAATGAACTAAAAATGATTTAATGTACGTTAAATAATTTATGAGTGACTATACTATGATAAATTTGGAATAAGAAATGAAGATAGGTTGATGTAATTAAAAATAAATTAGCAAAAGCAGTTAAATAATTCAATACTCAATTTTATAACATCTGCAGACACGTGTTTCGAACTTTCGCTTTCTTCAGTACAGCTTTATTATAAAATTCGTATTAGCTAGAGAAGTAGTTGTTTAAAACGTCATTTGTTTCTTGTAGTCTTAATAAGACTCATTTGTTGTAGATTTTACGAAATATTTTCGTGTTTTTTCTAATTATTAGTGAATTTCTAGAACGTAGGGACTTATATATTTTATTATTAAATACAAATAAATTTGTAATATACAACAACGCCACTGTAAAAAATATATGTTAATAATATTAAAATAAACATTTATTATGAGTTTATATCTGAATAAATTCAATTCTAATTTGGATTATTACACAAAATTATATTTACGTCTAATAATATGTTAATTTTATTTCTGATTACAATCATGCTAAAATAAATATATGTGTAACATTTAAAATAATAATAGTAGTATTGTTTGTCCCTTTCCAGCGTATTTTGAGTATTTATGTCTGTGAAAAATGAGCTTGTTACTTTAAAGAATCACCCCAGTCATTTTAAAACGCTATTAATTGTATCCCAATGGCGAAGGGTACTGGTCACCCATCCAATTGCTAACCCGGACCAACGATGCTGAACTATCGCTATCGTTAGTTCGACCAGAACCATATTCACTACCGGCGTTTTAATAAATTAATATTTTTTCCTGCAATGTAATAATCGCCTCTTAATTTTTCTTATCATAGGCTTTAGATTCCTTTTTACTTGTAAATAAAATGTACATCAAATTAATAATTATTAGCTGGCAACCGATTCAATACTGTTTTTTAATGAATTAAATAAATTAGGGGATTATACGTTTTCTTTTTATAAAATATAAGTTTGAAACTCATTCCATCCGTTAAATTTACAATTCCTAGAAAGTTAATTTTCTTTTCCGCAGAATAATTATAAAAATACACCCTTTTAATTCCTGCGTTTTCTTATTACATTTCTATAAAATTTCTTAATGGCTTTACTTATTTTATAAAAAGAATTTTTAATAGCATTCGTTCAAATTTATAAAAAAAACTAATTTATAAAATGTAATAAAATGAAAACAACGAGTCTAAAACCAATGATGACGTATTAAAATTAAATTAAATTAAAAGTTATGGCACTAGTAGCGCAATAAACATAGGATTCTATAATTGATTACTAATACAAATATACATATGGACAATCATTGAATTACACTAAATATTAATGTTAAAAAAATATTACAAATCTAGTAAATCAAGGTTAAGTGAATGTAGGCCTTTGCGGAATATATTTAAATTCTTGGAGAATAAATCAAAGTTAAAATTTTGTTTCAATATATTGGCTATTTTCTTCATCCTCAATCCTGTAGAAGATGTGTCGCTTTTGCAAGCTGATTAATTGCCATCAATACCTTGATGGTACTTAATCCACATTATGTGCGGCGTTCGATTAAGTATTATAATTGGTCAGAGTATTTAATGATTTCTATAACTAGTGGATTTCGTATTTTAAGTGGATAAGTGACATCTAAGGCGGTGATAATGGAGTGGCTATCAGAGAGAATTCATGCACGTTTTGTAGAATTTATAATACACTATTTTAATGCTTCAGTAATAGCTACCCCTTTTGCTGTATATATGGAAGCGTCGACAGGTAGTTTCTTCAAGATATAAACACTAGCCTCTTTTAAGTAGTAAGCGAAACAAGTACCGTTACTGGTTTTGGAGCCATCAGTAATGATTAAATCCCAGTTCTTATATTTCTCTGTGTACTTCTTATTTAGTTTAAGTTGGTCATTTGATTAGGGCTATATTGGGATATTATCAATGTGATTATAAAATAAAGCACTAACAACCTTTCTTCACACAGTTTATTTGAAATACCGAATATATATTTCCGACACAAAGTGACCATTATCAATTGTTTAATACTGAAGTATTAAGTATTTAGTGCTTTATTTTATAATCAAGTTTATTTCCACATAACTCATCCAATTAATTTACTATTATCACTGTGGGTTGACTGATGATTGAATTATAACCTAACTGATGAATATCCTTGGGGTTATTAATTATGTTGAGATGTGCAGTTTCCAGGAAGGCTTCAACGATTAATAGATTAGATCTACTACTATAGTTATTAATGGCTAGATAGCATATATTGGTTTTACAGATTTTTGCAAGCATATGTTCCTGTGACCGTAACTGCTAAATAAATTTCCGTGCCAAATGTTCTCTTCGTAAGAACAATGGGGGTACTTGCGCTTCTGCTAATAAGGTGATAGATGGATAAGAGCACATTGCTTCTAGGCAAATCCGAAGGCGTTTGTATTGGATGGAATCATGTTTTCCTAATGATGTATGTCTTGCATGCGAATCTGATATATGAGCGGTAAAAAGTAATGACGTAGATGCGTCACTACCCAATTTGGTTCGGGAAACTGCTTTAATCATATTGATGCCTTTTACGCATCGATTTTTTATTGCTTTAATGTGAGATTTCCAAAGTAACTTTTTATCCAGCACAATACCAAGATATTTTACAAAGTTAACAATTGGAACATTACCACCTTTCATGAGAAGGTTGTTATGGATGCTATTTCTGTGACTACTAAATACTATTAGTGATTATTACTGGGTGAGATTTCTAGTTTTGGAGCCTATTGAGAATAAATTTACTTTGGTGTATTGACTTGGTCATTATAAAAGCTATGTATGTCACACGTATATATATATATATATATATATATATATATATATATATATATATATATATATATATATATATATTAAACGAGCGATTGAGATGTAATTCAGGGCTCGATTGGTTGTTTTAATATACATTTTCCTATTTATGAAAAGACTAATGATATTATTAGCAACATACCGTTATGTTCCAGGAACCAGTTTTTTCTAAGTTTAATTGGCCTTTCGTAAGTTCTTTACCATGTTTTTTTTCGAAAATTAGTACTATTATTTCCATTTCACATTGGTTTGAATTGACCCACCAATCATTATGGATATCTAGTAAGTAAGCATTTTATATGATATTTTATCATAGCCTGATGGAGTTCCCCAGATCTGATTGTGTATAGTTGTTTTCAACAGAGGTGTTCGAAAATATGTCGATATTGGTGTTTGTTGATGGTGGAGCTAAATACATCCCGAGATCATCAATCAGTTTTTCTGACATTGACGAATGGGAGCATTCTGTATTAGATAAGGCTTCCATTTTTTCCATCGTTTGGACTCTGGAACATTTATATTTAATTTAGAGCAGAACTTTATCTACGACTGCCTCGCTTTTTGTTCAAGAGTACGTTTGAATGTTGATAGTACTTGTCTTTTTTTAAATACACTCAGAGGAAGCATCGTTATCTGTGAATGTTTAGTGTGTTTGTTTGATTTAATTGGGATGCAAAAGCATCTTATAAAGCTTAAGCTCATAAAAATGAGCCGCATCATTAATATTTTTGGTAAATTTATCGATGCTTGGGTTTGTAGTTCGAGATTGTAGTTGATTGCTTATTTCTTTTTAGTGTAATGTCAGTCGGCTTTGCGTTCATTCCATCTCAATCATCGCTGATCTGTGTTATGTCAGCTTCTAGTACTACTACAGTTTCCTAGCGATATATTTGTGATGATTGGATAATGATCTATAGAGATTTTTTGCATGTAAAACGTTAGTTTACATTCTTTGCATTAGAATAAAGAAATAATCTCTATTTTTACAATTTCCTGAGTAATTAATAATTAATTAATAAATCCTACAGATCCGATCTCAAACTCAAATTGAATAATTTCTAGGGTTATTTTAATGTCAAGTCTGGGGATACTATAGTCAAATATCGCTGACGGGCGGTTAGATGAGCCGATTTTCGTTGGGATATCTTCATTAAGGATACAGAAATTAAGATCATCTGGAATTGATACAAAGTTAGAGCCGTTTAGCTTTGAAATGGGAGAACCCCATAATGGATGGTGGTCTCCGTAAACTATATAGTTGGTTGTTAGCCCAGAAAATATATTATTTCATTCTTCGAAGTCTATATATATATATATATATATATATATATATATATATACAGGGTGTCCCGTTAATGCGGGGAAATGGCTGGATCATAGATTCCTGGGGTCAAAATATGATGATTTAATGCAACTTATCTATATCCAAAAATTTACAGTTAAGCCGGAATTTGGCTTCAAAGTTTAAATTTTTTTTATTTCTTTTGTTCATAACAATTGAACGCTTTATTTGATTTGAATGAAATTTATTTTTAATAACTACCATAATATAATACACCATTTCAGTTATTATGATTATTATTGGTTAACAAGAAGTATAAGAAACAGTAGTACCACCACTTAGGTTAGGTTAGGTTGGTGTGGCAGCACCTCTTCGTGCACCGCGAAGAGATGCACACTTAGGCCTAGATAGGCCCGTTGTGATACCAATGAGGGACATACACGAACATCCATGGATCCGGACGGAGAATTCTTCCTTTAGAAAAATCCACCGCCCGGCTGGGATTTGAACCCACAACCGTGTGGCCCGTGAGCAGGCACTCTACCCACTAGGCCACCATTTAAAAACTAAAATATTTTTTTATTGGTGAGTCTAATAAAAACTAAAAAATACTGCTTGAAAGACTGTTTAATTTAAAAACTTTTTCATCTCTTAATGATATTTGATATCTTTTACGGTTTTCTCACAAAAAAATAAAATATATATTTTTTATCTAGTAAAAACAAAATCTAGTTTTTCATCGAATCGAAAATAAATGTTTTTCGTGGCCGTCTTTGTTTAAAAACTGTAAATTATGTATAATAATTATTATTTAGTGTCTTTTAACAATTAATTTTTAACTTTATTTTAGTTCATAAATATTCATATTTGGAACAAACAGATATCTTGTTTGTATTAGGATTTCGCAAAGAAAATTGTTTGAAAAGTGTTAGATGTTGTTTTGATTTATTTTATTAATTGATATTATTTAATTTTTATTCAATTGAGTAAGTTTATTTACTTATTAATGAGTGCATAATGAGTATACTATATTCATATTTTATTTTTTTTGTACAAAAACCGTACAAGATATCAAAAACTAGTAAGAGTCAAAAAAGTTTTTAAATCTAATGCCCTTTCGAATATATTTTTTTGGATTTTATTGGTTGCACCAATAAAAAAATATTTTAGTTTTTAAGTGGTGGTACTACTGTTTTTTATACTTTCTGTCAATCACTAATGTTCACAATAACTGAAATGATTTATAATATTATGGTACTTATTAATAATAAATTTCATTCAAATCAAATAAAGCGTTCAATTGTTATAAACAAAAGAAATAAAAAAATTGAAACTGGAAGCCAAATTCCGGCTTAACCGTAAATTTTTGGATATAAATAAGTTGCGTTAAATCATCATATTTTGATCCCAGGAATCTATGATCCAGCCATTTCCCCGCATTAACGGGACACCCTGTATATTAACAATATTGATATTGTGAGTTAGAGGTAACTATTTTAATAAAAACATATTCTAAAGCCGTAATTACTGCAGCATGAATTGAACAAACTTGAAACTGGATAGCGTGTAATACCAGTGTGAGTACTCCGCCAAAATTTCTTCATAAATATGCTACGATTTTTGCGTTTTGATAATAAAAATGAGTGACAGCAACATAGCTTTTTTTTGCGAAATCTAGGTATTAAATTTTGATTGGCTTCTGATGTAAAAAATATATATGTTGTGCATAGGAAAAGATGAAATGAGACCGTTATCAATTTTGTTGCCTGAGTCTGTTGCTTTGAAGCAAGTTAAACCTTATTAACTGGCTGCGAAAGATCAGTTACCACCGATTTTTTTTTACAACAAAGCAAATTAAACCAAATACTATTCCTCTTAAGTTCAAAACAAAAATATATAACAGTGAAAAAATAAACAATAAACGTCTTTAAGAAACCATTTTTATATTAGCGCAAAATTTGTGGTCGCTATGACTAACCAAAACACTGAGAAAATATAATGTGTAATTTAAATACCGAAGATCGCATGTGCATGTATTTTACGACATCTTCGTTTTAGCCTCCATAAACGCATTGGTTTTGTGCAAAGAAATGATAAGTGAAAATATGTTTTATTCTAAATAGGTCAAGAACTTATAGCGGAATATAAAAAACCTCTAGTACGTTCACCCGTCACAAGTTAAACAATATCATTTCCAAGTAGATAAGTAAGTGCCAAATTAAGTTTTGCTTAAGTAATAGAATAACAAGAACGTGCTTACAATCAACCATTGATTTGTAAAAACTGTAGTATCGAAAAAAAGGTTAATTGTTTACATCTTGAATATATTATAGAATGAGACACGAAAAATATTTTCATGTTGTTCATTTCAAAGAATAACTCTTTAAAGACATCACCTCTACAAAAATAATCCATTGTTGGTGCAGATATGGACTACCGTCCATGGTTCCTAAATCAACGGATAGCATGGATTCTGTCATTTGGTTCTCTGTTCAATTTTAATCTGTTATCATCATACATTTGTGTCGTTTTCATCGTTTTAAAAATAGCTGTTCATTTCCAATATATCACCATGTTTCGGATGTTCGCCAATTTTCAAAAACTCACAAATTAGCCCTGATGAAGCCGAAAAATAAATTGGCGAAATATTGGCAGTAATTTAGAAGAGTTTTCTTAAGCAGACCCAGCCGCTTACCCATTACACCACCTTCCATGTTTCTATATATTTATAATATCCTAACGGTAACGGATGTAGTAGAATAGCAATTTTTTGAGGTTAACGGGTGAAATTACCTAATGTTACAATTTCGTTTCATCAAAAGTGCAGTGAACAAAGTGTATCTACCGCAATTATTAAATTATACTTTTTATATTAAACCTTAGCATTGTGTATTTTTTAAATCTGATACTATCCATTGATTCAGATTCAATCTCAACTGCATTATAAATTAATTTCATCGTACTAGTAAAAAAGTAAGGTTGGTAGAGTCTAGTTTAACTCACAACAGGTGTGTGTATTTTATTGTATATAAATAAATGGATATATTGCATTTTCAATACATTTAATATACTTTTATATTATTAAAACTCTTTTCTGTAAAACTTGTGTATCGTTAAAAAACAAATGAAATTACAGATGATTATCTTTAATGAAATATAATCATATTTGATAGATGATACTTATTTAGGGGCACGAGCACGCTCCTTATAGTAATCCCAACGTTAATCTCAAACAAACATTACATTTTATATAGTAAATACAGCTTCAGCAAATAGCAGCCCCTCTGGTTCGAATAGGAGCACCTTATTGAAAAGCGTTTTTTTGTTGATTCACCCTCTATTCTAGATATGAAGTTTGTAAATGTAGAAAACATTACTATTCCGTTTGCCAGACATCTGGAAACATATTACAAAAACTTCTTTGCTAGCTAGGTGTCTAAATTAAACATCCACAGATATACCTAATGTGTGTGTATGTGTGTTTTATAAATTTTAAAATAGACTCACCTTACCGAAAAGTTTTTAAATAATTTAATGACAACTTTTTTGTATTCCTATTTTTTTAATAAAACCATCTACTACCTTGAAATTATCGCATTTAATTAATTTACATGATTTTCAAATTAATGTAAATTACCAAGATCGATTAAATTTGTAAATTTATTATCTATTGTTATAATTTGTTTTCTAGTTTTGAGAAAAATTAATTTTACTTTTTTATACACTAAATTCAAAAGAAAATCATTAGTAAGGAGTTACATCTAAAAACATTTGGAATTTTCATTCTAAGATGGGGACTAATTAGCTATAAACATGTTTGATTGTAGTTGATTAATTAATTAAGTCGCTTTATAATTTGTTAAAAAAAGTCAAATGTAAACTGTATAATGTTTTTTTTGTGTGAAAGGAGATAAATAAATAAAAAGTTTGTATTTACAGTAAAAATTAAATCTTATTCACGTGTTTACTGAAAATAGGTTCTTTATAGATAAAATGTCAGGACAGGTTTTTCTAATTCCATAAAATATTGTATGCTTTTAGGAGGAACTAGTCGTTTTCGTATTACCGCGAATTCTTGTAATCGCAAAGTGATTACATATATAATAACGTACCTCTCTTTCCTAAATCATACCAAATGTGTCAGTAAATTTACGAATAACGTAATTAATCATAGGTTTTTAATGACAGTGCCAATAAAATAATTTGATGCAGTCATGTGTTTTAAGATGTGATCGATGACTGATCGACAACTTGTAACTCACGAATGTTTTTATCAGCACAAGCGTAGCCAATAAACATTAAAATGAAAACGTAAAAACGTTTTTATAACACCCACATTTTATATGAAAGAGATGAACGAAATAACACATTCCAGTTGAATCCAATAAATACAGAACACATATTTCATTGCAATTTATTGCGAGAAAAATTCATTCAAAGGCATTTCAGTGCAGGAAATTTCATCGCAAGTAAAGAATAAAGCATCTCGCCATTAATTTGTAAAGTGTATGTGTGTTGTTTTTGTTAAAACCTATTTATATTTTCAAGAGCAGAGTATTTTCTTCTTAATGATCTTATGAATGAATTATTTGAGGATTTTCTACTATACGTGCACAAGCATGAAAATAGTTGTATTCACCACAGCGACATATTTTGTTGAAATTCATATACCATTTATTAACGGTTAGACCGAGACAAGGCGATGGACTCAGAAAGTATGAGTTATTCCTAATAATTTAATTTAAAATTTAATGTCAAAATTTACTTCATCAATTATTATACAAATAAAGTGGTAAATTAAAAATAATTGTGTGATTAAAAATTGTTTTTCGTAGCCTTTAAGATATTTCATAAACAATAAATTTGCATATTTCTATCATACACATAAAACTTGGCAGGATCTGTAGCTAGGTATGCATGAAAAATTCAATATGACTGCAATTTTGCACATTGAAGTGTGAAATATACTTTGTGTATAAATATTGATACGTGAAATTGGAACTTAATATATCATTTCACTACATATACTAGATTACGAAATAGGTGAAAATTCGTGATACCCACAAAACGTTTATTTTTCAACCTACTTCGTAACCAAGATCACAAAGTAACGGCATTAACAATCAATCACATAAACTATAGTCTGTTTATTAATAAGGGAGACAAATGGGGTAAGTCTCGATTACAATGGCCACATTTTCTTAATAATCAATTTAGCGGCAATTTTAAATTTGATGTCTACGATTATTCTTAATACATAATAGTTATTTAAGGTACAAGTGTACAAAGTGATGCTTTATTGCACGAACTGGCGTTTAAAAACACGAGCGAGGAACGAGCGAGTTTTTTTAAAGCCAGGAGTGCAATAAAGAAACTTTTTACACGTGTGCCTTACAAAATTTTATCTTCGATCGTAAAGGATTTCAAAGAATATATTCATATGAGTAATATTTTAATGTCATTTCAATAATTCAATTAATGAAAACATATTTTACCCGCAGTGCACTAATGAAAGCGTTACTTAGCAACCAGTAAACAAGTTGCACAAATGACGGCCGCCATTATTATTTATGGGAAAAATGTTCGCTTTATTGTAATCGCTTCGACTTGCATTAAATGAAATCTTCAGAGTTCTTAAATCTGCCATTTCGTTTGTATTATATATTTTATCGCCAATCGGCACTAAATACATCTATTATTATCGCCATTTGCGGCACTAAACCGTCCCATTATTTTACTACTTTCAACAAGTAACATTATGGGACAATACTAACAAAATCTAAGGAGGTCGAATCCTGTCAGTTTAGTTGTCAAAAAAAAACATGAGTAGTGAAGAGTTTGAAATACCATGTACTCCACCAGAAATACGCGAAAGAGCGATAGAAACAACGCTCGAAATTCTTCCAAATAAGTCTAGACATATTTATAATCGTCAACACGATTTATTCACAAGTTGGTGTGACAGAAATAACATTAAAAAAATTAGCGAAAACGTTCTCTTGACATATTTTTCTGAAAAATCCAAGGAATATAAAGCAGCAACATTATGGTCATATTATTCTATGTTAAAAGCATCTCTTTCGGTAAAAAACGACGTTGATATAAGCCAATATAAGAAACTTACGGCGTTTTTAAAACAGAAATCAAAAAATTATACGCCAAAAAAATCGAAAGTTCTCACACAAGAAGAAATAATACAGTTTCTATTGAATGCACCAAATGAAATATATTTAATGATGAAGGTAAGATAGTAATCAATTATCGAAGCATATTTGTTATTAATGTAGATATTATTTTAGATTTGTGTTATTTTTGGCGTTGCTGGAGCCTGCCGTAATAATGAATTAGTAAATCTTAAAGTTGATGATATAGAAGACAAGGATACTGTATTGATTGTGCATATAAGACACACGAAAACTAATAAACCAAGAGTATTTGTCGTAACATCAGAGTTCGAAGGACACGTTAAACCGATTGAGTTATATAAAAAATATGCCAAACTTCGTCCCGCACAGACCAAACATGATAGATTTTTTATTACATATAGAAAAAGTAAATGCACAGTGCAGCCTGTGGGTATCCACACTTTTGGAAACATACCATGTAAAATTGCGAACTATTTAAATTTGCCAAATCCGTCAGAATATACTGGTCATTGTTTTCGGAGGTCGTCTGCTACTTTGTTTGCTAATGCAGGGGGCAGCAAAGAAAATTTGAAACGTCATGGAGGGTGGAAGAGTGGATCCGTTGCTGAGTCCTATGTTGAGGAATCAATATTGAACAAAACGAAGATTGCAAAAACGATTTTGGGTGGTGATCAAATTGCGCACCGTTTTGATATCAATGACAACACTGCCACAACTTTACATCAAAATGAAAATATTCATTTTCTTATTAATAACACCGAATTGCATAAAGATGAAAATACCCTTTTAAATAATATTCCACAAAATTTTTCCGTTGATGGGTCAACATCAGGAATAAATTTAAATATTGCCACAGGATGCACCATCAATTTCAACATATACAACAAATAGAGTGGTTTAATATCTTGATTAATTCGTAGTGTTTGTTTAAATAATAATACATATTTTCTGTTTTTTTTTTAATTTAAATAAAAAATCCTATACTTTTTCATTTATTTTTAAGATTGGCGATAAAATTTTGTATGCACCACGTCAGTAAAATATCTTTATCGAACTCGTCTTTATTCACCTCGCTCGCTCCGCTCGCTCGTCTCATAACCTCAGACTCGTTCGATAAAGTCTTATTTTACTGACTTGGTACATAAATAATTATTATTTATAGTTTATTAGTTATTTGTATCAAGTAATAAAACATTATTTGACATTACCGTGCAATAAAAACGTAAATAAGCACTAGTGCTTTAAAGAGCCACTTTTACAATGAAAAATGATGCAAAAAGCGTCTACTTTCTGTACGATCGTAGATAATAGTTATTTAAGGTACAAGTGTAAAAAGTGATGCTTTATTGCACGATCTGGCGTTTAAAAACACGAGCGAGGAACGAGCGAGTTTTTTTAAAGCCAGGAGTGCAATAAAGAAACTTTTTACACGTGTGCCTTACAAAATTTTATCTTCGATCGTAAAGGATTTCAAAGAATATATTTTTATGAGTATTATTTTAATGTCATTTCAATAATTCAATTAATGAAAACATATTTTACCCGCAGTGCACTAATGAAAGCGTTACTTAGCAACCAGTAAACAAGTTGCACAAATGCCGGCCGCCATTATTATTTATGGAAAAAACGTTCGCTTTATTGTAATCGCTTCGACTTGCATTAAATGAAATCTTCAGAGTTCTTAAATCTGACATTTGGTTTGTATTATATATTTTTTTTTATAGTTTATTAGTTATTTGTATCAATTAATAAAAAACTAAGTTTTTCGTCGAAATATATTCATCTGTCAAATTTGACAATTCTGTGCAATAAAAACAGTTTGACATTACCGTGCAATAAAAACGTAAAAAAGCACTAGTGCTTTAAAAAGCCACTTTTACAATGAAAAATGATGCAAAAAGCGTCTACTTTCTGTACGATCGTAGATAAATAAAATAATAAATGTATTATATAGTTATACAACAGAAATTTATTAAAAATTAAATATCGATAAACTGAAAAACAGCTGTTTAAAAAAAATGTCGGAGTTATAATTACTAATTTTGCACTGTTTGAATACGGCCGGCAATGGACTTTTAAATATTGTCTCTTTTCTTATAAAACAGACTATAAATGCTTGGTATATGTACGTATTGGTATGTATTAGTGTTTTAAATATCATTTATATTTATGCAGATTACAATTTATAAATAGTGTATTTAGGATTGTAAACATTAAAATACTTGTTTATAATATAGTGAAGGTGATGGCGATGTATACCAAGTGACAAAGAAATCCGAACATCCAGTGCAAATTATTTGATTTTCATAATATTTTGTACAATTGTAAGAGAAAACATAGTAAACAAATGAACAAAATTTCTCTTCGATTCAACGAATTTTATGAAAAAAAAAAAACATTAATAATGTGTCAATGCATCACGGTGAGCTATACACTCTCTAAGGCGCCTAGATTCGTTTCTAATTAGGTGACTGATATCCTCCTGTAGTATCTCATTCCCAGAAATTATAAACGCATTTCGAAGTTTTTCTAGAGTTTGAGAGGGATGGTGCAAATTAAGGAGTCTTTGGCTGCTCAAGATATCCAACACATGCTCAAAGTTCATTGTGGCTTTTGCAATATGTGGGTGAGCATTATCCTGCTGAAAAGTTGGATTTGTCAATGCCTGAAGATAGAGTAACGCCGTGCAGTTGAGGCAACACAACTGCACGGCGTTACATCAAAGATTAGAGATGACCTAGAGCCATAAGAACCTATACCATAACCCCAACAGTATGATGAACGTGCCTTTCGACAAACAATTGTGGATATCTTCTTTCATCACGTCGTCTTCTGACTCTGGCCGGGCCACCATGCATCCATAAACAAAATCTAGATTCGTCACTAAACCACTAAACACTAACTATATCATTCCATTCCTAGGCCCACATCGATCGTTCTCTACACTGGTACATGTGTACCAGATGTATGCATGTGTTTTCCGGTTTGACTAAAAGATGTCGCCAGAGAAAAGTACGCAGCGTATTAATTTGACACATAAGTCAACGAGCAAAATCGTCTGTCATTAAACTACAAATATACATAAGTACAAGAACATGTGCGGCATGCATTGTTTTTCTTATTTAATCAAAAGAAAAAGGCTGCTGAAAGTCAACATTTGCTGGTAGAAACATATGGTGAATATACTCCATCGATTAGAACATGTGAGAAGACATAGTTTCGACAATTTAAAAGAGGTGATTTTAATGTGAAAGACAGTGCGCTGGTAGATCTCAAAAATGTGAAAACCATCAATTGCAGAAGTTATTGTTTCATGACCCAATTCAAACTCAACGGAAATTAGCAGAAGCATTACATATGTCACAAAAAACAATCAGCACACGTTTACAAGCAATGGAGACGATCAATAAACTCGGTAAATGGGTCTCACACGATTTGAATGAATGTCAAATGGAAAATCGCAAAGTCATTTGTGAAGTGCTATCTAACGCCACAAAAGAAAATAATTTTTGCATCGAATTGTGATAGCTGATGAAAAATTGATTTATTTTTAAAATCCGAAGCGGAAAAAATCGTGGCTTTCACCTGGCTAAGCCGGTCCTTCAACACCAAGGCCAAATCTCTTCGACAAGAAGACCATGCTCTGTGTCTGGTGGGACCAGAGCGGTATTATGTATTATGAACTCTTGAAGCCCGGCGAAACCGTTAATACACTAACAAATAATTTATTTAAACCATGCATGCATTGAAAGATGACCGGAATGGACAAGAAGGCACACAGTAAAACCAGTGAAAGAAACCTTTAAATCGCTTGGACGGGACATTCTTCTGCACCTATCGTATTCGCTAGACCTGGCGTCATCTATCACCTCTTTGCATCAATGGGGCACGCGTTCGCAAAGCAGCACTTCAGCAATTTCAAAGTAGTTGAAAAATGACTTGACGAATAGTTTGCTGCAAAAGACAAGCAGTTTTACTGGCACGGTATTCATAAGTTACCTGATAGATGGGCGAAATGTGTAGAAGTCAATGGCCAATATTTTGCATAAAACACAAATTAATTACTCTTGAAATTTACGTGATTTTGTACTGAAATACCGGAAAACACTTTTGCATACACCTGGTATATGTATGTTGTGTTAAAATGTGTAAAAGCCACAAATATAATACGATTTTAAAATGTAATAAGTCCTTTTATTAATACTGGTTTGTCATTGTACTTAGGTATGTAAAAATGGCATAGTACATCTACAAGAAATTATGTGAACAATACAAATAATTTTTGTTATATCTGTGGGAGCTATGTAATAAAGCAGCAGAGGAGGAACATTACTCTGTTGCTTACGAGTTTGTATCTGGCGTATTTTAAAGTGAAATTAGAAGATCAGGACAAACATTTCGCTCCCCGCGTAGTGTGTCATACTTGTTCCGAAATTTGAAGACAGCGGTGCAAGGGGGACCGCTTTGTCTTTTGGTGTTCCTATTAGAGAGCACCACTAATGATTGTTATTTTGGGCAATCAAAGAGTCCATTACATATCCATATCCAAATCTTCCATCATCAATTAGACCTATAGCACATGGGCCAGATATTTTCATTCCCATAACACCAAAAACATTTCAAGAGAGTAATACCAATTCTCCTTCCACTTTCAGCACAGAAGATCATTTTAATTTGTCCTCAGAATTAGAAGATAACAATCGCGATCTTTGAATCAATCAAAATTAAACGATTTGGTACGGGATTTACGTCTTACAAATGAAAAAAGCGAACTTTTAGGATCAAGATTGAAAGAGGACAATTTTTTAACTCCCAATATAACTTTCTGGGGTATAGACATCGCGAGGAAGAATTTAAAAAGTATTTCTTGATAGAGGAGGCAGTCGTGTACTCTGTTCTCTGGCTTGATTGGTCACCTAGGAATAATTTATGAACCGGCAGATTAGTGATTATTTATTGACTCTAGCAAAAGAAGTCTAAAAGGCGTTCTTCTGAATAATAGGAATAAATTAGCTTCAGTTCCCGTAGTTCATTCAGTGTACATGAAGGTAGGTTTTCTTCAAATGTTAAAATTTATGATTATTGTGTTTGTTGCGTTGATTAGTAATACTTTAAATAAAATAAACTTTGTTTATATCACACACTTTATTATTCTTAGTGACTATAGTTTTGACAGCTAAATTGTGTATTTAAAGTTATAAAATATGTATCACAAAGTGAGAGCCTCTACAATCAAGATTAGTAATACATCTAAAAATTGATTTTAGTTGTCATTTTCTACCTAGAAATTTAAATCTCGGATAAAATTATTAATATTCAAATCAGATTTAATTACTGTATAAATTTCATGTACATATCTAAATCAGACCCACGAAAGTTATTAATATTGATTTTAGCGAAATTTGCTGTTCATATTAAATTCAAATTCATTATTCGTTTGGTAAGATTGATTATATATTGATGTACTTTAACTAACTCCATTATTTTTTTGATTAGTAATTGGTTTAGTATGATAATTATTTTGTCATTGGCAAGTTAAGGAATAATGTTTCGATAACAAAATTGTTATTAATTTTGATTATACAAGTCTTACGGGAGAGATGTCACTATAAAGTTTTAGTTGTTTGAAATCGTTAACTAACCATTTTGCCAAAGTATATGTCGGTAAATGTAGCTAACCTATGATCTCCATTTGATTCCCATCAATGTACCTTCTGAAACCGCCAATATATGAGTATATATAGTTATGTTATTTTTAGTGATTCGTAAAATAAGAAACTCGCATTATACACATTTATAAGATATTATGGAGTTGTATAAACTGATGATTTTTTTGATGTTCATATTTTACTTTTTAAATAAAATCGTACGTTTTCCGGAATATAAATATATTAATAAAACTTTAAATTGATGTAAATATATGATTTAAAAAATAATATTAAAATATTAATTTTATAATCCTACAGTTAATTTTGGAATTTGCTTTTGCATCTTTAAGCTTTCAATTAAATTCAGTATGATTTTCTTGATAATTTATTAATTTAATGAAGCATTAATGACAATATTCTAACTGTTAATTATACCACCAGGATTTATGCTCTGCTCACCCTTATTTGGGGTCTTTATTAATATTAACTCTGTGGCGCATAGGCCGAGTTACTAATGAGGGGTGATTATATTAAGTAATTAGTATAATCTATCCAGTACTCGATTAAATTTAACTAAATATCAAAGCAACTGCAAATTAACTGTTTATATGTAATTACATTATTTATCATATCAATTTAACATTTTACTGGTCCGATGAGTTTTTAAGAACATTCTATAATTTATATTAATATTTAACTAAATATATCCCTAAAACTATTAAATTTTTATAATATTCTAGAAGTAGTACCTCCTGTCGATAGCCAATTGAGGAAGCAAGAAGAGGATTTTGCCCTAATATTCGATGTAACACTACGTTCCAATAAAGATGTTTACCTTTTCTCTATTTTAGAAGTAATTATTTATGTTCGTAGGTTGACAGGTTTTCACAATTTATCATATGTTAAACACCGCCGACACTACTCGGTATTCATAACTCTCTGTATATTAAAACATTCGCATAATAGACATATGGCAATATGTTGCTGTTCATACATCATTTTTCAAACTTTATTATTTGATCTCATTTATGAATATTAATGATATAAATACTCTCATGGGACGTAATTCGTGCGAAATATTGCTTTTGAAAGAGTTGTATTATGAAAGATGAAGGCGAATTACAAACAAAAGCAGATAATTAATTAAGGCGCCCAAAGGTGTATAGTTAAAGGAAGTAACTTCAAAATTATCAAGTTAGATTAGCAGTACACAATATAAAGAGGCGACGCGCAAGCGAGGCAGCCTTTATTATAAATAAAACCCATAATGAAATTGAATTAGTAAACCGTACGGATTAAACACGGAAACGAGAAAATGACACTAATTAAATCAAGTATAATCTACAATAATACCGCCGCATCAATTAATCTCGTAATTGACCCAATATTTCATTATATTAATAAAGTTAATAATTCGTGAACATGTACACAGTGTGCGCCCAAAGTATGGGACAAATTCAGTAAATACGAAAGAAAAGCTTTTTGAATAAAATCATCGAACAGGTCGAGTTTGTTTTATAAAACTCACTTGATGACGTCAACAACTTTTTTGTTCTAATGGCAACTCCCTATTTTTAAATTCATTTTGATTGACACATTTATTGTTGAGTTGACAGTATAAAAATGTTGCCAAAACATTTTTCAGCACCTAAATGACAATTGAA
Source organism: Ontholestes murinus (assembly GCA_963969525.1). Lineage (NCBI taxonomy): Eukaryota > Metazoa > Arthropoda > Insecta > Coleoptera > Staphylinidae > Ontholestes > Ontholestes murinus. Next base: position 36,259,120 of record OZ018388.1, read on the forward strand.
TGTTAATATAGTTGTCACAAAAAATAAACGAAAATTTCTTTAATAATAACAAAAAATAATTAAATTAAGTGTTCGAAATGCTGTCCATCAACTTCTTGACAATATGCAAGCCTGTTCTTCTTGCTCATTATGAATAAATTCTGGGGTAATGGATCGCATTCCATCTCAATGCTAAACTGTGTGGTTTTCTGCAGTAAACTTTTTGACTTTAAATAACCCCATAAAAATAATCAAGAGGTGTAAGGTCTGGGGATGTTGCGGGCCATTCCATCGGCCCCTGTCTGCCCAGCCACCTCCGAGGAAAAATATCGCTTCAAAATTCACGAACTGTGCGCGCATAGTGCGGAGGTGCTCCACCTTGCTGAAACCAAAGTGTGTTATCTGGAATGTCAGGATTATTGTCGTTTCGGAAAATTATTGCAAGCGCTGGAACCTCTTATTCTGTTTGTGATTATTTCGGTCCACACATTTAATTTTTGTGGATGTTAAGTCTGTGCTTTGATCATCCAATGAGGATTCGTCTGATTACAATACCTGCAATTTTGTCGGTTCACTGTACCGTTTAGAAAACACGTAGCACTTATTCCATTTGGATTTTCCACACCGTATAGTACAAGATTGGTTAGAAACGAAAAATGATTGATTTAGTTTTCGTGCCATAAGTTTCTAATTTATTTAATAATATTTTTATTAAATGCCTTGATAAAATCTGTGTAGATTGTATCAAACTGGCTATGTGTTTTCAAGGTATTCGAAACAATCTTATATACAGAGTGTTCGTAATTGATTGATGCCTGTTTGAATTTCCCACTCAATAAAAAAAAGATTGATACTTACCAGTGGCAGGACTTGAGGGAATTTAGAGAAATGAAAAATTGTTAAATTTAATTTTTCTATAACATATGTCTTAAAGTGCCTATTTTGATACGAACATAAATATACACCGCGGTGTTTTATATTGTTGAAGACATTTATTAGAATTTCAGGTAATACATTGTGCACCGCGTCTGTTATTGCATTTCGTAGTTCTTGTAAGGCACGGGGTCGATTGGCATACACTTTATTTTTTAAAATATCCCAATAAAAAATAATCAAGCGGTGTCCAGTCTTGTGAACGAGGAGGCCATAGATCATTGCCGTAGGTGATTTAATGTTATATTTGCAGAATATGCAGTCATTCGATTATGTCGAAAGTATCCTTGCTGCAACTCATCAAGAAGTTGTTCAATAAAAAGGTTTAAGAGTAATTCTTGATAATTAGCTGAGTTAATATTGTAATAAAAAATAGGGCCATATATTCTACTTCGGGACATTGCCACCCATACGCTAACCTTCTGAGGATGTAACGGAGCCTCAACAAAAACATGTGGGTTCTCTGCAGCCCAAACTCTTTGGTTGTGTGAGTCCACATAGCCGCTAAAGTGAAACCAAGCGTCTTTACTATAGATTGTTAAATCCAACAAATCGTCATTGCTTAGAAATTTATTAAACCAATTACAATATTGCACTCGGGGAGAATAATTAGTGGGCAACAACTAATGAGACGCAGTTATCCTCTACAGATGTAAATGTAAATTTTTTACAGGCTTTCTAATATGTACAGAGCGATTCATTTGTCTCTGCAGATAAACATCGGAGCGGGATTTCTTCAGACTCGCATCTATTCTTTACTGAATATCTGCAATGACTGCTTTCGTAAGGACAGAAGTCCGGACTGTAGATTTTACTTTTTAAACGCTGCCGGTTTCACGGAATCTCTTAAAAATACGTCGAACATGTTGCCCAAAGTAGATGGTGATTCCAGTCTAAAAAATGCAATGAAAACTTCTTGTAAACTATGATGATTGATTACTTACATTGTGAAAATTATTTAAAATGCACTATCTGCTATTACATTATCATTACATCGTATTAGGGTAGCCATCTTCATTTTAATGTTCTTTAGTACATGCAAATACTTCCGATTGAAATTTAAATAATCTTCTACATATAAGAGATAAGTAAATATAAACGTCAAGTATCTTTATAAAATAAGATTCGTTCCTTCTTCTTTTTGTAACAAGAGGTAACTAGAAAATTTGATATTTTATTTAAGGGTTTCTATTTTTTTTACATAAACAAAGTGATTCATTAAACGTGAATTATTTAACAATCCAACATAACTAAGATAAATAGAAAAAAACTTATTTTATTCATAGTAATTGCAACCTTAAATCTGTCATTAAAAGAAATTTAATTGTATTTATCATTTTTTTTTAAATTACGTCTGGTTTTTTAAAATACGTCTGTACGAAAGCATTCTTAAAATCTACTGCTGAGATCATTGACCGCTGCTACATCTCAGTTATGATACTGTGCACTTAATGCTGAATTTTTTGTTTTAACTCATTAAGAGTTCTTAATCAAGTCGTATACGCTTTACTTTTTAGATATCCTTATAAAAAATAACCACAACTGATTTTTGTGGTTTAATAATTTTCACGTTCTGCACGCATGCGTCGGCTTTCTTACGAATATCGTGGGTCTACAAGCAAAATCGGGACTCTTACCTAAAAAAAAATTGATGCCATTCTTGTGCTCAATTCGCTCTTTTGTGGCTCCATTCTAACCTACGTAGACGATGGACGATTAACATTCTGGGCCCTATATCTATTACCCAATCATTTGCAATTGATCGAGATGTTGAAAATCTCTCTTGTGGCCAAAAGTCTTAAGCGACGTTCTTTGTGATCTGTAGTCCTTCGGGGACGTCAGGTCTAGGGCGGTTTGTTGAACTTCGATCCCCTTAGAGAAAGTATGGCCTCTCTCATGCCCATAATATGGCCACGTTCAAAATGAGTTAATTGAAAAAATGTTGATGTTGTACTTTTGACATTTTTCTCAAGTTCAGAAGGAAAATTGAGAGTCCATTTCTCACTGAATGGTTTATTTCACAAATTTTATTCTTACTAAGTGCAAACAAAAAAAAAACAAAAAAGGGGACAACAAATTACTGGCAATATTTTATTTAAATTTAAATCATCACTTTGTTTCATAAAAATTTCAATTTTTTCAAATCGTTGAACAAAGTCTAAATGTTGTTATTTTTTTATATAAGTCAGTATATCCTAGAAATAACAGATAAAGATATAAGTAGGCTGGAAGGTATATGCAGTAGATTTTCGATACAGTTCTTTTGAAAAACCACTCACTAACTTTGATATTAGGGATAGTGTGATTTTAGGAGCTGGAGAAAAGAATATTATTACAGTCAAGTAGGGCGGCAAATCATATTGTAATTTGTTTCGGCTGTTTTTAAATATAAAGCTTTTTTATACGTTAAGCTGCTGAATAGTTCTGCTTTTCTTGCAATTTTTATTTTGTTCGTGTCGTGTACTTTTCGAAATTAAGGTGCTCTATGTCAGTAGAAGGAACAACTGTTAATTACGAAATAAAAATATTATGTGGATATTTTTTGCTATTGTTAGAGGAAATTAGCAGCTAGGATTTGCGAGGATTAATCTTAATTCCCCATTTTCTAAAACAGTGTTTCAGGGACTTAAAGAAGATGTGAAGTTTTAGGTACTATGGATGTATAGGAAATTAGGTGCGTGTCATCTACAATTTTTAGGAAAATCCTAAAGGTAAATCTTTCTTAGGGACAAAAGAAAGAAAGAAAAGAATATTCAGTTTAACTTTTAGAGATCCGTTTCAAAGGAATTATGTAATTATAAAAAATGTGATGTTAAATTGTTTGCGGTGAGTAAGTTGAATTAATAATTAGGGATGCGATGAGAGATACAGGACCATATTTCGTTTTAAAGGCGTGATTTGTGTAATTTTTCTATAATGGAGAGTTGCGAGATAAGACGTTATCTAGATACTAGGGTTTTTTATTACATTACATTTTAATTAATTTATTTATTAAATTTACAAGATCTATTAAAAGATAAACAGAAACATACATACATAAAAATTAAACCACTTCAAATTTTGTTTTATAGATCTTGAAGGCGGAGTTCACGATTTCATATGTTCTTCCACTCGATCCATTACTCTCATTAGATGGAGATTATGTATATCAGGCGATTGTAGCCACTAGTAAATATTTTGACCATTTCTGGTATATTTAGCTTCAATTTTTGAAGACCTTATTTTAAGTGCTTATGTCAATGTGACATATTTTTATTATTTTTTATTTTATATCCTAGCGGATATATAGTTTGTCTTATACAGATTAACTTATATAGATTATCTCATTTTAATAGTTAAAAAATTATGGAGATTGGATAACTTTTATATTTCTTAATTATTATTGTATAACCGGGTGCTAAGTGACTTCAAAGAATTACTAGATAGATATATTGACAAATATAGGTGTAAGTGAGTTAATTTGTCAAAAGGCTATCGACCAGAGTTCTAAGAATTACTATTAGTAGCGTAATTAAGACATTTCCATTTAGAAATTCAAAAACAATTGTACCAATAAAATACGAAATAATTTTATTTGTATATGTTTACATCACCAGTAAAATTTCATTCATTACTTGTACTTATTTCTAAATTTTAATTGATAATTTGTCGTATGATTTAAAACCACTGTAGAATTTTTCGTATTGTCCTTTTTTATCAATAATAAATAATATCAAGATAATTTGGAATGAAAAAAGTTTTTCACTCTGTAAGTGTAAATTTATTGGAAAATTATTGCCTTTCAGGCTACTACAATTCAAATATAAATATTCAATATAAAAAATCTGACCTAAGATTTATAATAATTTAAAGATTAAAAACTTTCATTTGGTAAATCTAAGATAGTGTGTACACCATGGCTCTAAAATCTTTAGCGCTCTTAAAATTATTTTGCTTCGCCTACGAACAACCTCCGTGACTCTCTTGGTTGCTAAAGAATATTTTTTGCAATGGATATCTATTGCCTAATAAAAAATCTAAATAATTAACTTTCAAAGTTTCTTGTGACTATTGATTTTGTTCTTCCATGTAATGTGATTATTCTATTATAATTAAAACCTTTCCAATCAAATAGGTCTTTGCTTCGGGACATCTTTTCAAGGATTTAATTGAATTTGCAAATATACATTTACATATATATTACAGATGCTTTTTATATGTCTGAAACATCATCTATATTTGGAGTACAATCAATGTTATTGTTAATTTTTGCTACATTTATGATGTTGCAGACTTTTCAGATATTTTAATAAACATGTTTATTTGTATATTTAAATAAATTAGGAAATTGGTACTGGAAATTAAACTGTGAATATTTGGTAAATATATTCCAACATGATAAAATTAATAATGAGAAATATTTATTTCTTTGAGCATTTCTGCACTAATGTTTTACATTTGTATATAATGTAAAAACTCCAGCTAGCCGTTAAAACAACGACGCTCTGTACTAGAGCACTGTCGGTCATTGAATTATATAACTGTTAGGTGCCGTTACATGTTTGAAACCATATTCAGCACGATGTAACAATTTTGTGGTGTTATCATTTTTTAACTGCGTCGAAATGTGTTATGCAATGGCTATCCGCAGAAACGTGTTTCGCTAGTTGGATGCCGACATGTTCGTTAATAGTTATTTAAGGTACAAGTGTAAAAAGTGATGCTTTATTGCACGAACTGGCATTTAAAAACACGAGCGAGGAACGAGCGAGTTTTTTTAAAGCCAGGAGTGCAATAAAGAAACTTTTTACACGTGTGCCTTACAAAATTTTATCTTCGATCGTAAAGGATTTCAAAGAATATATTGATATGAGTAATATTTTAATGTCATTCCAATAATTCAAATAATGAAAACATATTTTACCCGCAGTGAACTAATGAAAGCGTTACTTAGCAACCAGTAAACAAGTTGCACAAATGTCGGCCGCCATTATTATTTATGGAAAAAATGTTCGCTTTATTGTAATCGCTTCGACTTGCATTAAATGAAATCTTCAGAGTTCTTAAATCTGCCATTTGGTTTGTATTATATATTTTATTTATAGTTTATTAGTTATTTGTATCAATTAATAAAAAATTAAGTTTTTCGTCGAAATTTTGTGCTATAATTCATCTGTCAGATTTGACAGTTCTGTGAAATAAAAACAATTTGACATTACCGTGCAATAAAAACGTAAAAAAGCACTAGTGCTTTAAAAAGCCACTTTTACAATGAGAAATGATGTAAAAAGCGTCTACTTTCTGTACGATCGTAGATAATAGTTATTTAAGGTACAAGTGTAAAAAGTGATGCTTTATTGCACGAACTGGCGTTTAAAAACACGAGCGAGGAACGAACGAGTTTTTTTAAAGCCAGGAGTGATAATAATAATAATAATAATAGATTTTGTTATATTCGTAATCTCATAAAGGAAAATGAGTCTTCACTATGAACATGGAAATAAATAAGTACAGTTGTTGGAATAAATATCTCACGCGCAAATAAATAAATTCATTTATTATCATATATTTGATAAAGTGGAGAATACTTATTTATTACTATTTATTTATTTGTTTGTTTACTCAATTTTGTAGAGTAATTTATTTTTGTCAGTATAAAGAGACATTTTCTTAAAACGCAATACATTAAATTGCTTTTAACTGTACATTTGTTGTTAACAAAGTAAAATTATTTTTTACTTTATATCATTACATATTTTAGCTATTAAGTTGGTATATTTTACATTAGTAATAATAATAATTTTATTTTACGAAAATGTTTGATACAAAAAGTAGTATTTGTATAACATTAATGATTAATTAATTAGGGGGGGTCTGGCAAATTTGGGTATTAGTTGTTTAGTAACAGCCGAAGTGCAAAACATGCATTCTTGTAAATTCCACATTCAGGTGCAGAGATCATAATTGTTTCCTAGTATTAAAATAAGACCCAATATATAGGTTATAATATAAAAGTATTGCTAAAGTAAAAAAACTAATTTAAAAGAAATAATGTAAAATATGATACATTTCGTAAATCTATAACAATAAGTTTTACTAAGACTACAAAACAAATCACTTATTGAAAAAGGTACTTTGCCAGCTAATAAATAAATGAATTTTATCAAAAATATTTTTATTGATTTTCAAAATAATAGCCTTTAAGATCCATACATTTTGCATGCGATTGAACCACCTTTCAAAGCACTCTGAAAATGGTTATCCAGGCAGTTTATCTTTACTAACAAGAAAAAGTCATGCCACCTATCTACCAATAATTGTCTACAATAAGATGGCAACAAAAGGAACCAGGCTAACCTTTTTGTCGGAGAGTTTGGTCATGGGTTTAATTGATTTGTGCTTTACTATTAAGGGCGCCAGCAACCATTAATTACCCCTAGTTCCTCAACAAGTGAATCCAAATATTCGGTTGCAAAATATTTGCCTAATATTGAAACCCAATTATCACTATTACTTCTCATAGGCAAAGAAAATAGATTTAATAATTCAAAATAAACAATTTATTGAGAATAACCAAATTAATTTAAATTATGACAATGTCAATGATTAAGAATAATAATATGTATTAAATAATAATCTTATTAATAGAAATTTCGGATTAAATATTTGTTATACTACAATATAAATCAATTTTTCCCCTTAAATGATCATTTATGGTTCACAATTTATCTTATAATAATTATTCGTATTTAATAAAATATAAGGATAACATAATAATAATGATAATAATCAAATAGTTATAATATAAAAATATGAAAATAATAATAAATTAATAATGTTAGAAGTAAAAAAAATAGACAAAAATTTAATTAAACAACAAAAAAAAAGTAACTGTAATATTGCTCAAAATTCATTAACCAATAGCGTGATTAACCAATAGCGTGAGTATATAAGAAATTCGATTAAACAATTAAGAATTAACCACAAAGAAAGAAAAGAAACAATAAAATACAATGCACAAATATTAATGTCGTAAAACTTATCTGGTCGAATTTCCGGTTGATAATACGGGTTTACATCATAAATTCCTTGACCAATCCTTCGAATTCGAGATCCTTGGACCAGGTATTCCAACGAAGGGTTAGGGGCGTCCCTTTAGGATGTAAGTCCAAATTCTGGAGTCTCTCAACCAACACAGGAACAGAATAAATGATCCCGGAAATCCAATTGCCGATATTACAACCGAAATCCGTACATAGGAAAAAAAAACCTCTTAAAGAGGGTTTTGTACAATAAATCAAGCCGAATAATGGAGCAGAGTAGTATTTCGACAAATTTCTCTTGTACGACCACGTGGAGTAACAATCAAAATCCTCAACAGAGTTATTCCACAATTATGCAAAATATATATACTTCACAAATGCTTCTAAAAGCCTCCAAAATAAATATGGAATTAGTGGTTTCCAGTAAAATCCAAAATAATGATATATATTCGTCTACTGATATCAACCACGATGTACTCTTCACGGCTTGTACGTGAGAAAAGAACAAAATGTCGAGAATTGTAATTTAGGAAATTTCCCATAGAAATATATATCGGTCTCTCTCTAACATTAAATTCCTGATCACAAATTATGAGAAAAAAACATTATCAATCAATCGCCAAAATTGTACGCGCTCAACGCGGAAAGTCAAAACAGAAAATAAAATCATCGGACTTTTTAAACCCAATAAAATATTAATAAATATACCATCTACATTGTTGATTGTTAATTTTAACAAATTCACTTCTGTTACGTTAATAAAATTTAAAATATTAAAATAAATACGCAAAATATGATAAAGATATGGAGTGATATGGGTTGCCTAAGATAAAAGTCCGTAATGACAAATTTTGACCGTTACAGTCATTGGGTTCCAAGTCTGGCCTGTAGGGTGGATGACCCATCAATTTGATTATTTGTGTCTCCAAATATTCGTTTGTTGCATGTGATGTATGTGAGAGCGCATTGCCGTGATGGAAAATGGTTCGTCGTTTTGGGCAAATAAATAGTCGTTCACCACGCTGAATTAACGGTATTTTGATTTTCGAGAGCCACAGTTACCACATACCTGGTTTTCGTGAAGAAAAACGCCATCATTTGCTTCTTAACGCTTCGAGAATGAACAATATTTGTTGGCTGTGCTTAATTGAAAAACACAAACTGCTGACTGGCTTTTTTTCTGGTTCATACATATAAATCGATGCTGAATATGACGTTGGATGCACTACAGTTGTAATTTGAAATTATTTTATAGCACCAATCGACATGGGCATTTTTTGAGCATCTGTTAATAAATGTGGAATTCAACCCGCACTCAACTTCCGAACACCCAAATATTTGTGCAAAATCTTATATCTGTTAGTAATATTAAAGCTTGAACGTGTCTCGATTTCGTGATATGTCACATGACGATCTTTTTCAATTAGTTTTTGCACAGAATCTATATTTTCCGGCACAATGATCGATTTTGGTCGACCTTCTTTCGTCCGTGAGCGAAATGCGTCCATGTTTGAATTCAGTATACCGTTAATATTAATAGTGGCCGGGGATGGCGCTTCATCACCAAAAGTTGAATTCAGTTGATTCATAATAAATCACAGTTCGAAAATTTTCGCGAGTTAAATTTTTGGTCGAGATTTTTTAAATTACTGTAAACAACACAAATAGTGCTATTTGTGATATCCTTACTTTAATAGAAAGTATTATTTTCTGTTGTGCAAATATTTATAATCGTAGAGTTATCAGCAAAAAATACAACACTGAATTGAAAAATAGTACAACATTGGACAACATCTTTTCCAGGAAGGTTGATTTTAAAAATTAAAAATAACAGGAGCATTAAAATGGAACCCTGTATAACACCGCAATTGAGTCTAAAAGTTATCTTAGAAAAAATGGCGACAAATATTTACTAAAAAAAATTTACTAATCTGCATAAAATTATCTATAACTTTGTCTTATACAGTTTTTTATATTTGTCATAACTTAACTTATCCCAGCATAACAACATCATAAATAATAATGGAAGAATCCTGGACCTAGTCATCTCTTCAATAAATTTAGTTAAGAGTGTTGAGCGCTGGAACTTTCCCTTAGTTAAGGAAGACCCTCACCACCCTACGCTTAGCATCTCTGTTGATACTGTCTGTGCTGATAATCTGAAAAATTTTACTCAAACTGCCCATAAGTATAACTTTAGGAAAGCAAATTTTATAGGCCTCTATAATGACCTCTCTAATTGCTGCTGGAATGAACTCTATACGTGTCCCGATGTAAACATTGCCTGTGATGTATTATATAAGAAGCTTTACCAACTGTTTGGGAAGCATGTACCTACATACCCTGCAAGTTGTAAATCGTATGACAAACCTCCTTGGTTTAGCCGCTCAATTAAAATTAAACTTGCAAAGAAGGACAGAGCTCGTAAAAAATATCTGCAATCTCGGAAGGAGAGTGATAAATGTGTTTTTCAAGACTTACGAAGATCCTGCAATAATGACATAGCTCTTGCTCACTCAAAATACACTGCTCAGGTTGAGAAGAACCTCAGTACCTCTCCAAAACTTCTTTGGCAATATGTTAAACATAAAAAGGCCTCGACTCGCATTCCAGGTGTCACGACACTAGATGACACTGAGTTATCCAACTGTAATGATGTAGTTGATGGTTTTGCTAATTATTTTAACATAGTAAATCGTTGGCTCCAAGTTCATTATCTGCCAATGTGAATGTGAACAAACTCAGTCATCTAGCCAATGTCAAGTTTTGTGTAACAGATGTGAAGAAAAAACTTAGTGGCCTCAAACCTAATTTAACTATGGGCATCGACTTAGTTCCCAGCCTGATCTTGAGGGATGCTGCAAACGTGTTATGTGATACTTTGTGTTTTATTTTTAATCTTATATTAAGTAGCGGTATTTTTCCCGATGCATGGAAAGAGTCGCGTATCTATCCGGTCTTCAAAAAGGGAGTTAAAACTGCAATCGAGAATTATCGACCAATTTCGATCTTGAGTAACTTGTCCAAAGTATTTGAATCACTTCTTAGCAACTATATTTATAACAACGTCAGTGCGTCTCTCCAGCGCTCTACGACTACCAACTTAACCAATTTTACAGATATTATTTCTAAATCCATGGATGCTGGGAAGCAAGTTGATGTCATCTATACTGATCTTGTTAAAGCCTTCGATAAGCTGGATCATGCCCTTTTAATATCTCGGCTCATGGACTACGACTTGAGTGCCAGTGTTGTGAATGTAATTCGCTCATACTTACATAATCGGTGGCAAGTGGTAGAAGTTAATGGTGTTCGGTCGCGCACGTACATAGCTTCTAGTGGTGTTCCCCAGGGGTCTAACCTGGGGCCATTATTATTCCTATTATTCTTTAATAATGTTTGCTCTGTACTTAACTATAGTACCTTCTTATTTGTGGATGACTTGAAGATTTTAAATGTTATTGACTCTACTGAAGACTGTTTAGACTTGCAGCATAGCCTGGATGCTATGGTTATTTGGTGTCTAGATAATAAATTAGTATTTAGCATTGGCAAATGTTCAGTTACATCCTATACCCGCAAACAGAACTGTATTAAATTTGACAGTAAACTTATATTCAACTTGCACGTAGCCAAACTGTCTGCTGATTGTTACAGACTCTTAGGCTTTATAGTTCGTAACTGTAAACCTTTCAAGAACATTAATGTACTCATTAAATGATTTAATACATTTGTACTAAGTAAGCTGTGTTACTGTTCAGTGGTCTGGTCGCCTTGCTATTCCAAATATATTAATATGCTTGAAAATGTGCAAAAGAGATTCTTGAGATACATTTATTTTGTTAAACATGGTACTTATCGTTTCGATGTTCCATATCAAGATTTACTAAGTGAATTTAACTTTCTATCTCTGCAAAATAGACACATCTTGTATGACTTATGTTTCTTATACAAGTTAATTCATAACAAAATCGATAACCCTACTTTCTTATCAGAGCTAAATTTTAATGTACCCAAATCCTCATCTAGACATGCTAACACTTTTACTTATCACGTACCTAGCACCAATCATTGCCTAAACTCTCCCGTCTACCTCCTCTGTATAATCAGTTTCAGCACCTCATTGATGTGTATTCCCCATCTATTATGGCCTTCAAAACATCTGTTATTGCTTGTCTTGATAATAGGCATTTTTAAGTATTTTTTTGTAAATGTATTTTGTATTTTAAGTATTTTTTTTGTCTTATTTTGCAAATGTGTGCTGATCAATGTATCTTTTGTTTTTGTTACTGTAATTATTTTATTTTATATAATTAAGTTTTAATTGTTAATATCACTCTGTAATTGGCCCCAGTGGCTGTTGGGTTGATAAATAAATAAATAAATAAATAAATAAATAATAGCCGAGATATATTGGTTTGAAAAATGGACAATTTTTAGTTTGTTTTTTAATATCTAGTTACCCTTGACTTTTAAAAACCTAGAAAGATCCCTCTAGAGGACATCTAACAAATCTCAACCTGCATATCCTAACATTTACTAATTTTTATATTCCAGATAACTTCTCTGGAAAATGCTGGAGTTAATTCAGTGAATGTAAATCTTAGGGAGTTGGTAGTTTACGTATGATGACACTACCAACTACTGACAAGTATTATAGTAAAATTGCTGATAAAAGTAGTTCAACTCATCACTTTTCAGTTCTGGAAAAATTATTCCCAGCAAAGCTAAAATAAAGTATAAATGTTAAACGACATATGAAGTTTTGGTTGTGTCTTTTTGTTATTGCTAACTTCATTAGGGCCTGACAAGTGGGCTATTTTATTATGAATGGGGCCTCGGGTAATAACTTCCTCGGTAGTCTTAGGAAAAAAAAAATATTAATTCGAACATATTATAGCCAAATATCAATTCTTCAAAGCGATATGATAGAACATCAGCCTTAAACGAAAAATATTTCTCAAAAGGTCTGAATTTTCGCGTGTTAAATCTTCGAAGCTGCAATTACGAAAATATGATGAGAGTTCATCTCTAGTTGCACATGAAGTTATTTGAAACCTTTTATAGTACTCTCTTCTTGCTGATTTTGACCAACTCCTATTGAGGATTGCAGGGTGCTCCAAAAGAAAATTTATATTCAGTGAACCAACTAATAATGTATCGATAAAGTATTTATTATTTAATAATCTATACAATATGGGAATTCATTTCTTAAAAATAATATCACTCAAATATGAACCTTGGCGGTGTCACCTTACACATTTATTTAAACCATAGGAGTAAGGATTGTTTATAGACAGGCACTTGGTTGGTTTCACAATTTTATGTGGAACCAACCAAGTGCCTTTCTATAAACAACCCTTACTATTAAAAATGTTTCAGCACGTGATAAACGAGAACTAAATTCAACGAAAAAAAAAAATAAATAAAAACCGTAGAAGTTAAATCAGGATGGCGTGGAGGCCATTTTATGTTAATTAATTTGCATTGTAGATTTAGATAATATTAGCATAGCTTGGTTAGGTTACCCCGAATGCTTAGTTTAACCATACAAGATATCAAACATTATGAAGAAACAAGAAAGCTTTAAAATAAACCCTTATTTAAGGGGTGGATTTATAAATTTGAAAGTCTTGTTTCGTTCCATAATAGGGGTGAATTTTTATTTGTTAGTATATATAAACTAGGGTAATAATATAATTTTGTTAAATAAGACAATCCGCTAAAATGATGTTTTGACAGATAAAAATTCATCCGTTCAGTAATCATAGTACACCTTGAAAAATGACAAGTAATTGTCGAAACATGTATCAGGAAACTGATAAAGCAATTATGGAACGAAACAAGACTTTAATTTATAAATCCACCCCTATAATTATGTTCCATCAAGAATACTATCGTTGTATTAATTTTAATCTATTTAATTTTTTATAAAGTTTTTAAGTGATATATAATTAATAATTAAGATTGTAAGAGGCAATAAACAATTTCTTTAACGTATTATTATAATATGTTATTCAAATACTTTATTTTATTATATTTAATTAACGAAGTTTCTACAATGAACAAATTATTATAAAAGTTTAGCGAAAGCAGAGTTGTTGTCATCCTTACACAACTTTAAATATAAAATTAATTCTATAAGAAACTTTGACGGCGTCTGGTTTTATACATTATTATCCTGAATTTGATTCCAATCGGATGTTGTGTTGGATCTAAATTGCAAATGCTTGTGTATGCAACAAGTTATCCGTCCTTGAATCGTGACTGTGTAAACGAAAATTTACAGCAGGGGAAATATATCAGTTAATGGTATCACGTTTACGTGGCGCGTGTGATAAATACAGCTGTTCAATATCCTGTTTACGTATCGTATATTGTAAAACTACAACAGTATAAGAACCGGAAAAAATATATATGTAATATACATATATATAATTATGTAATTTTAAGTAAACTTAATTTTAGGATATTGAAAAAATGGTGAATGATGATGGCCATCATGATATTTTCCACCTATTTTACTCGAAAACTAAATTAAAAAGAATGGACATTTTTATTATTTATTTTTATTTGCTTGCTTTCAGATAAAAAGAACATAATACAAAAGTATTCACGAGAAAAGTATTTTTATTTTTAATTAAAAAAAACGTGATCAAAATTTTAGTAAAATATTCTCCTACAGATTTGTTTGTGTTAATACACTACTCAAAACAACTAGCGGGTCACAAATTTGTGCCTCTATAAAATTCAAACGGGAAATGCAAATATAATTAAGGACATCTGAAAGACGCTCTATTTAATTGTTTTAACTGACACATAGTGTTATCAGCATCCCATACTTCCGAAGTATCCATTATAATTAACAATAACTACCAAAACTAAAGTGAAATGATGTATTCCAAATTTGATTCAAAGAACAGATGAAAATGTTTGCAACTGACAGTTTGACTTAAGTTAAGTGAAAATACGGCATCTCAACGAAAGTTGTTCATGCTGTAACATTAATTGAAAATGGCAAAAGCTTTCGACAAGTTTTAAGAAACTTTAACGTAAGCCTGTCTGTTATTTAGTGATTGTAGAACAGGTTAAGTGGGCAAGGTCGCAAATGAATAACAACTCAAAATCAAGACCGATTTTCACTGATTTCGAGTCTTTAAAATAGAGTTTCTACGGCGAAAGACCTCTTAATTTCCCTCAGAACGACGCACGGTATCTTTGTATCAGATCAGACCATTAGGGATAGGCTGAGGAAATCAAATTTGAGAGCAAGACGACCCGTCCGAAAACCCTCTTTGACACAAGGCCACAAAATGGCAAGGATAAATTTGCTCATTAACATGTCGCATGGCAACTTCAACAATGGAAGTTCGTGCTCTTCACAGATGAACCAAGGTTCCGAATTACTCGTTACGATGGCCGAGTACGTGTTTACAGGCGCCCAGGAGAACGCTACGCAGCTGCTACTATCCAGAAGATTTGTATTTGGTTTTTGTGTTGTAATTCCAGAAAATCTTAATGCTAATCTCTATGTTGACATTGTGTTAGGGGAACATGTTGTCCCTGTGACATATGGAATAGGTCCAATTTTTTTGTTAATGCAAGATAACCCAAGAACACATACTGCGCGAATCACTTTAGACTTCACACAAGAACTGGAAATTCAAACAATGGTGTTGCCTGCGCTAAGTCCTGTTTTGAATCACATTCGTGATTTGTTCGTGGTCGTCCGCATTCTCCTTAGACCATCCAGCATCTAACGGTGGCTCTTATTGAAGAATGGTACATTATACCACAAGAAGACATCCGAAGACTTTTGCAAAGCATGCCAAGACTGTGTAATGCCATTTTTTGTGCTATGGGAACACATACTCGTTATTAAGTTAGCACCTTATGTATAAAAGTTTTCATTAACCATTAATTTTAATTTAATTTGGCGGAGGAATGCGTGGAGGTGAAGGAGGAATGGATGGGGGCGAAAGGGAGTAGAAGGGTGATGGAGTGGATGAGAGAGGATGGGGCGGGGGTAAGGACTTTGGAGAAGTTGGGGAGGGAGAGAGAAATGGGAAGAGGAGGTAGAAGGGGGGGGCGTTGGGTAGGGGTAGATATGTAATTAGTATGTAAAAAAGATGATATGTGTAATGGATTATATGCCAATAAAGGTCTTTTTTTTTATTATAATAAACTTTATTCTTTTTTCCAAAAGTACAGGAGTAAACAAAATAAGTTTCTTAATACATGAAATCAAGAATCCGAAGGCGGGATTCAGAATTTGATGAAATTTCATCCATCTGATCTACCTTCCCAACCTTCACGAATTAGACAAGTAAATATAACATAAACGAGCTACATATAAATTTATATGTTTTGATATTTTGAAAGATAATATATGTTAAACAACGATGATCCAAGTGATACTTTTGATTTTGCATACTTTTAGTACAAATGGTGGATGCGCCGGGACCTGAACTTATCAATTACAATCTGTATGACTTTCCGTTGCTTCTAGTTAATAATACATAACGAACACTAAAACCAAAATACTTATCATTTTTATGTTTATATTACTAAAGTAACATTATTGATATTTTTGAATTATTTATCTTTTCAAGTTACTTAGAAGAAAGAACATATGTTGCATTTTATAGAGCATAGATCTTCAAAAAGGTATTGTTCTTTAGGAGTTTACTTTAGAACCTTTATTGTTGTTTTATGTACTAGTTAATTCTATAAATGTATTTTACCTTGTAATATGCGAATATATGCGAATTATTGAAATTAGTTGTGATTTAGATAATAAATTCCAATTTTCTGATATTAACATTGGAAGAGGAGCCTAGGATGGACCATTTTCACTTTTTTAAATTTTATGGGAATATGCACATATTTTTGATCAAAATGATAACAGGACAGTAAACGTATTGCCTATATGCTGCTAGTATATTTACTGAAAAATTAAATTGTAAAAATTACATTTACAAAAATTGTGTTTTAGGTTCATTAAAGATAATCAGTCTCCTAGGTTCCCCAAATTGTAACATTAGATACAATTATTACAATCATATTTTTTGACATTTGATAATTATGCAAATTTGTTTGTTTAATTTTCCTTGTATTGCTGCAATTTTAAGAGATTTTTCGTGCTTGGGATTAATATAGCTTTCTACGCCGGTCGTCTAGATCGATATGATAAAGTCCAGGCTGTGGATTCAATTTTAGAGGCAGTATCATCGCCTAATGACTGAGAACGTTTTCAAAATTTTCGGTTTTTATAATAATAATAAACTATCTTTATTCTCATTTAAATATATAAACATAGTATATACATATACTTAAAATATGAAGTAGCTTGAACAAAGAAACACATAAAAAAAACTAAAAAATTCTTCTAGACTCTATAGTTCTAATTATAGACCTTAATTATTTTCTTTTTGAAACTATTTAAATTGTTTTCCAATTTAATTTCTTGCGACAAGTCATTGTAAAATTTCATACAACCTATGCTCTGCACCTTTTTCCGTAAATACAAATTTAGGATTTGGATATAGAATATTATCTTTAGAGCGTGTGTTATGATCATATAATTGTCTTTTCGAAGAAAATAGATATTTCTGTTTTCAAACAAATAGTACATATTTAAGGATATATACAACGTGTCCACGTAAGTATGCAACATATGGGAAACTTTTTTATTATGAATTTCTCAGAAAATTTTATTCTTTATAAAAGTTGGTGCTTGATCCTAAACATGCAAAAATGACATAACAAATGACATTCAACGCTATATTAGAAAGATAATGAACAATTTTTATAACTTTTGCACATTTTAAGCGTATTTTATCAAGTATCCTTAGTTTTGACGTATCTGTATAAATTATGGCAGAGCGAGTAACTTTACAAGCCAGAGCAGAATTGGTGCTAATATGTGACGATAACTATAAAATTTTCAGAGAAGCAGCTGCATTTTTTAACGGCAGGCACCCCGAAAAGAGAATCAGTTATTCACAAGTTTCAAGAATTTTAATGCAATTTAAAAGGATCGGAAAATTTGAATTGCATTTTAAAAATAACGTACGAAACCAGTGAGAAATGTGGATAATTCGTTAGATATCTTGCAAAGCCTGGTTGAAAATCCTAAAATAATAATAATAATAGAATTGGAAAATAAGTTAAATCATTTATACCAAGATATGTTTAAATTTTGCAAGAACATGATTACGACAATCGTTCTATATTTTGTTTCATGGCGCAAGGTGAAATAGAAATTAATAGTACATTTCTTAAGAAGATCCTGTTTACGGATGAAGTTATATTTACTACAAACGGTCTAGTTTTATTAAAAACTGTAGTTGTTGTTCAACAGAAAATCCAGCATTCGGAATTATCTACAAAAATCAATATTCTCGAAAAATGTTTGGTCTGAAGTTTTGAACCGAAATATGACAGGGTCCTACATATTTCGGCATATTTAAAATTCAGGTATTTAGAATTTTTAAATATGGAATTGGAAAATTAATTTTATATGTTACCTTTGGCTCCAAGAAATTCTCTTTGGTTTATGCAGGATGGGGCACCTACACAAAGTGCTCGTGATGTTGTAATATTTAAATGAACAATTGAATGAGAAATAGATTGGAAGACATTCAAAAATTCCATAGCCTGCTCGCTCACCTGATCAAAATCTACTTGATTACGTTTTATGGGGGTGGTTAAAAATCAAAGTTTATTCTGAGATAAGAACAAATTTATGTATTGAGAGGGAAGGGGATCACATCGAGTGATTGTTATAGAAGGAATAATATCGTTAAGTTTATTAATTTTAAAGAAATTAAATTTTTTTTTGATTAAAACCGTATTGTCACTTGTTTTGTCTTTTTTGTATGTTTAAGATCAAGCACCAACTTTTATAAAGAATGAAATTTGCTGAGAAATTAAAAATTAAAAAGTTTTCCATTTGTTGCATACTTACATGGACACGTTGTATATCCATAGATGGTTAATATTCCATTTGTTGAAAATAGTGTTCTACATGAGAACACAGGTTTTAGACCTAACATAGCTCTTAGGGTTCTCGTTTGTATTAAAAAGATCTTATTAACTTGCGGAAAACTGCCCCGATGAATTATTCCATACCTAATCAAGACTCTCCTTTAATGTACGAATTATAAAACTTGTTTCACTTATTTATTTTGACATGTGTATTATATGTTCGTTCCATTTTAATTTATCGTCAATATATACACCTAGAAATTTTGCCGATTTTGTCAATTCTTATTTTAATTGGCCAATATTTATTATATATGGTGTAACAATGTAACAATGTTTTCACTCTTTTTGAATAGAATACAATATGTTTTGCTTTTATTTACAATTAAATCTCTTACTAATAATTAGAAAAAACACGAAAATTTTTCTTAAAATCTATAACAAATGAGTCTTATTAAGACTACAAGAACAAACCACTTTTGAAACAACTACTTCTCTAGCTAATACTTTGACAGACATTGAATAATACAAAAGTAATTTACGTGTTACAAAATAGCAAGGCTATCAAAGCAACACTAGTTTGAACGTATTTATTTCTGTAAAATGAACTAAAAATGATTGAATGTACGTTAAATAATTTGTGACTGAATATATTATGATAAATTTGGAACAAGAAATTAATTTAGGTTAGTGTAATTAAAAATAAATTAGCAAAAGCAATTAAATAATTCAATACTCAATTTATAACCATCTGCAGACACGTGTTTTGATCTCTCGATCTCTTCAGTACAGCTTTATTATAAAATTGATTTCAAATATAAATAAAAACGTTTACTAAAATAAATATAATGAAATATAAATAACTTACTCAGATATGTACGGCAACTGACACAATAATGAAATAATAAATATATATAAGTCCATAGATGTTTATTCCTTAAACAGTCTTCAAATGCATCAATATTTTTCTCCGTGAATAAACGTGTTTTCACGAAATACATATTTTGTTTTAATACAACAGAAAGGCTTATTATTTATGCAAGATGGTCGGATAAGCTTGTATTATGTATTTGGCATTTGATGAGGTGAGTATAGTTTGTTATTATATTATCTAAACAAGAGTTGCTACCGTTAAATATACATGTATATTCCTTAACTAGAAATACGCTACCATATGAATTAACTAGTGATTTAATGATTTAATTCATGGGATGCAGCATTTTCTTTCATTAAATCTATATTAAAATCACCTGAAATAAAATATTGGTTACTATTTGGTGTTAAAATTAAAGATAGTAGTTCTATTTAAAAAAAAAAAATATATCAGCACTAGGTGATCTATAAATGATAACAGTTGTCACTTTTGTTGTATGACATATTAGGTTTAATGCCGTACACTTGAAAGCATTTATCAATGCTAAGTTATTGATATTTACGTCTATTAGTATTTCTATAAATAGCAACACCGCCATGAATTTGAGTCTCTATCAGTTCCACAGTTTTCCAGTGTTCTGATAAACATAAAATGTGGATATTGTGATTTTTTAGAAACAGCTCAAGTTCATTTAAACAATTACGCTAAGACTGAATATTCAGGTGCATTAAATTTATTTTGTGATTGTAATGTTTTATATCACCGATGTTTTCTTGCAAATCCAATAAAAAAAGGGTTGATGTGAATTCCTCGGGGCCATATAGACGAGTCCTTTAGCCTTTATATATTACTTATCAGTATCTTAAGGGTTAATTATTTCACCGGATGTCTTGATTCAAGTCTTTCGCATTGAATTTTATGTTTTTCAATAATGCCTTGATTGTCATCTTCGGTAGTGGATCGATGAAAGCGGGTAGAGTGGACGAAGCCATACTTTGTGGCTACTGTTACAGTAGAATCGTCAGAAGTTTCGTAAATTAGTTGGTCCCGTTGGCGTTTTTGTTTTTTATACGTGACTTTTTTAATCCATCGCCGTCTATAGGTGACTTGATTTTTTCCGAATTTATTTGACGTACAGCAAGTCATCATTGACATGATCAAGTGACAGTGAACATTTAATCATGTCGATGTTAGCTCAGATTCAGTAATCGATTTAGGTTGCAAAATTTCTGATAATGTAAATTAGCTATCTTGAAAGACACGTTGATTAACATGCCAAACATCAGAGGTACGATAAGCATTCTCGGCAGTTGCAACTGTAGCCGCTTTTCCATATGTTTCATTCAGCAATTTACAAATCTACATTTGGCTTATTTCATTGACCAAGAATTTTTTTTGTACCTGAGAAAATTTCCAGTGATCCAAAGAACATGGTAGCAAATAATAAGTAATGTATCTAGGAAATGGAAATACTATTATTCTATTATGTCGAGGAAAGAACATTTATCCGAGTTGAACTTTGTATTGTATAATGAACATAAATTTGTGAGTTTTGTAATTACTCATGTTTCTTTTAACGAATAGTAAACATTCTAGAGTAAACATACACGGGATTGCCAAGAGTTTTAAAGAAGTGAAGCTAGGTTTACAATTTTCTCTGTGAGGCATATTACAAGTTGCTCTGACTGCTCTGCTTTGAAGCCCAAATATTATTTTACTGATACTGGAATGGCCTCACGCTAATAAGCAGTAAAAAATATGAGACTGTCAGAGACAGTCTATTTCTAAGTTGTCTTAGTAAATAAATATTTTTGCAGAGTTTTGCAGCAAGGGTATCACCATGCTTGTTCCAAGTTAGCTTGGAATCAATGTACACCACTAAGTATTTAGATTCTGATATTATGAATTGTGGAGAATTTTTTTCGTGAGAGTATAACAGTTTTTGTTTTGTTTAAATTGAACGTTAGCAAATTTGAATTTAACCATACTTAAATAAAGGATAATGCCTGGGTATCTTGGCTCTGTGCTGACTGAAGATTAGCTGATGCAGATTTAATCGTAGTTTCGTCTGCATACAAAATAGACAAAAAAATCAGTAAATTGAATAAAACACGATAACTTTGTTTGTATAACTTGAAAACTTTTTATTGTGACTAGTTTCGACAAATTTAGCTTGTCATTATCAAACACATAGTAATTTAAAATACGGTTACAACAGGTATATATACAAATACGAAAAAGAGGGATTATAAAACAGCTTTGAAGATGGGTGTGTACATAAGGTCGATCTGGTCGTTAATTAAGGGAATTCCCGGATTAAGCCTGGCTTTATGTATTTTCGGGGATTCTAATAAATCTATTTTGCGTCCTTTTCATTTTTGGCAATGTTAGCTTAGAAATAAATAATATATTAAAGAAATTCAATTTACAAAAATGTATAACGAAGTAGAAGCCTCCAACATATATAACATAAAAAAAATCAGTATAAATATCAAATTATTTATATAGATTAATAAGAGCAAAGGGCACATAAAATATCCTTGCGGGAGACCATCTTTTATAGCGGTATATTTTAATGTACTTAATATAATATACTTTAGCTGTATGTACTTTGTTAATTTTAGTTGTTTAAGAAATGTAATATATTTAGTTTTGTATTAGGATAGGCATCTGGATTTAAATTTATTGTTTCCCATATGTTTAAGGTTTCGATAAAAAAAGCACTTCTGAACTGAATAAACGACGCCGTAAAGTTTTAGGTTTTTAAGTGGATATTCATTTAAAAATATTATTATATGGTACACAATATTAATTATGTTATGAAGCTGTAAAATACATGTAAGAAATAATTTAAACACACATAAACATTTTGTAAATGAACAGGTTATCATTAAGACTAAAACAATATTTATATTGAACAATTGTTTAGATTTTTTGATCAAATGAGTTTATTTGCTTATAATGAAAAAAAATTAAATACTGTAACAATCAACTTCATAAACATCTTCAGGCACACGCATTACATCATTACAGCTTTAATATATACATGATTTAATAATATAAATAAAAATTATAAATATAATGAAAAACGAAGAAAAACCTAAAATAAGAATGTATTATTATTTTTATCTACCATCGTATAGATGCTTTTTGCATCGCTTTTCGTTGTAAAAATGGCTTTCTATAACACTGCTGGTTTTTTAACTCTTTATCGCACGGATATGGCAATGTTAATAAAATTTGTACAAATTATCAACTTCTTGTTAAGAAACCTTTACGTCAATATACGTTGGACGAAATATTTTTAATTTTATTCGTAGAATATCAAAATGACATTATACATATAAACAACTTCTTTGAAAATTGCTGCACGATCGAACATAAAATTTTGTAAGGCACACGTGTAAACAGTTCTTTTATTGCACTCATGGCTTTAAAAGCTCGTGCGATAAATACGCCAGTTCGTGCAATAATGAATCTTGTTTTATACGTGTACCTTAAATAACTAGTGTCATTTCTTGAATTAGTTTATCATATAACTCGTGGTGAAACATTTTGTAATATAGAAATAACATAATTTACGCTTGGTTTGTTTCACAGTTTATTCATTTAATAAGACTAGTTTTGACAATTGCGTCATTGTCAAAGAATGAAATACAGATATGTTCAATTGTAATTTATGTACTTCCAGTCAGGTAATAAGGGATGCCATAATCAGTGAGTTCCAAATCTCGTTTATCATTTACGACAAATTTCCCAGATTTTATTACTTTATTTATTTCGAATCCCTCCTTCAGCGTTATTGCCTGAGTGTAATATTTTAAATTCTTTAGCGTCGAAAAAATGGTTTTGTTCAATACAATCTTTGGCAAAACCTGTATATTTGTTGTCTATTATTGATTTTTTATGTTTCAAGCCTCACTTCAAAAGATGTTTGGCCAATAAAATTGCATCCCTATGTCCAAAATGTATCTCATATATACCAAATTTTGTGTCAATATCTATATACCGGGTGTTGAACTGTCCTCTCGGTAATAGGAATTTAACATGTAAAATCACACTTATGCAATTTCCTTGCGCTAAATCATGGAAAATGTAATTTTTGTAAAATTTTAACTTTAATTATTTATTTTCGTTCCTCAAATAGGTTTTAAAGTTGAAAGATTGTCAATTTCTTTAGAATTTTTAATTCTAAATAATTTTGGTCTCTTATGTTTTTGTTCTAAGACAATTAGGGGAGCAGGAAATTGAATATGTGTGATTTTACACATTAAATTCCTATTACCGAGAGGACAGTTCAACACCCGGTATGTTTTGTTATTAATTAATAGTTTAGGAATATTTAAAATGTTAGTGCCAATAATATTAAATTCACGCCCTTTGAAATAGTTCTTAATTTTATGTGATATTTGTTGAATTGATTCTTGTTTATCACGTGGTGAAACATTTTTAATATTAAGGGTTGTGAATTGTGAAACCAACCAAGTGCCTTTCTATAAACAACCCTTAATATTTATGTGATAGTTCATAGTTGAATACGATGTTATACCATTTATTATATTGTTGTTATGGTGGATAAAAGTTCTTTAGAAGTTCTTTTTGTTTTTTTTCTTTCTCAATAACTTATCTATTAACGTATTATTATAATGCATTACGTGTGTAATTTAGTCTGTTACTTTAGTTTAAAAAGGATGTCTTTTGTTTTAGTTGTGTTATTTTGCGTTTTTGTGTTAGATCGTTAGTAATCGTTATTGTTTGAACATGATTGTTGTATGTCATTGTAAAAAATTAAAATTTACACAGATTTTCTTATACTGAGGTTTTTATAAGTGACACTTTAATAGTCTCTGAAAAATGGCTGGCTTAGGGTGATTTCTTTCGGGAAACCTTTAAGTATAAACTCGACAAGCCAATAAATAATTTTGATGACGTTCTCCAAGCATAAAGATAATGCCAATACCCTTCTACTTTTGAGTAAATCTTCATTTTTTACCAAAAAATACAACAGCGATGTTTAAACAATAACTATTACTAACGATCTAAC
The DNA here is from genome assembly GCA_963969525.1 of Ontholestes murinus. Classification (NCBI taxonomy): domain Eukaryota; kingdom Metazoa; phylum Arthropoda; class Insecta; order Coleoptera; family Staphylinidae; genus Ontholestes; species Ontholestes murinus. Next base: position 36,283,958 of record OZ018388.1, read on the forward strand.
ACAAAAATTCAAAATAAGACAACTATAACAAAAGATAGGCTTTTTAAACTAAAGTGGCATACTAAATTAATTATCTGACGTTTTTAAATACCATAGAAAACTAGATACATCAAAATTTTTACTTAAACAGTACTAAATCTGCGCTATAAACAATATTTTGGCGTTTTCTGTAAAAATGAGAAGACTTAACATTTAAGATATAAATACCATTTGATAGGTAATTAAAACGTGCATTTGCTGATAAATTAATAAATATAGCATTCCATTTAAATAAATGAAGTTATAGCCATTTAAAGTTCTCATTTGTTTAATTCCAATTTTTTTACACCCGGTATAAGATGTCAAATTTATTATACTTGGAAAATAAAATATGATTTATTGTTACATTTCAGTGTAAATTTGGTATGCATAACTTAATTACTTTTTAAGTATTTGAAACAAGAAAATTAGGTTAAATTTTTACAAAATTCAAATTATTTCAAAAACCTTAAGGTTTAAGTAATAAAAACCTTATTAAAACACACACATTTTGATCAAAGGATCCAAAAATGCAATAAAATACAGGGTGTTTCATTAAAAATAACACAACTTTGATACTTTTAGGGTTTTTGGGACACCCTGTATATTATGAAAGTAATTTTAAAAAGTAGCTCTAATAGACCCCCATATATCGCCAAAGTGAAACTTTTTGAAAGTCACGTATTTTGGCCACAATATTCCGTGCCGTATAGCGTGAATAACCCTGTATATAGATAATATTAAGAGTAGTGAATTGTTGATATTTGTTGAATTTTAAGAGTACGTGAAAATGTTTATAATTAAATAAAACACTAGTTTGGCACTTTTTTCACTTGGTTTATTAATCGCTATATAGTTAAATTAGTCAATTGTTTTTAAAAAGCTACGATATTTTTAGATTTGATCGATCAGTTTTGTCCAGTATTAAAACAAGAGGTGGGGGTGTATTCATTAGATTAAGAAATATTTAAACCCAACCAGAATTCAAATATCACAATCCTTGGTAGAACAAGTTATGGTGAAATTTACTCCAAATGGAGATTCGTATCTAACGGGTGTCCAACAATTATTGCAGTCCCGGGTGGCGTTGGAATCAAAAACGTAGGTCAATTCTTTGATGTGCCAAATAAATGAACTGACATGTTAATTGTCAAACATAACCTAAATGTGCATTAAAAATGTCAGTTCATTTATTTGCAACATGTAAGAATCGACCTACGTTTTTTATTCCAACGCCACCCGGGACTGCAATAATTGTTGGACACCCGTTAATTGGAGGAGTGTATATACCACCTAATAGCCCTACCGAATATTACTCCGCTCATTGCGAAACATTAGAGGAGGTTGCTGAGCAAAACAATTTACACAAACTGTTAATTTGTGGAGACTACAATCTCCCGGGTATTGAGTGAAGATAAGCTAGAAGAAGATGCAAATTTTAATGCAAACGAAAATGCTCAACTGCTGATGGAAACGGCTTCTTTTTTAAATATGTATCAACAAAACAAGTGGTCATAGTGATTGTACAGAAGTTAGTGCTGCGATCGATCCTTTATTAAGTGACTCTTTGCACCATATTGGATATTCAATTGATTGGAAATGTGATCAATAAACAGAAATTGCAAATGAAAATTCTAATTTTAATTTCTCACAAGCTAATTATTTTCAAATAAATGAATATCTAACATCAGTCAACTGGTCAGAATATTTTAAACGCTGCAGGGATATATATGAAGTTTGCAATGTTTCTATTCTCTGTTGTATTATGTTATTAATAAGTTTGCCCCATAATTACCCCAAATGGTTCAACCGAGTATTTATTAGTTTAGTCTCTGCTAGGAAACAGGCTCAAAAAATATAAATCAACGTCAGCATATTCTGATTATTTAATTTTTCAAAGAAACTAGTATAAATACCTAAGTAGAAAGCTGTATCATAATTACATATTCAAGGTTGAGTGCAATATTAAAAATGATTTGAACAACTTTTGGTCTTTTATTAAAGAAAAAAAGGAAATCAAAGGTATACCAGTTATAACGAAACATAAGGGCCGAACTAGTACCGATATGCTGCAAACAGTTGATTATTTTGCAGAAAATTTTGCCGATTCATATATAACTGATGTTGATGAAGTTCCCCAATTTATATCTGACTCATCTATAAATTTTAATTACAAATTCAGCGTAAGTTCGTGTGAAGTATTTCAAGCAATTAACAATTTAAAATGTACTACCACCTGTGGTCCAGATGGAATTCCCAGTATGTTTAAAAAAAATGTATCTTTGCACTAACTTGTCCAATCACCTGTATATTTGATATGTCAATTAAACAGGAAACATTTCCCAATTTATGGAAACGGAGTTATATAATACCTATTTCCAAATCTGGCAAGATTGATGAGGTCACAAATTACAGGGGTGTGTGTCTACAATCTGTGATTCCTAAAATATTAGACCTAATTCTATCGCAACAGATGCGTTGGTTATGTAAAAATTATATATCAGATCAGCAACACGGTTTCAGAAAGGAAAGTCTACCTTAACTAACTTAATTTTGTTACAAGATTTTGTGTTGGAAGCTTTTGAGAATCGCAATCAAGTTGATGTTATTTATACTGATTTCTCAAAAGTTTTTGCCAAGGTTAGCCACAAGATATTAATTAATAAAGTTATTGTTATTGGTTTCAACCCTAGCATTGTCAATTGGATCAGTAGCTTTATTTCAGATAGAAATCAATGTGTTAGAGTCAACGGTGTAGTGTCTAAAGATTTCAAGACCAAGTGAGGGGTTCCACAAGGATCTCATTTAGGTCCCATTTTCTTTAATATTTTTAATAATGATATAATTTTACATGTACATTTTTCTCAAATTTTACTTTATGCAGATGATACTAAATTATTCGAAACATTAAAAAAAGCACAGATCATAACTCACTGCAACACGATTTAAATGCTATATTTAAATAAATGGTGCGTAAATAACGACTTACATTTAAATATTGCTAAATGTAAATACATATCATTTTTAAAGAATAAATCTATCCTTGACTTCACTTACCCAATAAATCACAAACATCTTGAACAAATTTCAGAAATAGATGATCTTGGTGTAAACATGAAATTTAGTTTTCAAAATCATGTTAATAAAATAACAAATAAGGCAATGAGAATGATAGGGTTTCTATTTAGAGTTGGTAAGGACTTTTCGGTTAGTACATTAAAATTATTATACTGTTCTTTTGTTCGCTCTATCTTGGAGTACGCGTCTGTGGTTTTCAACCCTCATCAATTATACCTGAAAACTAAATTAGAAAAGGTTCAAAGAAAATTTTTAAAATGTATTGCTTTTAAATGGGGAATCCCGTCAACCTCAATCAATCATAAATCTTTAACTTGCCGCATTCATATCCAATCGCTTATTAATAGACGATTTATCGCTGACATGTGTTTTTTATATAACGTTTTAAACAATCGCATTGTTTGAAATTTTTGGCCAACATGTGTGAATACTAGAGCAAAAATAATATTTAGGTATAATTTTTTTAGAAGTAATTTTGGTAACAATAGTTCTCTTGGAAGATTAATGCGATTGGGAAATAAACTAAATGAAGCTCCGTCATTTCCAATTTTCTCAGTCAAATATGTCAATTTTAAAAAGTATCTGTTCAATGTTAATATTAATGATTTGTTGGTCAATTAGTATAATGTTTAATTTAGGTAAATCAAGTAACCATTGTAATGACGTTTTAGTTTTAATTTTTATTTCTTTATTTTCATTTATATATATATACATATATACAACATCTTTATTAACAGACAAAAAAATACAGATAAGACAAATATAATACATTTATGATGATATGAGTGTTAGGATGTTAGTCTGTTAAATGGCTATCGACCGGCGGTCTTTCAGCCCTGATTTGTCCTTGTCGATGTGTCACGTCAGTCTGTCTCTGATGATGATGATGGATGATGTGATGTGATGAATTCGAAAGTAGTAAATGGAGGGGTTTTGAATTTTGGGATTAGGTTAGGATTTCTGCGTAAGCAGTAGAGGGTAAGGATGTGATGGTTAAAGGGATTTTTGGAAAATGTTTCACTTAAGTGTAAAAGACGTTCCTTGATGGGGATAACAGAGGTAGAGTCATATATTGGATAGAGGGATTGTGTAGAAGATTACTGGAGTGGCGGATTTTGGTTAAAGTTCTTAGGGAGGATTGCTCGCTAACTTGGATATTGTGGATAGTAGGATTGCAGGAGTTGGAGAATATGGACATTACCATAGTCGAGTAGAGGACGGCATATCATTTTATATATTTTAACCGCTGTTTTTATAGATATACCGTTCTTTTTGTAAGTTAGGTTTCTGAAAATTTTGGCTCTAGTTATGATTTTTGTTTTGTTTGAAACTGTATGGTGTTTGAAATTGACTTTTTGATCTATGGTAATGCCTAGGTATTTTATGGATGTAGAAGGGGAAACAGTTATGTTGGAGATATGAATATCGTGTGCAGGATTATTGTTACGGTGATAGGGAATTAGGAGCTGGGATTTGTGGGGATTGATTTTAATTCGCCATTTAGCAAACCAGTGTTGCAGAGAGTTAATTTGCTTCTGGAGGGATTGAAGAGCTTTAGGAACGGTGGGTGCGTGGGAAATTGCGGCTGTATCATCTGCATTTTCATTTATTATTTTGGATTTATAATTATTTTGTGTCGCTGTTTATATTCTTTAGAATATTTTATATTTTTTATTTTATTTAGCCATTGTATAAAAGGGATAGCTCGTTTATAAATAAATTATTATTATAACCATTGTTTGTCGCCATAGTTTTTATAACTTTTAGTTCATCGGAGTAATTCTTCTTATTTAATGGTATATTTATTAATCTATGCAGAAAAGCGTGAAATGGGCTATATTTAATTTGATTTGGATGATAAGAATTTTTCGGTATAATTGTATCATTGAATGTTTCCTTTATGTATATTTTAAACTGTAATTTGTTAGTTTGTGATTTTATTATAGTTAGGTCTAAGAAGTTAAGACTATTTTCATTTTCATATTCTGAGGTGAATTTAATATTTTCATTTATTGAATTTAGATAATTATACATAATTTAATAACAATACATAACCTATTTAAATTATTTCTTAAATCACCTTTGATTATTATAGTAAAAAAACAGAAATAACTTAAGACAACCCAATTTTACTTGAAGTTATACATTTTAAGAATAATTTTATTAACGAAATCTGTTTTTAAATAAAGAGTAAGGTTCCTAAAAAAACTTCTAAGTAAAGTTTAAGCCCATAGGCAATTTAAGTTCTGCATAATGAAGTTAATACTTGTTGCGCTACACTCTTGATGGAAACAGATATTAATATTAGGTGGAGAGTAACACTTGTTTTGTTCCATAATGTTTTTATTCTCAGTTGCCTGACACGTGTTTCGGTCTTCACAGATCATTATCAAAGTTAAACTACTTAAAATTAAGAAATGTACAAATATTTATATTGTTAAGCAGGTAGTTTTAATTGGTGGGCAGTCCCGCGATTAGTATGCTGTCGGCCTGGATTAACTCCTGTTGATTATTTAAAACCTTAATCCCCTTTTCAATGTCCGCGCTTAAAATCTGCCGAAAAGGGAGAAAGCTTAACCTCCTGGAAGGATTGGAGATTAAGAAAGCCATTGAAAAGGGGATTAAGGTTTTAAATAATCAACAGGAGTTAATCCAGGCCGACAGCATACTAATCGCGGGACTGTCCACCAATTAAAACTACCTGCTTAACAATATAAATATTTGTACATTTCTTAATTTTAAGTAGTTTAAATTTGATAATGGTCTGTGAAGACCGAAACACGTGTCAGGCAACTGAGAATAAAAACATTATGGAACAAAACAAGTGTTACTCTCCACCTAATATTCTGCATAATGTATGTACTATTTTATTTCAGGATCTAGTAGAGAGCAATGCATTCGAATTTTAAATGAGCGAAAACCAAAATTGGGTTGACCAAGATCATTAAGTACTGTAGAGAACGTGGATAGTGTGAACCAGTCTTCTCGTGAAAATCCAAACCTTTAAATTCAGAAGCTCGCAAGCGCTTTAAATGAGCCTAGAACGTCATTTCAACGTATTATGCACAAAGGCCTAAAGCTGCACCTCTATAAAATTCAATTGGTAAAAGAATTAAAGCTTCAGGATGCTGGTAAAAGTGAAATTTTCATGGCAAGTTGATCTCCAGGAGATGTGACACAAATTGGCCTCGGCGTAATCCTGATTTAAACGTAGGCGATTGTATATTTAGAACTCTCTAGAAATGAACAAGGCGTCGTTTATAATCATAACGCTTGTTCGAGCAAAGGACTTTTTTCATGTAAATTCAAGATGTACGGTAGATATACAGGGTTATTCACGCTATACGGCACGGAATATTGTGGCCAAAATACGTGACTTTCAAAAAGTTTCACTTTGGGGATATATGGGGGTCTATTAGGGCTACTATATTATTTTCATAATATACAGGGTGTCCCAAAAAACCTAAAAGTATCAAAGTTGTGTTTTTTTTTAATGAAACACCCTGTATTTTATTGCATTTTTGAATCCGTCTATGAAAATAAGTATGTGTTTTAATAAGGTTTTTATTACATAAACCTTAAGGTTTTTGAATTAATTTGAATTTTGTAAAAATGTAACCTAATTTTCATGTTTCAAATACTTAAAAAATAATTAAGTTATGCATACAAAATTTACACTTAAGTGTAACAATAGATCATATTTTATTTTCCAAGTATAATAAACTTGACATCTTATACCGGGTGTAAAAAATTGGAATTAAGGGGTTAGGCCAGTCTAGAGCCTCAAAAAAGGCCTAACTTTGACAATTTATTCTGGAAGTAAGGAAAAAGAAATCGAATTTCTCTCTCTTAGACTTTATTAAACATGTATTTGAGTGTATAAAAAAATATATATATTGACATTTTGATACAAAATGGCGGCTAATGGGCCAATTTTCGGAATCACCTCTTTCAAGAGCGCCTCATACGGGCGACGGTGATTCTAGGAACTTGTGCTATCTGAACCAAAATAAAGAACGGGATCTTAATCTACATAAGACTTGCTAGTAAAGTACGTATGTTTTTAGCTTTACATCATTTTTTCGCAAAATGGCGGACTTGTAAAAAAAAGGTTTAATTTTTGACCAAAAAATGAGCAGTAAATTGTTTATAAAAAAAAAAGTTGCAATGATAACAAAAAAAATCGTACGTAGTTACTGGATAATGTTACTGTGAAGCTACAGTTAAAATTTCAAGTGAATACGTGCGATAGTCTCCGAGTACCATCGTCTCCCGATTTGAAAAATGCAGTTTCGAGAAAAACGTGTTTAAAGTTTTACGTGCTGAAAATTTTGTTATACCTTCAGTCTGCGATGCCACACATACAGCTGTATTGATGAACTAGCACTTCCTACCGACCTTTTGGGGAACTATTAGAACCACCAGGCCACATTGATACATTCATGCAGAGGGTAAGAGTCGTAAAAAGGGGACACAAGGAAGCTCGTCGCCCGCTCCGAACGCTTCGACACTACAACGGATTGGACAGGGAAAAAAAATTATTCACTATTTTACCGATTGAATAATGTTTTTAGGACCACCTAAAGTGTACTTTAAGCAAAAAATTGAAATTTCGATTTTTTTTAAATCCTAGACTGGCCTAACCCCTTAAACAAATGAGAACTTTAAATGACTATAACTTCAGTTATTTAAATGGAACGCTATATTTATTAATTTATCAGCAAATGCACGTTTTAATTACCTATCGAATGGTATTTAAATCTTAAGTGTTAATTCTTCTCGTTTTCACAGAAAACGCCAAAATATTGTTTATTGCACCGTTTTAGTACTTTTAAAGTAAGAATTTTAATGTATCTAGCTTTCTATCGTATTTAAAAAACGTCAGATAATTAATTTAGTCTGTTACTTTAGTTTAAAAAGGATGTCTTTTGTTATAGTTGTGTTATTTTGCGTTTTTGTGTTAGATCGTTAGTAATCGTTATTGTTTGAACATAGTTGTTGTATGTCATAGTAAAAAATGAAAATTTACACAGATTTTCTTATACTGAGGTTTTTATAACTGACACTTTCTTTAAACTGGTTTAATAATCTCTCAAAAATGGCTGGCTTAGGGTGATTTCTTCGGAAAACCTTTAAGTATAAACTCGACAAGCCAATAAACAATTTTGATGACATTCTCCAAGCTTGAAAATAATGCCAATAACCCCTTCTTTTGAGTAAATCTTCATTTTTTACCAAAAAATACAACAGCGATGTTCAAACAATAACGACTACTAACGATCTAACACAAAAATGCAAAATAAGAGAACTATAACAAAAGACAGGCTTTTTAAACTAAAATGACAGACTAAATTAATTATATGACGTTTTTAAATACCATAGAAAACTAGATACATAAAAATTTTTACTTAAAAAGTACTAAAACGGTGCAATAAACAATATTTTGGCGTTTTCTGTGAAAACGAGAAGAATTAACACTTAAGATTTAAATACCATTCGAAAGGTAATTAAAACGTGCATTTGCTGATAAATTAATAAATATAGCGTTCCATTTAAAATAAATGAAGTTATAGCCATTTAAAGTTCTCATTTGTTTAATTCCAATTTTTTATACCCGGTATAAGATGTCAAGTTTATTATACTTGGAAAATAAAATATAATCTATTGTTAGACTTCAGTGTAAATTTGGTATGCATAACTTAATTATTTTTTAAGTATTTGAAACATGAAAATTAGGTTACATTTTTACAAAATTCAAATTATTTCAAAAACCTTAAGGTTTATGTAATAAAAACCTTATTAAAACACACACTTATTTTTATCGAAGGATCCAAAAATGCAATAAAATACAGGGTGTTTCATTAATAAAAACACAACTTTGATACTTTTAGGGTTTTTGGGACACCCTGTATATTATGAAAGTAATTTTAAAAAGTAGCCCTAATAAGCCCCCATATATCACCAAAGTGAAACTTTTTGAAAGTCACGTATTTTGGCCACAATATTCCGTGCCGTATAGCGTGAATAACCCTGTATATATATATATATATATATATATATATATATATATATTTATGTCAATTCATCATATTCTTGGTTTGTGCCAAAGTTCAGAAATTGCACATCTAGAAAAAGAACCTCAGGTGAAAGCCAGATTATATATATATATATATATATATATATATATATATATATATATATATATATATATATATGTAATAGTTTAAAAATAGTCAACTTATTATAAAGTGCATCAAAATCATATAAACTACTACAAAATAGTTTAATATATGTATGAGAAATTTAATGAAGCAATTATATACTATATAGACTGTTCGTTGGATCTTCCGTCGTACGTCACAAACTATCGCTTCAAAAAACGACGAAAGTTTTATAGTGCGTTCTTTTTCTAACGCATTTGGTTTACTTTATCAGACTGAATGTTTTTCTGTCGTTTCTCGAAGCGATATATTGTGACGTAGGGCGAAAGATCCAACGGATGGACTATACGTTTTATTCAAATCAAAACACGTATTGAATTAGCCTTAAAATTTAAAACTCTATTCGTTTCAACAGGTGCAAAACAATTGTGATTATAATTGTGAGCGCTTCGTGTAATCCGTTGTAATTAACGCCCACGCAATTCTGGATTTAATTTGTTTATTAAATTCATTAATTTACCCTCATAGATTTGGTAGTTTACTATATTAAACGCGTGTCACGAACAATGAGGTGCGTG